>CM028692.1:1093101-1618594 GCA_016771965.1 Brassica carinata
AAGCGGAACAGAGCCTGAGAAGTTGTTGTACTGCAAGTAAAGAGAAGTGATTCTAGGGAGTTTACTCACTACCGTGGTTAGAAACTCGCCGGAGAGCTTGTTGCTTCCAAGGTTGAGACTTTGCAACGAGCCACACGAGATGAAAGACTCCGGGAGCTGACCGGTGAGACTGTTGCCGGAGAGATCAAGAACCTCTAGAGTTGGGCAGAGGAGAGAAAGCTCCGGCGGAATCTCCCCGGAGAAACGGTTGTGCGATAGAGAGAGGTGTCTCAGGCTCCGGAAACTCCCCCATTCTCCGGCGGGGAGTTTTCCGGCGAGGCTGTTCCGAGAGAGGTTCAGCGTCTCGAGAAGCTTGCAGTTCGACAGAGTAACCGGCAGCGTCTCGCCGGAGACGTTGTTGTGCGATAAGCTGAAGAAGGTGAGGTTACCGCAGAGCCCGAAGCTGAGACGGGAGAAGTCGCCGGAGAAGTTGTTCTGTGACAGGTCGAGGTGTTCCAGAGACGCCGGGAGAGCAATCTCCGAGACCTCCTCGGAGAAGGAATTGTTCGAGAGGTCAAGACTCCGGAGGTTCGATAACGCCGGGAGGTTGTTGAGATTTAGGGTTCCGGCGAGGCCGGCGTTTCGTAGATCTAGGCCGATGACTCGGCCTTCGTTAGAGCAGGAGACGCCTCGCCAAGCACACGGGTCATGACCCGACCCGTGTTTCCAGTTATCCAGAAAGTTACGAGGGTCTGATTTGACGGTTTGCTTAAACGCCGTTAATAGAGCAGCTTCACTCTGGTCGTCACAAGTAACTATTCATGTTGACCTAGTTTTCATTTTTTTGGCTCTGTTTCAAAGTGTTGAGCCAGGGACTTGGACCCCAGAGAAGAGGAAGAACTACAACCTCTTGGATGCAGTGAGCAGACACACAGTTCAAGTCTACCCAAAGTGCTGGGCAGCAATTTTACTCACATTTGATAACTGTGGAATGTGGAACGTTCGTTCTGAGAACACAGAGAGGCGTTACTTAGGACAGCAGCTTTACGTCAGTGTCTTGTCTCCTGAGAAATCACTTAGAGATGAATACAACATGCCTGAGACAAGCCTCCAATGTGGTCTCGTCAAAAACACACCTAAACCTGCTAACCCTTACGCTGGTGCCTAAGTTAAAACTTTTAAATGCAACGAAAGAGTTTTGATTCTTCTGTTGGTTTTCTGAAATTAATTTTTAAATTTATATGGCTTTACTCGAATATACATGGAATTGAAATGTATGTATGTCTATCCCTTAAGTAAATTTTTCTTTCTTTCAAGAAGCATTAGTCTTCTCTTTGTTTTTTTGTTTCTTCACTTTTTTGTACCACTTATGTAATGTATCCATAATATTCGATGAAATAAGCAAAAGAGATCTTATTTGTCCCAAAAAAAACTTTACAATAAAGTATTTCTCTATAGCCTAGAACCGTGTATAATAACCATGGTAACATACCTTTTTCTAAGGCTCTTTATCTCGTGGTTCTTCCATCAAAGGCGTTTCCTTGAGAGAGAAGTCATCGAGACTATCATCATTCTCTGTATCGACCCGAACAAACTCTTTGAACATTGCCATTACTTGAATCATAGTTGGTCTTTTGAACGGTCGATCGTCCAGACACTGGGACGCAATTTTCAAGTAATGAAACAGCTCAACGTCGCAAGATTTTTCGGTTATCAGGTCCGGATCAAGAATCTCAGCTCCTCTGCTCTCCCTGTAGAGCTGTTTAGCCCATCCCACGAGATTGTTGTCTTCACCAAACTCCTCTGGATCGATCGGTTTCTTGCCTGAGAGAAGCTCCAGAAGTATAACTCCGTAGCTATACACATCTCCTTTGGTTGTGCACCGGAAACTCTGGTAATACTCTGGTGGAACGTAACCTGGAGTTCCCGCGAGCGTGCTCACGCTCAAATGCGTGTCCAGAGCGCTCACCAGCCTTGCCATACCGAAGTCCGAGACACGAGCTATGAAATCTTGGTCTAGAAGAACGTTGCTCGACTTCATGTCTCTGTGGATAATGTGAGGGATGCAGCTATGGTGCAGGAAAGCTAGCCCACGTGCAGCTCCTGTTGCAATCTTCTTCCTCGCGGTCCAATCGAGAAAGATCCTACCTCTCTTGGTCTTCTCGTGTAGAACAGTCTCTAAGCTTCCGTGTTTCATGTACTCGTAGACAAGAAGTCTCTCTTCCCCGATCTTGCAATAGCCCAAAAGAGGAACAAGGTTTCTGTGTTTGATTTTCCCAATGGTCTCCATCTCAGCCATGAACTCTCTATCCCCTTGTCCCGTGACTTGAATCAGCTTCTTTATCGCTACAACAGACCCGTCCCCGAGTTTAGCCTTGTAAACATCTCCAAACCCGCCTGATCCTATCATACTATCGGCACTAAACCCGTTGGTGGCTTCTAAAAGGTGTGCAAAAGTGAGTTTCCGCAGCGGCTTCTCGAACGTTGCGACGTTGATGCTCAACGGTTCATGAACGCTAGAGAGCTTCCAGCTGCTGCTGCCAGAGGTCGGAAGGCTCTCAATGTACTTCTCTCTCTTCTTTTCTTTCTTCTGAACCTTCCTCACTCTGTAGAGTGCTATAGTAAGCATCAGCATACACATGAAAGAAAACACAAGCCCAGTGATCATCCCAGTGGCAATGCTCTGCTTCTTGTGGTGAGCAACGGAGCTCGTGGGGCGGTGGCGTGAACCAGAGCTGCAAGGCGGGAGAGGAAGCCCACAGAGGCCTGAGTTGTTTGCGTATCTTTTGAGTGGGAACGTTGTGAGCTGGCCTCCGAATGGTATAGGTCCGGTAAGATTGTTGTTAGAGACGTCTAAGTCGCTGAGGAAAGAGAGACCTCCGAGTGATCCAGGTAAGAACCCTTGGAGATTATTGTGAGACAGATCAAGAACACCAATTGCTTTTAATCCACCAAAGGTATCCGTATGGTTCCAGATAACAGGTTATGTCCCATATTCAAAACCTGAAGGTATACCATGTTACCATAACTCAGAGGAATAGAACCTGATACCGCATTATACGAGAGGTCCAGGTAGATCATGCTCCCGTTTCCGTTGAATGTATACATAGCCAAGCCCGTGTATATCCGTGTCTCGGGACAAGAATGAACCATAGGGAAATGCTCTAACCGCTCTGGACGAATGCCTTCAAACTCAACCAAACCACCTGCACCTCTGCAATCCGTACCACCTTCGTTCCTAACAAACGCAAACTGTTTACCAGAGACACTTCCAGGCATTACCTTTCCGGCTTGGCTCGCAAGCTCAGCTGGGAGGTTTCCGGTTAGACTGTTGCTGTTCAGATCAAGCCAGATAAGACTCTTGCAGTTCCCAAGCTCAGAAGGGACGTTACCGGTCAAAGAATTGTTCCCAAGCTGCAGAATCGCCAGCTTCTCAAGTTTACCGATTCCTACCGGATCTTCCCGGTAAGCAAGTTACCAGAAAGGGAGATCCAGATCATATTGGTGCATTTAGAGATCGATTCTGGTATGGAACCACTTAAGAGATTGTTGTTCAAGATCAGCGTTTCCAAGTTTCCTCCGTCAACACAAATGTCGTCAGGGATCTCACCGGTGAGATTGTTCGCCCACATAACTAAGTCTGATAACTTCGGCATTGTCCATACCTCCTTTGGAATCGGACCAGCGAGAGCATTGAAACTGAGATCTATCGTCTTCAAACTCTTGCATCCACCTAGCTCTACAGGAATAGTTCCTGATAAGTAGTTGTTGGCTATAAGCAACTTCTCAAGAACCGGAGTGCACAAGCCGTACGGTACTTCTCCAGTGAACTCGTTTGAGCTAAGATCAAGAACTCGGAGATCACTACAGTTGGCTAGCGAAAGCGGAACAGAGCCTGAGAAGTTGTTGTACTGCAAGTAGAGAGAAGTGATTCTAGGGAGTTTACTCACTACCGTGGTTAGAAACTCCCCGGAGAGCTTGTTGCTTCCAAGGTTGAGACTTTGCAACGAGCCACACGAGACGAAAGACTCCGGGAGCTGACCGGTGAGACTGTTACCGGAGAGATCAAGAACCTCTAGAGTTGGGCAGAGGAGAGAGAGCTCTGGCGGAATCTCGCCGGAGAAACGGTTGTGCGATAGAGAGAGGTGTCTCAGGCTCCGGAAAATCCCCCATTCGCCGGGGAGTTTTCCGGCGAGGCTGTTCCGAGAGAGGTTCAGCGTCTCGAGAAGCTTGCAGTTCGACAGAGTAACCGGCAGCGTCTCGCCGGAGACGTTGTTGTGCGATAAGCTGAAGAAGGTGAGGTTACCGCAGAGCCCGAAGCTGAGACGGGAGAAGTCGCCGGAGAAGTTGTTCTGTGACAGGTCGAGGTGTTCCAGAGACGCCGGGAGAGCAATCTCCGAGACCTCCTCGGAGAAGGAATTGTTCGAGAGGTCAAGACTCCGGAGGTTCGATAACGCCGGGAGGTTGTTGAGATTTAGGGTTCCGGCGAGGCCGGCGTTTCGTAGATCTAGGCCGATGACTCGGCCTTCGTTAGAGCAGGAGACGCCTCGCCAAGCACACGGGTCATGACCCGACCCGTGTTTCCAGTTATCCAGAAAGTTACGAGGGTCTGATTTGACGGTTTGCTTAAACGCCGTTAATAGAGCAGCTTCACTCTGGTCGTCGCTGAGTAGACGTCTGTGACGCGCGTCCACCGTTAGGAAAAAGACGAGCAGACAGAGGATAACGAGCAGGAAGAGCCATTGTTGCTTCATGTTGTTATTTAGCCCACCAAGTGTTCGATCAAAGTCCAGCAAGAATCAAGCTCAAAGGATCTTCTTTTCATCTACATGGCGAGAAGCCCCTATACTCCATAACAGAGCTTGCAATACTGAAATTCAAGTGATAATTAAGATTAATTCTCTGAAAAAAGGTAAAGAAAAATAAAGTCACTTCAAGAAAGAAGAGGAAGAAGATACATACATGGTATATGTGCAATTGTGAAGAAACAAAAAAGCGGAATCAAAGGCTGACAGTTACGGAAAAAGAGAGAGTGGAAGTACAGAGGAGACACAGAGATTGAGTTCTTGTAGTGAAGAAGACAAGGGAGATGGTCTTCGACAGTTTTGTCTCTCCAAACAAGTACGATGTTGCAGAGCTGGTCGGACCCGGAAAAAAAAAAGAGAGAGAGAGTTTGAATTCAACCCAAAGATAAAGCTGGTTTTAAGATTCTACAGCTTTTACCTACAAAAGGCAGCGTGTTTAGTACGACCACTACACAGAGAGAGAAAAAAAAACGAATTTTCCAGGACAATAAAAACAAGAAAGATAAAGGAGAGTGCTTTTTAATTAGTTTGACAAAAAGTGAGAAGCTTAAGAGATTTTCTTGTTTCTTCGTCGCATCTAAAGAGGAAGATGAAGAGGAGATCTTTAAGTGTTGTCACTTTTTATTCCTCTTTGCTGGAAAATTGCAAAAAGCAAAAGAGAGGAAAAATGGGGAGAAAAGGTAGAGAAGACAAAACTACGTGAAAAGAGGATTCATAATCATATCATTATATTAAAGACTAATTTCTTATTAATTATTGATCCCACCTAATAGTTTTCCTATAATTAAATTCGTCTTGAGAATATCTAATCTTGCAATAGATTATCAAACCCAACGTCAAATGTTTCGTAATTTTGATTTTGGAGAAACAGATTTTACGGGTTAGGAAGAATATTTATAAAAAATCTAACAAGGGATTCTGTATTTTGGTGACTAGATTTGTTGCTTTTAGTCGTTCTTTTGTTAGTGTCAATGATATCTCCAAACTCATTAAAATTAATGCGACATGTTAATTAGACAAACATATGCTAATGCACGTATTAATATTGTTTAGAAACAATAAAAAGATAATATATTGTTAGAAACAAGAATTCCCACCACCGTTCTCGTATTCAACCTAATTCCCCACCACCGTTCTCGTATTTTTCTTCGCGTGTATGTAACTTTCTAACCCTACACGCACGAAGCACTAGCTTCGTGAAATAAAAACAAATATTGTTTTTGTCTGTCGCCCAAAAATTGTTTGTATTTGTGGATTTTTTATTTGGATTTATACTTCATCTCTTTTACATTATAAGATGTTGAAAATTTACTTTTACCTAAAAAGCATTACTGAAAATATAAATTTAATATTGATTCAACCAATCATAAAAACTATTAAATGTAATTTATACTAATAAAGTTAAAATTAGTATAATTTTTTAAAAAATATTTTTATTTTGAAACATCAAAAACCTTCTAAAACATTATATATAATGAAACGGAGGTCAAAAATTATGTACATCTATTTATGGGTTTACCGGTGGCATATTTTTGTCAAAGTGATTTTCTTGTAACATTTGATACAACTTCAGAACTTGGAGGTCACTTTTTTCTTGAAAAAAAAAACTTGAAAGCGGTGATTGGTTTGCAAAATAAACGATGACTTTAGTTTCTACCAGGTAACAAATTTTACCCAGTTTTGTTTTATAGACTAAAAAAAATTTCTATTGAATAAATGCATGAAATCTTAATTGAGTGATTCAAACGATTATCATCGTTGTTATATAAAATGTTGAGCAACTATGATTGCAAAAAGACGTGGCAAGAACTTCTTTCTGGTAGGTACGAGATTAAGTTAGAATAATCAATGACCGGACCTGTTGTTACTTAAAATTATCCGTGTTCAAAATTTTAATACCTCAACAAATTCGGGGTTTAATAACTACGTACCTACTATTCGTACGTGTAAATCCATTATTTAAGTTGAAAGATTAATGTATTAATTAGTGATATAAAAATAAAAATGGGATGTCGCTAATGTGTTTATACAATTGCAGTGGTGCACGTGCATTTAATGAACTTAAATTTAGATCATAAACCCAGTCAAACTTATCTAGGTCATGCTGTTCCTTCCTATCTAACTTCCACCTAAACACACATATAGGTCAGTTAATTAGTCTAGCTAAACGTATTGATGAGAAAATAAGAGAAACCTAGATGAATATAAAAAGGTTGCGAAACTCGTACGGTATATTGTTAATTGAATTTAGTTGGTATTTGATTGATTATTTTATTTTATAATTACATATGTTAATAGTTATAACTCTAAAATACAAAAATAACATATCAGGTCTAAAAATCCGGTGACCAAGAATAAATTATGAGGAAAAAACAAAACTGCTCTCGAAGTCCTCCTTTCACGTCTTCCATAGTTTAGTTTATACATATATATAATTGATGTTGACAAAAAAAAACATATATATATATATATAACTGATTATTTTAATATTTATTTTGTTGGTGTGAAGGAAAGTCTTTTGTAAATTTGGTAGATGTTTCCAACTAAAAAGTATATAAAATATGGTGAATCGATGATGGCCCAAGAAGAAAGATTGTTTAATCAATGGGTTAATAATAAGAAGTATAAAAAGCGAGGGGTTTATTAAAAGAGTGGGCTCTAGGGCGGGGCCACAGGGGTGCATTTTGTCAGTTTATCCGGCCGCACGAGCGCACATCCTGTGAGTTGTGACCTCCAAAGATTATCTCGTGCCCACTTATTAGATTTTTTTTATTTGTCTCTAGTAGTAAAACTGTAATAGTAGGTTGTCAATTTAGGACCAATATACGTCGATAATACTTGTTGAAAACCAGTAAGTAACAATAATACACTGGCCTTATGTAGTTTTGGAAAAATTATTTTGTATTTTAAAGAATACAAAAATAACATATCAGGTCTAAAAATCCGGTGACCAAGAATAAATTATGAGGAAAAACAAAACTGCTCTCGAAGTCCTCCTTTCACGTCTTCCATAGTTTAGTTTATACATATATATAATTGATGTTGACAAAAAAAAACATATATATATATATATAACTGATTATTTTAATATTTATTTTGTTGGTGTGAAGGAAAGTCTTTTGTAAATTTGGTAGATGTTTCCAACTAAAAAGTATATAAAATATGGTGAATCGATGATGGCCCAAGAAGAAAGATTGTTTAATCAATGGGTTAATAATAAGAAGTATAAAAAGCGAGGGGGTTTATTAAAAAAGAGTGGGCTCTAGGGCGGGGCCACAGGGGTGCATTTTGTCAGTTTATCCGGCCGCACGAGCGCACATCCTGTGAGTTGTGACCTCCAAAGATTATCTCGTGCCCACTTATTAGATTTTTTTTATTTGTCTCTAGTAGTAAAACTGTAATAGTAGGTTGTCAATTTAGGACCAATATACGTCGATAATACTTGTTGAAAACCAGTAAGTAACAATAATACACTGGCCTTATGTAGTTTTTGGAAAAATTATTTTGTATTTTAAAGAATACAAACAAAAGAAATTAAACTAGAGAAACTTTTGGTAGATATATAAATATAAAAGGGTCGAGGTCTCAAAGAAAAGACGAATAGCTGATACGATTTGAAAATCTTACACGTCGTTTTCATGCATTAATAATGAACATGATAACTTTTTCTTAATAGTAAGCTTTTCATAAAAATAGCGGAATCATCGCATTCAAATCTGCCTGATTTCTAGTCCAACCATCCCCTTTTCACGTAAATTTATTCTTGTTCGATTTCTCTTCTTTGTTCATTTTCGTCTAAATTAAAAATTTGAGTATCACTCGTGCTGTTTAGCTGTATCTACAAACGCACGAAAGTTTGTTTGTATATGTGTAGTTTTGAATTAAGTAATAACGAACGGAATACATCTATGAATCCTTCAACCACTTTAGGGAAACAGTATAATGTACACAATACTTATTATAGTTACTATTCTGTACATAAAATATTCAAAAAAACATCAATCTCGTGATTATACACAGGAAAGATAAAACCAAGAAAATATAAGTCACAAGGTCTCTCAGTCGTCGGTGTCTAGCATACCGAAACGACAAAATTCACATATGATATTGAATTGCTTTTATAATCTATTCACAAATGGGGGCTAGTGCAGAGCATTTTATCTTTAAATTTGATTCATTAGTTATCCGTTCCGATTCGATTCAAAAAATCCGAATATTCGTAAGTCTCCGAAACAAAGCAAATATTAAAAACCAATATCCGTTAAAAACAAAGTAAATCACAAATACTAAAGAATTCAGAGCCGAATATCCGATCCGTTCCGACTTATATACAGATATGTGTTGGCATTTCTTGTACCTACTTTTTATTCTATTTCTAGTAGGTTCTATTCTATATATTTCTATTAGGTTGTATATTAGTATTAGATATATATTTACTATATCTATGACTAAACATAGGTTTTAAATGTATAATCCTATACAATTATCATTTTAATATTAATTTTATTCATAAAATTACTTATAAATATAAAACTAAGAAAAATATAAAATCTTTAACGAAAACTACAGTTTTTAAAACATATTTGTTTTATAAGAAAAATTTATTAATTTTAAAAATTCATAAAACACATAGTTTCATTAATTTTTAGTTTATTTTTTATATTCTGTGAAGTTTTTTTTAAGAAAAAAATTGTATAATGTTTTTTAGATTTACTTGTATTGTACAAAGTATCTGTAAATATCCGTGAATATTCGCAAATATCTATAAATTTTTCGGATATTCGAAAATCTGGATATCCCTATTTTTCCGATGCAAAGCAAATTGGAAAATTAGATATCCGTGAAATACAATGCAAATCACAAATACTAAAAAATATAGTATTATCCGATCTGTGTCCATCCCTAAATGGGGCCTATAGTCAGATGCCGTTTATGCTAAGTAGGCGGTTGAAATTTCAGCGCATTGATTCAACAATCAACGCTATGAACCTGAGTTCTCTTTTGATTGCGTGAACCAGACGACGAAGGAAAGAAAATCAGACCAAATCAATAAGAAATTCGATCACACGCGAGCATATGTTTTTATTTTATTAAAGCAGAGTATTAGTTATTGTATTCGTTAAACATGTGATCAATTATAACAACAAAATAACGAATTAGTGTTTCGATATATCATCATATATATGATTTCAAATGTATTGTCATCGGCAAAATACATGCACGACGTATCTTACCAAGTATATAATTTGTATACGCTAATTACATGGGTTTTTTTCTTCTGTAAAGCCGGTTTGTTTTCGTCGAGGAATCAACTTCTGAGCAAAGTCGATATTTAGGTAGATTTTAGGTTGAAATCTTGATCCTGGCTAATTCTTTTTTTTTTTTTTTTTGCTAAAAATCCTCGCTAATTCGCTATACATCTACGGTTGAATTTAAAAGGAAAACGAGAATAAATAAATAAATACACGCATCATCCAAAAGATAAAAACAATTTGAACATTAATGAGTCACTACAATGAATAAAATGAACTTAAAAATGAACAAATTAAAGGGAAAGTTACATTCTTGACCCATGTTGACGTAGCAAGGCACTCTCCTGCACGGTTCTCTCCGTCACATCTTTATGACTTTATCTTTAAATATTATATTTTGATTGTGCTGTTTGGTCAAGTCCATCAAATTTCAATGATGAGCCAACCTACATATACTTTATGAGCATATGAGCTGTGGGCTTAGTTGATAAAACCTATTATATCGAATGCTTATACAATAGGCGCATTAGGTTATAAGCAAGAAACAGTTTTTTTTGACAGACACAAGAAATCAAACATCAGAGTTATTCAAACTGCACAAAAGAGTCAAAGACACGTTAGTTTTAGAATAAGCATAGAGAATATAGTTAAGCTCATATTGTTCGAACTAAAGACCTTAATACTAAGTGTATTCTCTTGGCGTTTCTAACTATCACGGTTTTATAAGCGATTGCTTTTTGTAACTTTTTATTGATTTAGTTAAGTTTGGGAGCAAAAATTCTTCCACGAGACACACCGGTTAAAAGCTAGGAACTCGTTAAAATTGCTTGTGTTCATTAGCTTAGCATACTAGTAGCAAGTTGATTGCTTAGGTTTAAGACTCATACGAGGCTGAAACGTTACAAAGTGGCATCAAAAGCTCTCTAAGTTGAAGTGTGTGATTAATCTAAACTAAGAGGAAGGCCAGAATGTCTAACTCACAAACTAAAGTGGACAGGTTTGATGGTACATGCGACTTCTCGTTGTGGAAGGTCATAATGCTGGCACACTTCGAAGTACTGGATTTGAAAAGTATCCTGGATGATGAGAAACTGCTAAAAGATCCACCAACTGCAAAAGAAGAACTAAAGTCAGACATGAAAGATCCGCAAAAAGATTTAGTAGGAATTGTTGAAATAGTTCTAAGCATGCATCCAGTCAAATTAAAAAAACTGAGAAGACAAAGGATTTAATAGTGTTGAACATGGGTAATAAGATCCTACGTGAGATTAGACACTTCGAATCCTCAACAACAATATGGTCAATGTTGAATAAGCTGTACATTGAGTCATTTTTGCTAGACAGAATATATGGTCAGTTAAGGTTCTATACATTCAAAATGTCTGATTTTAAGGGCATCGACGAAAACGTCGATGACTATCTGAAACTGGTGACAAACCTCAATAATCTACAAGTAGAGATGTCTGAAGATGTACAGGCCATCCTACCATTGAGCTCACTATCTCATAGGTATGATCAGCTCAAAGAGGCTTTAAAATATGGTAGAGACACTCTGAATCTCATTGAAATCACTGGAGATGCAAGGTTAAAGGAACAATAGCTGACTGAAAGTGGAAATAGTTGCAGTGGAAGAAATGGAGAGAGAAAATCGAAGAGTTGAATTGGAAAGTCAAAATTTCGATCCAAATACAACAAGAATAACAAAGGTTGTTTTATTTGTGGTAGTGAAGGACATTAGAAAAAATGTCTTGGAAAAAATGCCTTGATAAAAGGTTCAATATAGTAAACCAAAACAACCTCTAATATTAACAGTGAACATTTAAGTCACGCAGGAAGAATGGGTTATAGACTCTAGTTGATTTTTTCACCCAACTCTTTATAAAAGCTTTTTATTTGGCCTAGAAGAATCTAAAAGCGGAAAAGTAGTGATGACTAAGGGCATCTCTAGCTAGCCCTACTTCATTTTTGATTTCAAACTCTATTTTAGAGTAAAATCTTTTCCAACCCCATATCCAACTCCAAATTGGAGTGATTATTAGGATTCTGTAAACATAAAATCTTCTCCAACCCCATTTATGGAGTAATCTTACTCATTACTCTATTTTGGAGTTAAAATTTTTTTATTTATAAAATGGTCCTTTTAGTTAAATGTTTTTATTTATATTTAAATAATATTTAAAATAAGACAATAACAAAAAAAGAAATATAATATTCCATAAAAAATATTTTATAGTTTTACTGTTTTAAAACATGCATAAACTAAAAAAACTAAACTAAACATAAATTATATAAAATAATTATAATCTAATATAATAAAAATAAGAAATTGAATAATTCTGTAAATTGTTTTCGAAATCGGTGAAGTATTGTTCAAATGGAATATATGAGTTTGTTTATCTTGTGAGTCAACATTTTGTTTGATAACATTTGTACTTGTTGAGCTTGATATATGCAAACCATTTGGATCATGTAAGAATTCAAATTACAAAACAAAACTTTGTTTTCTAATTTATATTCTTTTAATGCATAATTTTGTTTTTGAATTAGGAAATTGCATAGATGAAAATTGCACCAAGTAAAATTAGACGAAAAGCTTTAATTAAATTTTTAATGATAAATATTTAATTTAAATATGATTTATTTTATGAAAGTTCTGTAAACATAAATTAATTGGGTTAATTGTTAATTTTTTATAAGTTGAAAGGACTAATAACAATTATTAACTAAATAAAAAGAGAATCATTTATGAATATTCCTTTTTGGAGTAAAAAATGGAGTAATACATTGGAGTAAAATCCTACCCCATTTTAGAGTTATACCAATTTGGATTAAAAAATGGAGTAATACATTGGAGATGCTCTGACAATACTCAAAGGTAGAAAATATATAAATGTTGTTAAAATCAAATTAAACATTTGTAAGAAGATATAGTAAAGGTTTAGGGTTTCTTTTGTTCCTACGACAAGAAAAGGTGCCGTTAGCTGATATAGTATATATAATATATATATTGGTATACTCGATTTGTTTCTTCTCATAAAGTGTGTTCTTAGATATATTGAATAATTTAAATATTTAAAAATATTATTTACAAAATTGATTAGTTATATGGCATGTTTACAATCATTATCACAAAACAGTTTTAGAATGGTTTAAGAGAAAATGATATATTTGAGTAAAAGAATAGCCGTTCGTCGTAAAAAAGACATATTTTAATAAAATATTATAAGTCATATTGTTAAAGAATTTCCATTTTTCTATTTAAACTAGTTCTTACAAAATCTCAACACACACACTAGGCATGGACATTCAGGATCCCAACCGGGTTTCGGTTTTGTCCAATCAGAGTTCGTTTTTTTTGTTTATCAAAATCAACCTCATTCAAGTTATATGAAAATTTGGTTCTGGACCGGTTCGGGTTCTATCGGGTTCGGTCGGAGTTAGTAAATCTTCAAAGAACCGGTATAACCCGATGTACTTTCGGGTTTGGGTCCCAATCGGTTCTTAGATTTGAAAATACCTGATTTGTAACTACTTTGTAGCCAAAACATAAGTAAAATCGGCTCTTCGATTTTAAATACCTAATTCCTACATATTTTATAACCAAAACATAAGTAAAATTGATTCAAATAAGAAAGAAACAGCAACCGTGATCATTCAAAATTAAATGAAAGGTAAATATATTTATCGATAGAAAGAAAACCAAATAAACGAAAGCATAAAACGAAAACTATCTTCCCATGAAATGAAAAACATTGTTCAATGAAAACAAAACCAAAATTTAAAGCTTCAACTGCCATCTTCAACCATCAACCTTCATGTAATAGAACGACCAACCTTCATGTAATAGATAATTATCTTAGATGTTTAATATATCTTAGCGTATTTTGGATACATATTAGGAATTGAGATCATGTTTGGTACAAGATCTTTTTGGGGTTTTGAATGTTTAAGGTTCTATCAGATATCCTTTTAGGTTCACATTCGGTTCAGATAATACCCATAACCCGAAATACCATAAAACAAAATTCATTCGGTATTTATGTCAGACTCGGATCGGTTCAGATTCATTTTTATCGGATCGGGTTCGGTTCGGATTTTTGGATTCGGTTTATTTGCCCAGCCCTAACACACACATGATCTCCGTAATTAATTGTTTATAATTGGTTAAATAATTGAAGAAAATCATACTCCTAAATTGATTAACTAAAACTAAGTAAATAATTGGAATTAAATTATTTAATTGATATTTCTAAAATATTATTTTTTCTTGTTAGTTTTAATTAATTAAAGCATTAAAACCACATTCACAAAAAAAATTAAACTAATTATTTAAATCTAATTAATTAAACATAAGTAAATTATTTAATATTCCTAAATCTAGTTTTAATTAGTTAAGGGTTGAAATCATATTCCAAAAAATAAATAAACTAACTAAATTAATTAATAATCATATAATATGTTTTAGTTAATTAAAATAGTGAATTAAAACTAATTAACTGCTATATTATTAAATTAATCCATATTCCTGAATATTAGTTTATTAGTTAGTTTAATTTAATTATAGAGATCATATGTGTCTTGAAATTTTGTAGGAAATATTTTAAATAAAAAGAGAAATTTACAAAACAATTTGACATATCGTCTTTTTAAAAAGATAATACCACTTTTTCTAAAGTCATGTCAATTTGTTTTGTGATAATGATTGTAAAGATGACACATGAGTAATTACGTTAAAATTTATAATTAAGTAGATATTACAATTTTTTAAGTCTCCTTATATTAGAGGAAACAAATATGTTATCTAAGAAAACAAATCACTACAAGAAAACAATTATTTTACGAGGGCGAATTTCCTCGTTACTTCGTCGTTAAAAAGGACTTACGAGGAATTAACGAGGAAACCCGTTAATTAAATATCGTTTGTCGTTAAATATATTTCCTCGCCATTTCCTCGTTAATTAGCTAGTCGATATTTCCTCGTAAAGACAGTAAAGTATTCCTCGTAAATACCACGTGATATTTCCACGTAAAGACGTCGCTGACTTTCCTCGTAAATACCACGTAAAATGTTTCATCGTAAATACCACGAAAATACCATGGAAAAAGATCCTCGTAAAGTTCACGTAAATACGAAGAAAAATATTCAATATAAGATCCTCGTAAACTTCTCGAGAAGCTTTCCTCGTTAATTCCACGTTGACATTTCCTCGTTAATTCCTCGTTAGTTTTCCACGTAAAGACGCCGCTGACTTTCCTCGTAAATACCACGTAAAATGTTTCATCGTAAATACCACGTAAAATGTTTCATCGTAAATACCACGTAAAATGTTTCATCGTAAATACCACGTAAAATGTTTCATCGTAAATACCACGTAAAATGTTTCATCGTAAATACCACGTAAAATGTTTCATCGTAAATACCACGTAAAATGTTTCATCGTAAATACCACGTAAAATGTTTCATCGTAAATACCACGTAAAATGTTTCATCGTAAATACCACGTAAAATGTTTCATCGTAAATACCACGTAAAATGTTTCATCGTAAATACCACGAAAATACCATGGAAAAAGATCCTCGTAAACTTCTCGAGAAGCTTTCCTCGTTAATTCCTCGTTAGTTTTCCACGTAAAGACGCCGCTGACTTTCCTCGTAAATACCACGTAAAATGTTTCATCGTAAATACCACGTAAAATGTTTCATCGTAAATACCACGTAAAATGTTTCATCGTAAATACCACGTAAAATGTTTCATCGTAAATACCACGTAAAATGTTTCATCGTAAATACCACGTAAAATGTTTCATCGTAAATACCACGTAAAATGTTTCATCGTAAATACCACGTAAAATGTTTCATCGTAAATACCACGTAAAATGTTTCATCGTAAATACCACGTAAAATGTTTCATCGTAAATACCACGTGATATTTCCACGTAAAGACGCCGCTGACTTTCCTCGTAAATACCACGTAAAATGTTTCATCGTAAATACCACGTAAAATGTTTCATCGTAAATACCACGTAAAATGTTTCATCGTAAATACCACGTAAAATGTTTCATCGTAAATACCACGTAAAATGTTTCATCGTAAATACCACGTAAAATGTTTCATCGTAAATACCACGTAAAATGTTTCATCGTAAATACCACGTAAAATGTTTCATCGTAAATACCACGTAAAATGTTTCATCGTAAATACCACGTAAAATGTTTCATCGTAAATACCACGTAAAATGTTTCATCGTAAATACCACGTAAAATGTTTCATCGTAAATACCACGTAAAATGTTTCATCGTAAATACCACGTGATATTTCCACGTAAAGACGCCGCTGACTTTCCTCGTAAATACCACGTAAAATGTTTCATCGTAAATACCACGTAAAATGTTTCATCGTAAATACCACGTAAAATGTTTCATCGTAAATACCACGTAAAATGTTTCATCGTAAATACCACGTAAAATGTTTCATCGTAAATACCACGTAAAATGTTTCATCGTAAATACCACGTAAAATGTTTCATCGTAAATACCACGTAAAATGTTTCATCGTAAATACCACGTAAAATGTTTCATCGTAAATACCACGTAAAATGTTTCATCGTAAATACCACGTAAAATGTTTCATCGTAAATACCACGTAAAATGTTTCATCGTAAATACCACGTGATATTTCCACGTAAAGACGCCGCTGACTTTCCTCGTAAATACCACGTAAAATGTTTCATCGTAAATACCACGTAAAATGTTTCATCGTAAATACCACGAAAATACCATGGAAAAAGATCCTCGTAAACTTCTCGAGAAGCTTTCCTCGTTAATTCCTCGTTAGTTTTCCACGTAAAGACGCCGCTGACTTTCCTCGTAAATACCACGTAAAATGTTTCATCGTAAATACCACGTAAAATGTTTCATCGTAAATACCACGTAAAATGTTTCATCGTAAATACCACGTAAAATGTTTCATCGTAAATACCACGTAAAATGTTTCATCGTAAATACCACGTAAAATGTTTCATCGTAAATACCACGTAAAATGTTTCATCGTAAATACCACGTGATATTTCCACGTAAAGACGCCGCTGACTTTCCTCGTAAATACCACGTAAAATGTTTCATCGTAAATACCACGTAAAATGTTTCATCGTAAATACCACGTAAAATGTTTCATCGTAAATACCACGTAAAATGTTTCATCGTAAATACCACGTAAAATGTTTCATCGTAAATACCACGTAAAATGTTTCATCGTAAATACCACGTAAAATGTTTCATCGTAAATACCACGTAAAATGTTTCATCGTAAATACCACGTAAAATGTTTCATCGTAAATACCACGTAAAATGTTTCATCGTAAATACCACGTAAAATGTTTCATCGTAAATACCACGTAAAATGTTTCATCGTAAATACCACGTAAAATGTTTCATCGTAAATACCACGTAAAATGTTTCATCGTAAATACCACGTAAAATGTTTCATCGTAAATACCACGTAAAATGTTTCATCGTAAATCTGATCCACTTCAGGTACGGATGTAAATCAACGGGCCGCACTCCCAGGCCGCTTGGTCTCACGCCCGAACCCGAAGTTGCCACCTCGTTGTAGATTTGCTCGACTTTCCATCTAGAAACTGGCCCGCCTTATTCCTGTGGGTCCGGTCAGTAAGTTCGAGAAGAGTGGGAAGCGTCCCAACTCTTTGGCCTACAAACATTGAAGAAAATTAGTTAATTTTTATTATATATATATATATTAAAAATAATAAATTAAAATATTTAATTACGTACCATTTCCAAACGGATAGCAGCGTGGGGTTTTTGGCCCGTAGAGTGTAGCATTGCCTTATGGCCGTTCTCATCAACCGAGTTACGGGAGTTAGAGCAAGCCTGTGCGACTTTGATGGAGTTCGGATCCTTCCAATAGGCGATGAGGCCATCCCAGACTTCCGTGGTGAGCTCAGCGGGTTTGCCTTTCACATAACCCTTCACGATCCAGTCACCCTTCCAGTTGGAGACCGTGTCAAGCAACCGTGCTTTCACCTTCTCGTGAAACCCTTCCCGCACCTTCTCCGTGACCCCCAAAGACCAATTATATTTTTGCTGCCAAAAAAAATAAATTAGAAAATAATTTATGATAATTTTAAAATTTTAAAATTCAAAATTAAATTAGTAAATAATTTAATAACTTACAGCGTAAATTTTGAACCACGTCCTTCTGACGTGGATTGGAGTTAGTTTCCAGTTAGGATGTGGATACGCGAAGTAACCTTTCATCGTGTCGGTTACGTCCGTTGCAAGTCGTGCGTCAAGCCCAAACCTGAAAAAAACATTAAAAAATATAAATATTAATTTTAACCTAAAATTATTTTTAAAAGTCAAATAAAAATATAAAATATTTTAACTTACCACATAGTTCCGTCTGGTCGGTCGGGGTCTATGATCGGTAGGCCTTCTCGCCGGCATAGCGAGAATGTCCTCGACCGTGTACTGAAATAAGGGGCACTTCGGCACCTGCAAATCAGCATGAACTTCATGATTTGCGGGCATCTGAGGCGGCGGCACATGAGGAGCAGCTGGCATCGGTGGAGGAGCCATCGGAGGAGGCGAGACTCTATGTGAATACTGAGTCTCGGGGACAGTCTCCTGCTGACTCGAAGAAGAACCGGGACCTGAAACAGATGGCGGTCTAACCGAAAGTACCCCGGACCTAACATCTGTGCGTAATGAGGAGTGCGCTGATGCTTGCGAATACTCGAGAAAAATAAATTCAAAATTAAAATCAAAATCAACACTTAAACTAAAATTTATAACTAATATATATAAATAAATATTCCATAAACCTATCTAAATTCTCTAAACTAACCACCTAATCTAACTTCTCTAAACTAACCACCTAATCTATCCTATACAAAGAGAGGAAAGAGAGAGGCTTACCATTATGGAGAGGTAGAGGAGAGGAAATGGAGAGAAATGAGGTGGGATCGTCACAAGATATATATAGGATTAGGGTTCCTCGCTATTTCCTCGTAGGTTAACGAGGAAAGTGCGAGGCCCGTCTTTTTGTTCCTCGTAAAGCCCACGCTAACTCACGAGGAAAGCCCGAGGCCCGTCTTTTTCTTGGCGAGGAAAGCCCGAGGCCCGTCTTTTTCTTGGCGAGGAAAGCCGAGGCCAATGTCCTAAACCCCTAAAATCTCAAACCCCAAACCCTATAATCCCATCTTTCATATCTTCTACCTCATATAATTTCAAACCATCATTCCTATAACTTCAATCTCCTCTATTTCTAATTTTTTTTTTCTTTTCAACATTTCATTTTCCAAATCGAAAATACTTTAGAGACTACTTTTAAAATCTTTATTTAAAAATTTGTAAATTTAATTTTAATTATATTTTTTATAAAAATATAAACATTATTTTCAAATCTAACTTAAGAGATTGTGGTTTAAGGGAAGATGTATTTGGAATATATGGTTTAGGGTTAGGGTTTCGGACTTTAGGGTTTAGGGTTAGAATTTGCACAATTCCTCATTTCCTCGCCATTTCCTCGCCAATTGACGTGGCTTTAACGAGGAAAATTAAAAAAAATTTAACGTTACAATTTAAAAAATTAACGTAAATATTAACATTTCGGAATTTGCACAATTCCTCATTTCCTCGCCATTTCCTCGCCAAGTGACGTGGCTTTAACGAGGAAAATTAAAAAAAGTAAAACTTTCCTCGTTAATTCCACGTCACTTGGCGAGGAAATGACGAGGAAATGTGGTGACGTGGAAATAACGAGGATATGTTTTCCTATATATACATGGATGTTTCCTTTCTCATATCCCACCCAAATCACCCAAATCAAACACTATATATTCTTAAATTTGTGTTTCAAATTACAAAGATTTGAGAAAAAAAAGAAGAAAAGAAGATCTTGGAGTTACATATAGTATAGCCTTACGGGTTAGATTTGCGTAGGTCTTGCCATATGTGATTCCAGTATCTTTCTTCTCTTTTTTTTAGTACACTTGAAATAGATAAAAATTAAGAGTTTAGGGGTTGATATTTAGGATTTAGAATCAACGAGGAAATAAGGCCAATTTCCTCGTTAAAACCACGTAACAAGCTTTCATCGTGGGGCCTCGTCCATCTACGTGGTTTTAAGGAGGAAATCTTAACTTTCCTCGTAAAATCCACGTAAATGAACTAGGATATTACGAGGAAACGTGGAAATCTCTAAAACCGGAATCTCCAAACCCCAAACACTTTCTTTCTTATCTTCTTCTTCATATCTCTTCTCTCCAATCCAAACCCTAAATTATAAAACCACAATTTCAATACTTATAATCTCAATCTTTTTAATAAAATTATCTAAATAGTTTTAGTGATTATATCGAAAAACAAATACATCAATCAGATACATCGTCATTCTCGTCATCACTAGAAACATCATCATTTTCATTAAACTCGTCATCAACAGCTTCGTTTGTGGCATCGTCCATAACATCTTCATATTCTTCATTATGCGGATCAATGAGAAGGATGTCATCAATTTGTTGTTGAACCTGCTCGGCGACATTTATCTGTTCTTCTTGCAATGGTGGTTCTTCCCCACCGATAATTAGCCCTCGAGGTGTAACTTTGATCACGGCTAACCAATTTATTCCGATTCTCTCACTCGGGGTATGGAAGAAAGCTAACTTGGTCTGCTTGTGAAGCTAAGATGAAAGGCTCAATTTGTTGTACCTTCGCCCACCGCTGACATCAACTACACCAAATTTGTTAAACCGGACACCTCTGTCCACGATAGGGTCAAACCATTCACATTTGAAAAGAACGCATTTCAGCTTCAAGATTCCCGGGAATTCCACTTCAATAATATCCGTCAAGATACCGTAGAAATCTGTTTCGCCTTTCACACATATTCCATAGTTACTGGTCGCTGCCTACCATACTCATATGTGTGAAAAGTATAGCCTCGTGTGAAATACATCTGTGATGTGGTAACCTTTACACGTGGAGCTTGAATTACTTCATGTAACCACTTAGGATAATCTGGATCGTCTTCATAATCAACCTGCAAAATTAAGAGTTTCATATTATACATTGTATGAAAAATTCTGCAAAATTAAAAGTTAAAGTAATACCTGAGTCCGCAACCACTTAATAAAGTGTTGATCTTTTCTTTTGTCTACATGACTTGTAGATATACCTGGGAATGTTTCTTCGACTTGAGAAACAAACATGCTATAAAATCACAAACTTTATGGAAATTAATATACTTATATATATGTATTTAAAATTAAACTTATATATGTATTTAGAATTGTCAATATATGTTACCTTTCAAAATAGCATCAAAGGATCATCGCAATTGAGTAGAATATAGATGTGTGCACTATGAGCGTCTTCTTCACTCGACCACCAAACCACTTTTAATTTTCCACCGAGTCGACCTATCGGCTAAAGATGTCCGGAACACCAGCAACTGCATATGTTGGCGACACCGCCATCATCGTATCTTCTTGGAGCTCTTTTTCGAAGTATGCATTTTGACGCAGTAATACGATGTGAAGTGAGAAGTTTCTTCGTCAAATTTCCGCAATTATAGAACCTTCAACTTTCGCAAGATTTTTGCTTTTCCCTTCAAATATTTCATTGCTCGTTCATACTGATACATCCATCCGTAATGTACAGGTCCACGAAGTAATGCCTCATATGGGAGGTGGACAGCTAGGTGTTCCATGACGTCAAAAAATCCAGGTGGAAATATCTTCTCCAAATTGCACAATAAGATGGGAATGTTCTCCTGCAGTTGTTCGACGACTTCTTCTTTAAGAGCGTGTGCTCGGATCCCGAAAAATGCTCCAATGCCTTGTATATTCCAAATACAATGAAACACATTATTAGTCATATATAATAGCAAACTAAACCATTTTAAAATAACTGTGTTAATATATATATATATATATATACCTGCAAGTGCTTCATGTACGTTTGTTGGAAGTAGCTCCGCAAATGCAAATGGAAGCAGTCGTTGCATAAAGACATGACAATCATGACTCTTCATCCCGGAGAACTTTTGACCTTTTTCAACACATCTTGAGAGATTTGAAACATACCCATCGGGAAACTTCACTTCTGATGCAACCCAAATCGAACAACACCGACTTTTTTCGAAGACAATCGAAATATGGGAATCGGAACTTGTCCATTGCTTTTTATATGTAACTCACTTCTTGCGCAAATGTCTGGCAAGTCCAACCTCGATTTTATGTTGTCTTTTGTCTTCCCTGGGACATTCAATATTGTATTCATGATGTTCTCAAAGAAATTCTTCTCTATATGCATCACATCGAGGTTGTGGCGGAAGAAGATCCTTCCAATAATGCAACTCCCAAAATATACTCTTCTTGTGCCAGTTGTGATGAACATCATAAGAATCAGGCATATTACGGGGACATGCCAATTACCACCACGCTGTTTCCAATGCTCCATAGTAATCGAGTTGGCTTCAATTTGTTCTCCGCTAGATATGGAGGAGGTGTGTCTCGACAACCCTTTGTGCTTAAACAATTTCTTGTTTCTTCGGTATGGGTGGCCAGCGGGAAGAAATCGACGGTGACAATCGAACCAACTTGTCTTCCTACCATTTTTAGTTGAAGCATGCATGCGTTCCATTACAATATGGACAGGCTAATCTACCATGTGTTGTCCATCCGACAACATCCCATAGGCAGGAAAGTCACTTATGGTCCACAAAAGCATCGCCGCATCGTAAAATTCGTCTTCGTTGAGCGGTCATCGTCCTCACTCCAGTAAACCACAAATCCTTCAACTCTTTTATAAGTGGTTGCAGGAAAACATCCGAGACCTTTTGGATGGTTCGACCAGGTATTAATATGGTCAAGAATATCAACTCCGTAAATTGCACATCTCGGTGGCAGGTTGTATGGCGAAGAAAGACTGGCCACAATGAATATTGTCTCCCGACATTCGAATGGACTAAATCCATCGTGCATAAACCGAGATACACATTCCGCTATTGCTAGCGAATTCGGATATACTTTGTTAAAATGTTTCCAGGCTCTTGCATCTGATGGATGAGTCATCTCACCATCCGCTCGAGTATGCTCGGCATGCCATCTCATCTTCCCCTCGCAGTCTGCTCGATTGATACAATCTTTTCAATCTGTCTCAGAATTGGTAGGTACCACATCCTTTGGTACGGTACCCTATTACGCCCCCGCCCTCATGCTTGAATCGTGGCTTCTTGCAGAATCGACATTCTTCTAACTTCTCATCAACTCCCGGTAGATCATGCGGTTGTCGATGCAAATGTCTATCATCTCGAAGGCAACCCAAGACTATAGACCAGCTTCGAATCTCATAGTAAGAATCAGCAGACTCATTGCCTTCCGGCAAATACTCTTTAAACAAGTATGCCCATTCATTCATGCAACTTTCGGTAGATTGTGATCAGTTTTATATTCATCATTCTAGCAGCCAACGATAATTTAGAGACCTTCTCTACAACCACGTAAAGTGGCTGATTTGCCGCATTCAACATTTCATAAAACTTTTGGCATCTATGTTAGGTTCTTCATCTTCGTCATGAGCTACGAATGCATCAGCTACCATATCATGAACCCTATCACAATCTACCACTACCATCTGCTCTTCCTGATGGTTATGTTCATTAAGCAAATGATGATCAACCAGTTCTTCCTGAAAGTTGCTATTACTACTACTAGCTTCATTCTGATCATAATTATAACCTTCTCCATGATGAAACCAGATATAGTAATTTGGCGTGAAACCTCTATTTATTAAATGCTTCCAAACATTTTCACGATTTGCCAATTTAGAATTGTTGCATTTCCTACAAGGGCAGAACATCTTACCACTTTCTTGGGCGAAGTGTGGAATCGCTTGATGCATAAATGTCTCCAGCCCCGCAAGATATTCTTCGTCACTCTCCGTTAGCATCTCTATGCATATACATCCACCTTCTAACTCAAAAATATTCCCGACGTGGACATAATTTTTTTAATAACTTTTTTTTTATTTGTTGGTGTGTCTAAAATGAGATTCAAACGTCCATATTTATAGGAAATTTTCGAATCTGGTTGTTGAGATTAGCGAGGAATTAAGTACGAAAATATAATTAGGTGAAACAAAAAAAAACGTGTTTCAATTATTTCGTGGTTAATTCCTCGTCCAACTTTAACCACGTAAATACGAAGCTATATTTACGTCGACTTTACGAGGAAATGTTTTTTCCTCGTAACGTCGACGTCATCCACGTAAAGCCGACGTCAATTTACGTGTTCCTTACGAGGAATAGATATCCACGTTATTTAACGAGGAAATAACGTGGGCTTCTTTTTTTCTCGTGAGTTCATCGTAATATCCACGTTATTTAACGAGGAAATATTTTCCTCGTTAATCTTTCTCGTCAAAACCCAGCTTTCTTGTAATTTTTTTAAAAAGTAACTATATATATATATATAGTTGTAACCGTTGTGTTTGCTATATCTACTAAAGACATTTCTCTTATCATTTGTAACAAAGAAATTTTCAACCCTTATTGCTTCTCAATATCCTTAAAATGTCTCCTTTGATCTCGACAACATTTGTCATACTTTTTGTTGTTTGTTTTATGTGTCTTGAACCTTGCACACATGCAAAAAAATTTGAATTCAAAGGACATCGAAAAAGTCAATCTACTCACAACAACAATGAAAATTATAGAGGAAAACACTGAAAAAATGTTCTTAAAAGAAAAAATGGTTATACACCTGCTAGTATAATCTATGGAAGTTATGCAACTGGACCCGACGAGAGTGGAAGAGGACACCATAGACGAAGAGGACACCATAGACAGCCAAATCCACCACACCATTGAAAACCATTCTTTTGAATCTTTACATGTTGGATGTAATGTGAATGAGATAATAATAATTAATATAATTAATAAAAGTTTGTGAAAGTTGGATTATGTTCTTATATAATGAAACCAAATAATGTAACCAAATGAGAATAACGAAACCAAACGATACATTTAACAATGGAAATTAGTGTATAGTTTATAGTTATACAGAAAATGCAAAAACATCAAAATTTAATTTGAACCAAACGGAAAATGAAGATTATCAAAATGGATAATATTTGGATTAGTAGTTGTTCTTTACAACTCAATAAAATCGAAACTAGTTTCAACCCATGAAATCAGATTTAAATTATTTCAAGTTTTCTCCTCAACCATTCGAATATCAACGATATAAAAAAATGCGTTAAATAGACTAAGATTTTATTATATGCATAATAGTTCTTTATTAGTTCATTCTGACTCTGGACCATCTCTTTTGATCCTTCTCCAGTGAAATACGAGGATGCGCCTGTTGATGATGGTAGTAAATTGCTGAAGCGTGGGTTGACTGGTTTGGTGAACTCTCCTTGTATACACGTAGACTTGTCTTCAGTTGAAGCAAGGTAGCGTAGTGACGGCTCTGTTGGATCTTTGAACATGGTCCACCATCATCTTCCAGGTGTATCAAAAAGGATTAGTCCCTATCCAGGTTTTATGTCTACCTTAGGCCAAGCTTTTGAGAAGAGTGAAGAGCATAGCGGTAACTCCATAACAACAAAGAATGTAGGAGTGAAGATTGTTTCAAGTAGCCAGGGGAAGATCTGAAAGGATACAATCAAGAATACAAGCGAAGAACGGGTGAAAATGGAGAAGGAAAAACCTTGTTCCAACATTGATTCTGATTTGAGAAGTAGTGATTTTGTGTTTTCTAGTGGTGCAGTTTCAGTTGAAACAACGGAGAGAAAGATAAGAGGTTGATGATGATGAATCATATTGGAGAATATAGCAAAGAAGGTCAAGTTAAAGGAGGAAGAAAGAAAAGAAGAAGAGAATGGAGATGAGAAAGAACATTTTACATTGCTAATATTCATCAAAGTAAGTATTGAAAGTCGATCACTCTGTCGTTAACACCATATTCACTAGTTCAAAACAGTATTTTCAATATCACATTCAATATTGAATGTAAAAGTGTGAGACTGCTTCAGACAATCCTGGTTTCTATGATATTTTGATTATCTACCTTTTGTGCCTTCTTTTCAACTGAATCAAGTACAATTTTATATTGACTAAACAAAGCAAATTACTAACATTAATATAAGGATATATACTCTTCCTTTTCCTAACGCAAGAAATGAAAGCCCTTGATTTCTTTTTTTCTTCTAAATGAAACCTTTGATTTCTTTTGTTTGAGGTAACTAATAAAAAAATACCATGCATATAATAATATCTTTGCTTATTTCACATATCACTAATATTTGAGTGGTTGAAGAGATAGACTTGAAAGGATATATATATATATATATATATATATATATAGACTGTTTTTATAAGAAATAATTTAGATCTGGTTCTAAATGTTTAGACTTGTTTCAATTCTATTGAGTTAAAAAACAATTATTGTTGTAATAACTAGCTGAATTGGCGTGGACATAAATTGGTTTTTTGAAAAACAATTTAAATTATCGTCAAGTTGTCTTATCTTATATATTAAAAAAGAAGTCACAATTTTGATTCATGTGTGATTTTTTTTTTAAATGAACCTATTCGTAAAAAGTCATGCTAATATTAGTCAATGTGTTTACATTGATAGATAAATACGAAACCTAAATAAACATGAAAACACACAAATATTAATTGCAATCACGAACAGCAACATAATATGAACTGAACCCTAGCCCATATACGTCTTTTGATTCCTTCTCTTATTATTCGTAACTGGTTTTGGGAAACCCTAATTTCAATTTCTGGGTTGTGTACAAAGACAGAAGAAGATGATATCTCAGTTTTCAGAAAAATAAATGCAAGACGTCATCAAGTAATCAACGACAAAGAGGTACAAACTCATATTTTCAAGTCTGTTTCTTTTCCCCGATCAAGACCTGTTATCTAACAGACATCACATATCCACAGCTCTTACATAGAGAATTAGCCAAGATTTATCAGGTTTGCTTAACAGCTTAAGGTGAGAACACATCCTAGAGAGATGCAGCCACAAGAGTAGTCAAAAACAATATGGATGCATTCTCCAAAGCTTCTTACTCTTTGATTAAACGGCTTGAAAGAACTGAAGATGCAGCTAGAGATCTGGTGAACCTATATATAACCCTAAATAAAAAAAATTCTTGATGACTTAGTATGCATAATTCCATCTACATATAATCCTTTCATTTGTTATGTTAGTAAAAACAGAGAGTCCTAATCTCAATAAGCTTGAGCTATACATACCTTTAATGATGGAATATAATGAATCACTGGAGCTTGTGTTGGGTCTCGGCCATTCCTCATAGTCTCTTCTTCATACGCCAATGATCTCAACTTCAGATCTTTTTCCCACTGGATTAAAGGAAATGGACACATGATAGTTAAGTAACAGAAGAATAATGTGAATATATATGTGCAGCTTCTTATCTGTGGTAGTGTATATAGGACTCATCTATTTGGGTATAATGTTTGTATTTAAATCCATGGAGGAGTAGACAAACTTCAGTCCCGTTACGAACTCAAATAAAAGGTTACCTGTTGAAAGCAGTCCTCAAAAGCCTGCACCACCTTCATCTTCTCGTGGAACACCTTCTGCAAGACCATCCAAGGAAAAGAGAAAACTAAATTATGTCAATTCGAAAAAACCAAGCAGCTCTGTTCAAAAGAAAGTAAAGGCTGAAAAATAAAAACACTTACTTCTTTTTTTAGGTTTTAGAGTGTTAACTTAGTTAATGTATTCGATTTTGAACATAGTTTATTTGTCTCTGTAATCTTTGTAAGCAGGAGTCAAAAACTTCTATGAGGAAGAGAAAAGCAACTCGGTTTCCAAATCTAACGCTCAAAACCTGTGAAAGGTAAACTAAAATCAGCTGTGCAACCTCAGTTGCTATCTATTTGCAAAAAAAAAACCTCAGTTGCTATCGGACCTGTGATTGAAGCCAAATACACGTTGTTCTTACAGAAAAGAAGTAAGTATCTACGCGGGAATTTGTCTCTTGGTTTAAGGCAAGACTTAAAACCAAAGATGTATTATTTTCTCTAAAACTGTATTCTAAATTTTCCATTAAAAAACTTTATAATATGATAACCTAACTGTGGATAATCAATTTTTTTTTCCGGATCTTAAAAAGACAAGAATGTTTTTGTCAAAGAATGTTGGTTCTCAAAACTTGACTTTACTGAACTAACTCTCTGTTTATAAACCTTGATAGTTAAGCAAAGGATCAAGGTATATGTTTACAAATACATGGTTGGTGGTTAATGACTTTTATAGCAGATGGTGGGTTGTTTTATTTGCCAAGAACGTGTTTACCAAAAACGAGTTAAAACTCAAAGCCCATGAAAACATGCCCACATAGCATGTCACTGCAGGATACTCATGTCTTGCAGAAACCGCTGTTACAGACCTAACATATGCTTCCAACACGAATAGTACATAATGTTTCGTAATACAAAATATACAGACACTTATAACACGTTTTTTCCGGAGAAAAATCTGTTACCTGATCATTTTGGGTTTACAAAAAATTTATATTGGACTTACCAATAATTGAATTTAAAGAATACTTGACCTATTGGATTTATAATTTAAAAAATACTTGACCCATATGTATACTATTTAAATCTTTTCAATGTTAACTTTTAAAATTATATAGTTCATTTTCAGAAAATAATTAAATGTTTAATTAAATTCTTTATAAAATTTATATATGAAGCTTTAAGTTTAGTTTTTGTTAACTTTCTTATTTTGTGAAATGTTAGATTATCTTTGGAGATGATAATATTTTAATATTTTCCAAATTCTATTTCTATCTATTTATTCAATAATGAAATACTAATCCAACAAACAAAAAATATATATAAAAAGAAACAAACACATGTGAAAGTTTAAAACAATGTATTTGATGGACAACAAGTATACTCTGATATTATTATATTTGAACAACCTTAAATATACACATCTCATATATTATTTTACTATAATATACTGATTTAGAAGTGAAAAAATGTTTATATAATTATAAACAAAAATAAACACCCGCGCAGTTGGGCGGGTCAAGATCTAATTATATGTTCTAAATAACATGTACAATAAAGAAATTTTATGATTGTTGGTTTCAAATATTTATATACAAATATACAGTAAAATGTCTAAGATAATAACTTTGATATTACTAGTTAGATGTTTCATAACATTTGGTATTTATTTTAAATAAGATACACAGATGAATAATAACCTATAAATGAATGAAATTTGATGATTTAAAATAAATATATAGTTGAAAAATATTTAGGGGAGTATATTCAATCTAACATTTGAGGTGATTTGATTTTTAATGGGGTTTTAGATAATTTTAATAAGTTGCAGAGATTTAGGTGATTTTTGTTAAACCACTCTAGAATATCACCTACAACTATGAGATTTGAGTTTTAATTTTTTAACTAAAAAACTCTATCCAAACACTTTAAAATCACCTGGAAACTTTAAAACTTCACAACTTAAAATAAGTTCAATAACAGTGGATTTCAGAGTACTTTACGAAATGTCAAGTTCAATAACACTGGATTTTAAATGAGTTTTTAAAATTCATGTTTGAATAACAGTGAATTTGTCATTTTAATACAAATCATCTAGAACTCTCAGTTGAATACACCTCTCTTAATTGTGGGGCAGTGGGAATTCATAAATCAATTATTATTACTAAACAAAGAAATATGTGTTTTTCTTTTTCTTTTTAAATTTGATGAAATCTTCATTTCACTCGTAATATTGGTTTTTCGTATTAATAATCATTAAATCTTCATATCACTATATATGCTCTCATCCTTTCATTCATAAATTATGGGCCTTTTTGGTTCAGATGAAATTCTTACCCCTAATTTCTTCTCAAATAACATAAATAATAAATCTTCTCTCAATGTTTCTCAAATAATTAGTGGGCTGTAGATTAGACAAGCCCATTAACTGGGCAATAGCTTTTTGCTAGTATTAGCTTTCGAATTGTTTTTATCTTTCTTGGTCAACATTATTTTTTATCTTTCTTTAAAAGTACTTAGCCAAAACAAGGAAGTAAATCTTAATATCTTTTTGTAAGACTATGACCTGGTCTTGTTATAAGACGAAAACAGTCCATAAAACATTAGCATTACTCTCACCCAATAAATTAATTACATTCATTACAGTCATTTTTGTTGAATTATCATTAAATGTTTTTAACTTTTCATCCTTCGATGTTAAGAAAGTGATTAATTTTAAAGATGATAAAAATCTGTATTCATCAAAGTAAGTATTGAAAGTCGATCACTCTGTCGTTAACACCATATTCACTAGTTCAAAACAGTTTATTTTCAATATCACATTCAATATTGAATGTAAAAGTGTGAGACTGCTTCAGACAATCCTGGTTTCTATGATATTTTGATTATCTACCTTTTGTGCCTTCTTTTCAACTGAATCAAGTACAATTTTATATTTGACAAAACAAAGCAAATTACTAACATTAATTATATACTCTTCCTTTTTCTAACGCAAGAAATGAAATCCCTTGATTTCTTTTTTTCTTCTAAATGAAACCTTTGATTTCTTTTGTTTGAGGTAACTAATAAAAAAATACCATGCATATAATAATATCTTTGCTTATTTCACATATCACTAATATTTGAGTGGTTGAAGAAAATATATCGACTGTTTTTTATAAGAAATAATTTAGATCTGGTTCTAAATGTTTAGACTTGTTTCAATTCTATTGAGTTAAAAAAAAACAATTATTGTTGTAATAACTAGCTGAATTGGCGTGGATATAAATTGGTTTTTGAAAACAGTTTAAATTATCGTCAAGTTGTCTAATTATATGTTCTAAAGAACATGTATAATCAAGAAATTTTATGATTGTTGGTTTCAAATATTTATATACAAATATACAGTAAAATGTCTAAGATAATAACTTTAATATTACTAATTAGATGTTTCATAACATTTGGTATTTATTTTAAATAAGATACACATATGAATAATAAACTATAAATGAATGAAATTTGATGATTTAAAATAAATATATAGTTGAAAAATATTTAATTGTGGGGCGGTCTTTGAATTCATAAATTAATTATTATTATTAAACAAAGAAATATGTGTTTTTCTTTTTCTTTTTAAATTTGATGAAATCTTCATTTCACTATATATGCTCTCATCCTTTCATTCATAAATTATGGGCCTTTTTGGTTCAGATGAAATTCTTACCCCTAATTTCTTCTCAAATAACATAAATAATAAATCTTCTCTCAATGTTTCTCAAATAATTAGTGGGCTGTAGATTAGACAAGCCCATTAACTGGGCAATAGCTTTTTGCTAGTATTAGCTTTCGAATTGTTTTTATCTTTCTTGGTCAACATTATTTTTTATCTTTCTTTAAAAGTACTTAGCCAAAACAAGGAAGTAAATCTTAATATCTTTTTGTAAGACTATGACCTGGTCTTGTTATAAGACGAAAACAGTCCATAAAACATTAGCATTACTCTCACCCAATAAATTAATTACATTCATTACAGTCATTTTGTTGAATTATCATTAAATGTTTTAATTTTACATCCTTCGATGTTAAGAAAGTGATTAATTTTAAAGATGATAAAAATCTGTATTCATCAAAGTAAGTATTGAAAGTCGATCACTCTGTCGTTAACACCATATTCACTAGTTCAAAACAGTTTATTTTCAATATCACATTCAATATTGAATGTAAAAGTGTGAGACTGCTTCAGACAATCCTGGTTTCTATGATATTTTGATTATCTACCTTTTGTGCCTTCTTTTCAACTGAATCAAGTACAATTTTATATTTGACAAAACAAAGCAAATTACTAACATTAATTATATACTCTTCCTTTTTCTAACGCAAGAAATGAAATCCCTTGATTTCTTTTTTTCTTCTAAATGAAACCTTTGATTTCTTTTGTTTGAGGTAACTAATAAAAAAATACCATGCATATAATAATATCTTTGCTTATTTCACATATCACTAATATTTGAGTGGTTGAAGAAAATATATCGACTGTTTTTTATAAGAAATAATTTAGATCTGGTTCTAAATGTTTAGACTTGTTTCAATTCTATTGAGTTAAAAAAAAACAATTATTGTTGTAATAACTAGCTGAATTGGCGTGGATATAAATTGGTTTTTTTGAAAAACAGTTTAAATTATCGTCAAGTTGTCTAATTATATGTTCTAAAGAACATGTATAATCAAGAAATTTTATGATTGTTGGTTTCAAATATTTATATACAAATATACAGTAAAATGTCGAAGATAATAACTTTAATATTACTAATTAGATGTTTCATAACATTTGGTATTTATTTTAAATAAGATACACATATGAATAATAAACTATAAATGAATGAAATTTGATGATTTAAAATAAATATATAGTTGAAAAATATTTAATTGTGGGGCGGTCTTTGAATTCATAAATTAATTATTATTATTAAACAAAGAAATATGTGTTTTTCTTTTTCTTTTTAAATTTGATGAAATCTTCATTTCACTATATATGCTCTCATCCTTTCATTCATAAATTATGGGCCTTTTTGGTTCAGATGAAATTCTTACCCCTAATTTCTTCTCAAATAACATAAATAATAAATCTTCTCTCAATGTTTCTCAAATAATTAATGGGCTGTACATTAGACAAGCCCATTAACTGGGCAATAGCTTTTTGCTAGTATTAGCTTTCGAATTGTTTTTATCTTTCTTGGTCAACATTATTTTTTATCTTTCTTTAAAAGTACTCAGCCAAAACAAGGAAGTAAATATCTTTTTGTAAGACTATGACCTGGTCTTGTTATAAGACGAAAACAGTCCATAAAACATTAGCATTACTCTCATCCAATTAATTAATTACATTCATTACAGTCATTTTTGTTGAATTATCATTAAATGTTTTTAATTTTACATCCTTCGATGTTAAGAAAGTGATTAATTTTAAAGATGATAAAAATCTGTATTTAAAAGATAATACGGTCCTCACAAACTCTTTACCATTCACCCAAGACGGGCAAAAGAAAAAAAAAAGAAGAAAAGATGTCGACAGTTTCACCGTCCTCGCAACTAGTTCAGGTGGTTCCAGACAACCAGAACAACACTGGCGACCAGAAGGTCAAGTACGAAGATCTTGTCCGTAACTCCGACATCTTCCTGGAACATCTCAGAGCTCTGCTCGGATTGCACGGGAACTCACTCAAGTCAGTTTTCATTTTTCATTCCCTCGGGTTTGTTTGTTTGTTTTTTTTTTTTTTTGTGGTTTGTCTGACTGTTTTGTTGCGCTTAAGATTGTAAAAGAAAGAACTTTCGTTTGTGGGTATTGTTGGTTTCTCGTGCTGATGTAATTGAATGGGTTTTTGATCTTTTGTTCTGTGATTGTAGAACTCGACATGCAAGTTTTTTTGGTTCCTGTTGTGGTTTGAAATTGGTTTAGGGTTGTTGATATGTTGTGTGGTTGTGAGATGTTACGTTTTTTGTGCTTTGTGGATATTCTAATTAGGGTTGATTAATGGAATCTGATGTATTGGTGCAGTTAAAGACACATCCTTTATGATTATTGATTCCTTAAACATATGCAGGATTTTGCGTTTAAGTCACTGTTCAATTGGGGTTTTTATCGTCTTATATGTGTGTTTTGGAAACTTATTTTGTTCATGAGGAAACTAGAATCAAATTGGATTTGGTGTTTACTAATCTGAAATGTTGTGAATTAAAAGATCTAGTGAACAAGTTTAGGGCTTTATATGTTACTTTTGTCTATTTTGATTGAAAACATTGTTTATGTTTATGTAAAAAGGGTTCCTACGGTGGGAGGGAGCACTCTGGACCTGCATCGGCTTTTCGTGGAGGTTACCTCTCGTGGTGGGATTGCAAAGGTATGCCAATGATCAGAACGACTCAGTTATATTGTTATTTTGTTCGATTTGATCATTGAAAATCTGTATGATTATTTTTGTGTGTGTTAATCTAAAGGTGATTAAGGATAGGAGATGGAGGGAAGTGATTGGTGCGTTCAACTTTCCCAACACAATCACAAGTGCGTCTTTTGTGCTGAGGAGGTACTACTTCAAGTTCCTTTTCCAGATGGAGCATGTCTATTACCTCGAGCAATCTGCTTCTTCCATGAAACCAGCAGGTCTTTTACAACACTCAACTTTCTTGTTTTTTTTTTGCTTCTTTACTTTGTAACATGCTGAGACACCATAACTCTTTTGATCTGCAGAGGAAGCAATGCAGAGCCTGAACCTAAACCTCGAGGAAGGTATTGAGAAAGTTTCTCTAACTCTGTGGCTTTGTTTTTCCTTCAATCCATATCCTGATTCATGCATTATCTTGTGTGTGTGTGTGTTAGTAGTCCATTAGATTGAGTTTATTATAGCTTTTCTTTATATAAGTCATGTCTACTGCTTCATTCATTCAACATTCAGGTTCATTAGTTTCCTCACAGGTTTAAAACATTTCTGACTAACTTGTTAAAAGTAATGCTCAATATCCAAACCTCTATCTGCTTCCATTGATTTTCCCACTTTGTGTCTGATTAAATTGTCACTTTATGGAACTTGCAGGCGCTGATGAACCGCAAATTGGGGGTGTGGTAAACGGAGTCATTGATGCGAAGTTCGAAGGTGGATATCTGGTGACGATGAAAGTAGGTTCTAAAGTGATGAAAGGAGTGATTTACCATGTTGCTAATAGGTCAAGTCAGCAGCCACAACAGACCATGGGAATACCACCTTCAGGCATGGTACCATCATCCCAACGCCGAGCTAAGAAGAAAGCAAGAGTGGCGGCTGAAGTTGATTCTCAGAAACCCAAATGCCACAGGAGTGGCTACAACTTCTTCTTCGCTGAGCAGTACGCTAGGCTCAAACCTGAGTACCATGGCAAAGAAAGGATCATCACCAAGATGATTGGTCGCATGTGGGGCAATCTCTCCGAATCTGAGAAACAGGTAAACTAACACTTAGTCATATCATCAAACCCCACATTGTTATTAAGCTTACAGTTTGATTTTATCATCTTCTTACAGGTTTATCAAGACAAAGGAGTAAAGGATGTGGAGAGGTACAGAACTGAGATGCTGGAGTACAAGTCTGCACATGAAGCAGGAGCTTCTGCTTCTGCTGCAGCAGCCACCGTGGCTCAGTAGTCTTCTTTTTCTCCTGTTATGTTGTTGTCTTCTTTCTTCATGACATTTCTCTCTCTTTCTTTCTCTGGACAAGTTCTTTTTCTTTTATAATGGATATTTTATATCTGATCAGTTGCAAGACATGCCATGTTTATGGTTTTAGGTTAGTAAAAGAGGTTACTAACTGCGCATTAATGTCTTTCTTCTTGTTTTGCTTAATGATCATATATATATATATTCTCTGTTGTTGCAAAAAAAAACTTAAATTAACTATTATCATTCGCCTAACCATTTTGCAATTCTTAATAGACATCACAAAATCTAATTATAACACATAGATGTTGGAGTACGTTTCTTGGATCCCATTTTTGTTGTTAGTTTTCAGGAGTTTCAACTTGTTTTCATCTTTGTTTGATAGAATTATTAATGCAGAGAATGATTGTTGATGCCGACATGTCATATTTGGCAGGAATGCTTTCAAGACACTTCATTGATGTTTTCAAAAGTGAAACTAACTAACCAACACTACTTACTGTAAACATCTTGAACTGAGCTTGAAGCTTCCGAAGACCAAACATAAGGAGACGACACACAAGCCGGCAAAGGAAACAAAAGACACTAACATAGGCATTTGCACTACACATCATTTACACCTTCAAGAGATCCATTATATCTATGCTTTTGCTTTTGTTGCTGTATGATCTCTCTTTTATTCACTTGGACGGGTTGTGTATACTTCTCTTCTTTGCTTAGAGAAACGAATCAAAGTAGGAATAGTTTCTGCGCCGATGATACTCAAGGAGGCTTCCATAAGTGCGGTCCCACACCCAATGAAGAGCGCCTCTGTGTCAGGGCTGAATGATATATTGATCTTCCAGAGATCTCCCCAAAGAAGTCTATTTCCTGCTCTGTTTCATACCCTTTTGAGATGTCGTAGACGTGAACAAAGTCGGCCGGTTCGGCCATGGCCATGTATTTCCCGTCAGAACTGTAGCGGATTGACCGGATTGCTCCAAGGTTACCCTTCAAGACAGCAACGGACTGAGACAGGTTACGGGTGTCCCATACACCGGAGTAGGGCTGGGCAAAAAATCCCAATCCGAAGAACCGAACCGAACCCGATCCGAAAAAGTAGCACCGAATCCGAATCAAAATTGATGAAATATCCGAATGGGTTCAAAATTTTGGTATTTAAAGAACCGAAACCGAACCCGATCCGAACCAAAGTATTTCAGGTACCCGAATATATCCGAAATAGATTTATATACCTAAATATATTAATTATTTTTATATATAATGTATATTAAAAATATCCAAAATATATAAGATATTTTTAAGTTTTCCAAAATACTTAAAAATATATACAAATAGTCAAAAGTAAATGTCTAAAATAGCTAAAGTATACTCAAAACACCAAAAATACATAAATATCTATTGATTTTCTATCCAAATATTTAAAGAAAATCAATTTAAATGTTAAGTTTAGGTATTTTGACATATGTTATTCAAATTTATGTGTAATATATTATTTTTTTTATTGATTTTAAAAAATTTAAAGTATATAATAAATTTTAAAATTTTAAAAATAATTTAAATGGGTTATCCGAACCCGAACCGAACCGAAATTTAGAAATACCCGAATGGGGCTGAAATCTTTGACCCCGAAAACCCGAAACTCGAATAGACCCGAACCGAACCCGAATGGGTACCCGAACGCCCACCCCTACACGGGAGGTCTTGTCCTGGTTTCCAGTTGAGAAGGTGATGCCGTCAGGATGCCACGCAGAGGCAAAGGAATAGTCAAAATGTCCTGATAGTGTTTCCAGCGTCTGTAGATGAGAAATTCAAAAGATTTGGCATTATCAACCATCAGAGTTATGCTAAATCAAATGGAAAACCATGAAAGAAGCAAGGACTTTAGGTTCACTGGCCAAGGAAAAGAAAAATGCTTAACAAGCTGGTATCTCCATGTCAAAGTCTCTAACTCCACAGTCATTATTAGAGGCAGTAAAATGAAGGGCGCCGCTGTGAAAAGTAGACAAAAACAAAGTTCGAAGCAGCGACTCTTTAACTATTTTGTGTAGACCCCTTCAGCAAAACGAAAGAGGCAAAAACCTGGGTTTGTTGTAGATTTCAATAGCATCGTCATCTTATACGAGAGCAAAAGCTGACGCCCGGTCTATCAAGATGCTGAAACTAACATGGAAAGTAGAAATAGATGAAGCTTTTGTCAGAATTAAACTTATTCATAAGTCATAACTCAAATTCAAATGTAATTGTCAAAACATAAAACATTAATATTGATCTAAATACCAATTGTCAAAAGTAGGGCTGGACATTTTACCTGATACCCGAATCCATATCCGAACCCGATCCAAAAAACCCGAATCGAAATCCGAACCGAATTATCAAATACCCGAACGGGTATTGAATTAGGAGAGATTGTATATCCGAACCCAAACGGATAATACCGAACCCACCAAACCCGAATAGATATCCAAAGATAACAAACATATGTATCCTTAACCCTATATTCTTAGTTTACTTCTCTAATTTTATTCAAAATATTTATATTGATTATGCACATGGTTCAAAATTAGATAATATACATATAATTTCAAGAAAATTGAATTTTACTCACTTAAAATGCTTAAAATGCATGTCAAATTTTTTGTTTCATGAATTAACAAAAGTTACATCCAAAATTTTAAAACAATAATCAAATTAGTGTCTTTTATTTTTAAAATATTATCTTCAAATCTATTAATTATTCGATATATTAAAAAATAAAAAACCAGTAAAGTGAAAGTTATATTTTCAAATACAAAAAAACTTGAGAAATGAAGAATTTGATTTTTTTCCAAAATCTAAATATCCGAAAATCCGATCCGAAATAACCGAACCCAAACTAAAAATACCCGAACCCGACCCGAAATACATAAATACCCGAACGGATTCTATATTCCTATACCGAAAAACCCAAAAATCCGAAATACCCGATCTGAACCCGAACGGGTATCCGAACATCCACCCCTAGTCAAAAGTATTTGAGTTAATTATTCATGTAATTGATAATTATTTAAATGTAATAGGTAACTGTTTTACGTACTTAATTATATCTTAGTATATTTTAGATACATATTTTAGGATTGAGATCTGGTTTGGTATAAATTCTTCTTTGAGATTTTAAACTTTCTGGTTTTTTCGGATACCCATTTAAATTCGGATTTGGTTCGGATAAAATCCATAATCCAAAATACCCAAAACAAGATCCATTCGGTATTTATACCGGGTTCGGATGAAATCGAATTTATTTTTTTCGAATCGGGTTGGTTCGGATTTTTGGATTCGGTTTATTTGTGCAACCCTACAGCAAACTTCCAGGATGTTTATAAATTCATCAAACAAACAAATAATTATACTACCGTGTGGTCAGACAAGTCCATTAACAGATCAATAGAATTTTACTATTATTGGCATATAATTATTTTTTCTTTATTGATCAATATTATCTCATTAATCTAGTTAATATATATAGATACGTATTTAGCAAAAAAGGGAAGTAATCTAAATTCTTGTCTTTTTATAAAACTATGACATGGTCTTGTTAAGACTAAAACAATCCTTGACACATCAGCATTATTTATCTAATCAATTAATTACACTCATTTTCTTAAATATTATTAAAGCTTTGAATATTTACAAACCGCACCGCAGTTAATAATTATAAAAATCTCTACAATATTTATTTATCTACTAGGTGGTTGCCCGCAAATTCGTGGATATAAATATTGTATAAATATATAAATATATATATATATTATATATATAGAATATCGTAAAGTTTCCATAAATTTGATGTAAAAGTAATGGATGAATACTTAGTAATGAAAATACTTGTGGAATTATATATTTAACTATCACATTAATTTCTGCAATTCATATTATTTATCTTCTTAGGCCTCTTCTTATTTTTCTCGCAATTATTTTGTTCTTTTATTTAATTTTTGCTAATGTTTTCCTAATTGTTTACATATTTTTTGCCAAATATTTATTCTTCTCTCTAAATAGTAAGATAAACCAGACAATCAACGAACCAAAAATCCATCAAAAATATTAATATTGATCTATCTTTTATAAATTTATTGATGGCTTTGTTATACTGGTTAGTATAATTATTGATGGTTTTGTTATACTGGTTAGTATAATATATCACCTTGTCATATCATTATTTTTAGACATATATACTTAATATTAATGTGAGATTCAATCATTTTATTACCTTAAAATAACATTTTTATTTATATAATTTTTTAGAACTTTGTTATTATAAATTTTAAAAGCTTATTATACCGCAAAGTTACATATCATTATTTTGTAAATAATTTATTTTTACATTCAGTTTAGGTTATATTTTCTGTCTTCTACCTTATCAATTTTAGAACTTATTATTTATATTGATCTTCCTTACTCAATTTATATTCATATTGTGAAAGCACATAAACCTTATTAATTCACAGTTATATTATTATTCTTCACTTGTGTTTTTTTTATTTCTATCTTTTTTCTTATTTTTCTATTAAAATATACATGTGAGTTTTATTATAGTCAAAGCTATATAAGTTATACGATCGAGTATTAACTCTAGTTTCGTATTAATATAATGTTCTAGTTATTCAATTTTATAATTAATAAAAATTTCATTTATTAATATTATTTTTAAACACTTACCATATATTTTCTGTTTTAAATATACAAATACTTTAATCATTTCTGAAAATGATGACTCAATTATACTATCAATTGGTCATTGAAAAATAATAAGAATTTTTTTAAAATGCATAAATGATTTGCATTCATTCAACACATTTTAGAATATATATATATATATAGTGACTGAGTATAAAAATACTATTAGGATTAGGTTAATTAGTTTTCTGCAATCTATGATTTGTTGTATTCATTATTAATATAAATATGTTTATGTTTATATGATTATTTGTATAATGTCATATATATATATTTATATGTATATTCTAAATTTCTAAATGAAATCTACGTTATTTAATTTTTTCTATACACAAATTATGGTAATTCAAAAAAACAAATTATGCTAATTCATCTATATTTAAAATGTTTAGTTGTTTTGGGTATTATAGATTAGATTAATTAATTCTAGAATTAGTTTTCTTTTCAAAAATTTGATTAAATAAATAAAAATTCAAATACCAACAACCAATCAAATTAAGAGAATTAATTCTAAACTTCAAATATGGGTGACACATAAGCAAAATTTATTTAAGTGATTCTCAATTAATATATAGGAGAATTTGTTTTTGTCACTATTAGAAACGCACCGCAATTATTCCGAACATTTGGATCCTAAACGTTTTTTCTTAGTTGTTAAGATTAGTGATTAATTTTAAAGATAACAAAATCAGTATTTAAAAGATAATACGGTCCTCACAAACTCTTTACCATTCACCAAGACAGCAAAAAAAGATGTCGACAGTTTCACCCTCCTCGCAACTAGTTCAGGTAGTTCCAGACAGCCACAACAACACTGGCGACTCCTCTGCTAAGGTCAAGTACGAAGATGTTGTCCGTAAGTCTGTCTACTTGTCCTTTTATTTGACATTCAGGTTCACTAGTTTCCTCAATAGTTTTTTCAATAGCTTCTCTATATACAAGTCATGTCTACTGGTTCATTCATTCAACACTCAGGTTCATTAGTTTCCTCATAGGTTTAAAACATTTCTGAGTTAACTTGTTACAAAACCATGGCTCAATATCTAAGCTCTGTCTCCTTCCATTGCTTATTTGTTTGACTACCGCATAGATTCATCACTTTGTGTCTGACACCTTATGGAACTTGCAGGCACTGATGAACCGCAAATTGGGTCTGTGGTAGACGGAGTGATTGATGGGGAGTTTGAAGGTGGATACCTGGTGACGATGAAATTCGGTTCTCAAGTGCTGAAAGGAGTGCTTTACCTTAGTGCTAAAAGGCCCAGATGTCAGCCCCAAGAAACCATGGGAACACCACCTTCAGGCATGCCACCAGCATCGCAACGCCCAGCTAAGAAGAAAGCAAGAGTGACTACTGTAGTTGATCCTCAGAAGCCCAAATGCTACAAGAGTGGCTACAACTTCTTCTTCCCTGAGCTGTACGCTAGGTTTAAACCTGAGTACCATGGCAAAGAAATGATCATCACCAAGATGATTGGTCCCATGTGGGGCAATCTCTACGAGTCTGAGAAACAGGTAACTTACTTAGTACTCATCATCAAATCTACATTGTTATTAAGCTTACAGTTTGATTTTATCATCTTCTTGCAGGTTTATCAAGACAAAGGAGTTAAGGATGTGGAGAGGTACAGAACTGAGATGCTGGAGTACAAGTCTGCACATGAAGCAGGAGCTTCTGCTTCTGCAGCAGCAGCCACCGTGGCTCAGTAGTCTTCTTTTTCTCCTGTTATTTTTTTGTCTTATTTCTTCATGACATTTCTCTTTCTTTCTTTCTTTTTCTGGACAAGTTCTATTTCTTTTATAATATGGATATTTTATGACTTTGATCAGTTTGCAGAACATGCCATGTTTATGGTTTTAGGGTTAGTAAAAGAGGTTAGTAACTGCGCATTAATGTCTTTCTCCTTGGTTTGCTTATTGATCATATACCATAACCATAGTTTTTTTTGTTTCCTTGTTTTCGACTTGGGAATACATATATATATGTGTATATATATATATATATATATTCTTTAATGTTGCAGAAACTTGAATTAACTATTACTCCTTTTATTTTAAAATAATTCATATTTTTTTAAAATATTATTTCAAAGAATATTTTAATATATTTTTGATAGGTAATATAATAAATTGTAAATTTCAAAAAGTTAATCATTTTGCTGAATTTTGATTGAGTAAAATTTATGAAAATATAGTTAAATAATGTATTTATAATAAAATTTAAGATGTTTTTAAAATATGTGAACATTTCAAAACATTATTCATTTTGAAATGGAGGAGAGAATATCATCTTATGTAACATAGATGTTGACAGGCTGTTTCTTGAATCCCATTTTGTTGTTGTTAGTTTTTAGGAGTTTCAACTTTGTCTCCCAACTAACAAAAACCTTTGTTTGATGTATCTTTTTATGTGAGTTTTAAGGATTTTTCACAAAGATTAAGAAAATATAAAATTTTATGTAATTTATCTTGGTTATATAAAAGTATCATTGAATGCTGACAAAAAAATAAATAAATAAAAGTATCATTGAATAAAACTAGTTCAACCAATTAAAAATATACAATATTTTGTAAATGGATGCAAATTTTAAATGAATTTAAATTTTGTCTAAAAGAGTGAGAACATTATTTATTTTGAAATAAATAGATTTTGACCCACGCTTTAAAAAGAGCGGGCTTTGTTTCCTTTAAAATTCAATTTTTTTAAAAAAGAAAAAGATTTTTGTTAATTATAACCTTATGTGTTTAGTATTTGATAACTATTATTTTTAATTGTGTTGCTATCTTATGTTTGACAAATTTTCATTGGTGCGCGCAGAGATATAATTTTCAAAGCTTTATTTTTTATAGTCACACAAAGTAATTCTGAAGAGTTAGTTTTTAAAAAGAATTCCTTGTATTAATATTTTTAGTTTATTGTAAACGATTATATTTAAAAAATACTATCTTTTTCATAGCATATTTTAGAATTTAATTAAAATAGATACAAAGAAAAATTTGAATCAACTATTTCTGTTCTACTGTTTTAAAAATTGGCTCTGTAATAAATATTTGTAGTTTATTGTAAACTATTATATTTACAAACATAATATTTTTTTTTCATAGCATATTTTAAGTTTGATTAAAATAAATAAAATGAAACATTTGAATCAACTATTTCTGTTTTTCTGTTTTTAAAAATGAGCTTTCTAATTTTTTGTCAATAAAAATCAAATATTTAAATGAGTGTAGTGTTAGACATAATTACTATTATTCAACGAAAATTATAGTTTTATACATACTTACTATTTTTAAATTTTGTACATTATTTATATTTAATTTTTATATCTAATTTATTTTTATGTTAGTAACTAACATGTAATATACGATGAGATTATAATAATTTATTTTAATGAAGTATATTAATTTATAATCATTTATATTTTACAGAATAATATACATTCATATATAAAGTTTGATTTTGTTTCGTTATTTTGTAAAAAATTATATCAATACAATTATATGAGAATGAAAATATAATTATCCGTTATTTAAGTTATTTAAGCGTATTGCATTTCTTTGAATTTATGTTTCTATGATTTAACACTAAAACGAAGTAATCAAATATATCATATTAGTTAAAGTTTTTTAGTTATTATTATAATACTTGAAGAGTGTATATATTTACTCAACCTATCTCATACTTAATAACCTTCGTATATTTTATAAAATAACCCGTAAAATTACACATAAAAATATGAACTATAACCCGATATTTATATAAGTAGGTTTAGTGCTGGTTTCTAGAATTTAAACCGGATATTTTTTTATAGCTTTCAATCATATAAAATTTTGAAAATTAGAATATTTTTCGAATGCCAATATTATCAAAGTTTAAAATATTAAAATTGAGTTCATTAGATACGATAATATACATTTTAGCTAGGTCAAAATTTCTTTAACAAATTACATTTAAAGTTTTAGTTTCTAAACGTTAATATCTAAATTTTGAAATATTTAAGTCATTATCATTTTGAATTGTAAATTTAGACCTACTAAAATTTATAAATGTATTCTATATATTGTAAATTATTTAGTAAATATTAGGAATACAAAAATCTATTCTGAAAACCGTTAATTTTGTTATGCTTCCTTAATTTCAGCATATCAAATATTAATTATAGTAAATAACTATGTATATAAACAAAACCAAAATTTGAATGTTAAAATTTGAAATGGGTCTGTTATTGGGCAATTGGGAATTTTGAACATATTCCGTATTTATATTAAAATCTTCTATAAAGTTTTGAAAATCATAAACATACTAAATATATTAGTCATCTGACTGATATATCAAGTATATTCAATATTGTATAAAGAAGATGTGTATAAACTAAAAATAAGTATAGCTCAAAATCATGTATTATAATTTTAGAATAATGCAAAAATATTATTCTATGTTTAGTGAACCTAAATATAATAAACTAAAGTTTTCTTGTCCGTGAGTATATGTTCGTGATATTAATATTAATATTTTGACAAAAGTGTTTTTTTTGAAACACAAAAGACAAACGTATTTATAGTTCATATGTATATGAAAAAATATTAAGTTGATTTATACTAAAGAATCATGGGAGAATATTTTGCATTTAAGTAGGGGATATAGTTAGAATATTTTCTTTAAACAAATTGTTTATAGAAAATAGCTAGTGGCATAGTATTGTAATTATCATTGAAAACTAATGGCGGAATCCTATTAAGTATTCTGCTTTAATAGTATACATCATTAGAATCACTTAAAGTAATAATAATGCAATAAATGAGTTTGGTGCAAACATGCCACATATTGGCAAGAATGCGTTCAAGACAACACAAAATTTTGTGAGACACTTCATTGATGTTTTCAAAAGTGAAACAACTAACCAATACTACTTACTGTACACATCTTGAACCTTTCAGAAGACCAGACATAAGGAAACAACACACAAGACGCCGACAAAGGAAACAAAAGACACTACCTACAGTAGCATTTGCACAACACATCATTTACATATCCATTATCTATGCTTTTTGCTTCTGTTTCTGTATGATCACTCTTTTATTCCCTGGAGCTGGTTGTGTATACTCCTCTTCTTTGCTTCCCATACACGGCAGGTCTTGTTTTGGTTTCCAGTTGAGAAAGTGATGCCGTCAGGATGCCACGCGGAGGCAAAGGAAAAGTCAAAATGTCCTGATAGTGTTTCCAGCGTCTGTGGACGAAGTTCCAAAGATATGGCATTATCAACCATCGGAGTTATGCTTAAATTAAAAGGAAAACCATGAAAGAAGCAAAGGAATTTACATTCACTGGCCAAGGAAAAGAAAAATGCTTAAAAAGCTGGTATCTCTCAATGTCAAAGTCTCTAACTACACAGTCATTATTCGAGGCAGTAAATGAAGGGCGCCACATTGAAAAGTAGACAAAAACAAAGTTAGAGCAGCGACTCTTTAACTATTTTGTGTAGTCCCCTTCAGGAAAAAGAAAGAGGCAAAAACCTGGGGTTGTTGTAGAAGATTTCACATAGCACTATCATCATATACGAGAGCAAAGGCTGGCGCCCGGTCTATCAAGAATCCAAGATGCTGAAACCAACGTGGACAGTAGAAATAGATGAAGTTTGGTCAATAATAATGCATATGTGATAAGTTTCTTGGGCTTCCAACTTAAAACCAATTGGCAATTAGTGGATTGGTCCAAGTCCCTTAGATATTACTCATGTCCCATTCATATTTCCAATGTGGGATCTTCTCTCCAATAATCTCCCTCGAGATAATGATGCGTATAACCATTAATCTCGCAGAATCCATCATACCTCTCCGAAACAATGCTTTATTTTCTAGCAATCTCGGAGAACTGAACCTTCTATGGGCCATCAGCTAATGGGTTGATCGGGCCACTGTCCGGGCCGGATTAATGGATCAGGGTATTGGACTAGCTCTGATACCATGATGAGTTTCTTGGGCTTCCAACTTAAAACCAATTGGCAATTAGTGGATTGGCCCAAGTCCCTTATATATTACTCATGCCCCATTCATATTTCCAATGTGGGATCTTCTCTCCAATAATATGACTACTCAATAATCAATATATCTAGACTCTTAACTTTGCAGCTCCTTGAAATCCACCAGAAACTAGGAAGCCGTCAGACACTGCAAGTGTGCTCACTTGAGTCTGTGTAAACCCTTCCAGCAAACTACAGCTGGGAAATTGGAGTCCCAATCGGGTTTCGTTTTATTTTTTTGGATTTTTGGTTTTTGGGTTCATGAATTTCAGCCCCATTCGGATATTATAAAAGTTCGGGTCGGAATAGTCAGGTTCGGTTCGGGTTTAGTTACATCTTTAAGATCCAGTTGAATCCGAAATAGTTTCGGTTCCGGATATTAATAAGTGTTATCAAAAATATTAATTTGTACTTGATTAAATTCAATATATTTCAAATGTATTTTTCAATAAATTTGTGTATGTGGTTTCCTCAAACCATTTTGTTGTCCTTTAAAGTAAATTTAGGAGACTCGTCTATGAACCATACGAGACTCGTCCTTAAACTATATGTGACAACATCATACATACTATGATTCATAACAAACCAAAGCCTTGACGAATGAGAATCATACATAAAGCGTAAAAAATGAAATAAAACAACTAGCAATTTTCTAAACGTAAAATACTAGCTAAACTCTAAAAACATGGTTTAAATTTCAGAAGTAAACTTATACATAACTCAAATTCAAATGTAATTGTCAAAAATAAAACATTAATATTGACCTAAATACCAATTGTCAAAAGTATTTGAGTTAATTATTCATGTAATAGATAATTATTTTAATGTAATAGATAATTGTTTCGTGCTTAATTATATCTTAGTATATTTTAGATACATATTAAGGATTGAGATTTGGTTTGGTATTTCTTTTGAGATTTTAAACTTTTGGATTTTGGTTTTGGGTTCATGAATTTCAGCCCCATTCGGATATTATAAAAGTTCGGTCGGAATAGTCAGGTTCGGTTCGGGTTTAGTTACATCTTTAAGATCCAGTTGAATCGAAATAGTTTCGGTTCGGATATTAATAAGTGTTATCAAAAATATTAATTTGTACTTGATTAAATTCAATATATTTCAAATGTATTTTTCAATAAATTTGTGTATGTGGTTTCCTCAAACCATTTTGTTGTCCTTTAAAGTAAATTTAGGAGACTCGTCTATGAACCATAATGAGACTCGTCCTTAAACTATATGTGACAACATCATACATACTATGATTCATAACAAACCAAAGCCTTGACGAATGAGAATCATACATAAAGCGTAAAAAATGAAATAAAACAACTAGCAATTTTCTAAACGTAAAATACTAGCTAAACTCTAAAAACATGGTTTAAATTTCAGAAGTAAACTTATACATAACTCAAATTCAAATGTAATTGTCAAAAAATAAAAACATTAATATTGACCTAAATACCAATTGTCAAAAGTATTTGAGTTAATTATTCATGTAATAGATAATTATTTTAATGTAATAGATAATTGTTTTACGTACTTAATTATATCTTAGTATATTTTAGATACATATTAAGGATTGAGATTTGGTTTGGTATTTCTTTTTGAGATTTTAAACTTTTGGATTTTTTCGGATAAAACCCATAACCAGAAATACCGAAAAACAAGATCCATTTAGTATTTATATCAGGTTCGGATCGGAACGGATTCATTTTTATCGGGTCGAAGTTCAATTCTGATTTTCAGATTCAGTTTATTTTCCCACGCCTACAGCAAACTTCCAAGATGTCTCTAAATGCACTAAACAAACAATAAGTATTCGGGTTTAGTTCGGGTAAAATCCATAACCCGAAATACCAAAAAACATAATCCAAACGGTATTTATACTGGATTTGGATCGAATCGGATTTATTTTTATCGAACCGGGTTCGGTTCAGATACCCATTTATATTCGGGTTTGGTTTGGGTAAAATCCATAACCCGAAATAACGAAAAACAAAATACATTCGATATTTATACCGGATTTGGATCAAATCGGATTTATTTTTATAGAGTAGGATTCGGTTCGGATTTTTGGATTCGATTTATTTTTCCACCCCAAACTTACAGAATGTTTCTAAATGCATCAAACAAACAAATAATTATAATATTATAGTAGGACGTGTGGTTAGACAAACCCGTAAAATGATCAATAGATTTTTGCTATTATTGGCATCTAATTATTTTTTTCTTTATTGGTCAACAGTATCTCACGGATCTAGTCAATGTATATAGATATGTATTTATAAAAAAAGGGAAGTAATCTAAATTTTTGTCTTTTTATAAAACTATGACATGGTCTTGTTAAGATTAAAACAATCCTTGACAAATCAGCATTATTTATCTAATCAATAATTACACTCATTTTCTTAAATATCATTAAGGCTTTGAATGTTTACATAACTGCAATTCAGTTAATAATTATAAAATCTTTACAATACTTATATATCTATATGTTTTTATCACTATTAGAAACGCACCACAATTATTCCGAACATTCGGATCCTAATTGTTTTTTCTTAGTTGTTAAGATTAGTGATTAATTTTAAAGATAACAAAATCAGTATTTAAAAGATAATACGGTCCTCACAAACTCTTTACCATTCACCAAGACAGCAAAAAAAAGATGTCGACAGTTTCATCCTCCTCGCAACTAGTTCAGGTAGTTCCAGACAGCCACAACAACACTGGCGACTCCTCTGCTAAGGTCAAGTACGAAGATGTTGTCCGTAAGTCTGTCTACTTGTCCTTTTATTTGACATTCAGGTTCACTAGTTTCCTCACTAGTTTGTTACAATAGCTTCTCTATATACAAGTCATGTCTACTGGTTCATTCATTCAACACTCAGGTTCATTAGTTTCCTCACAGGTTTAAAACATTTCTGAGTTAACTTGTTACAAAAACATGGCTCAATATCTAAGCTCTGTCTCCTTCCATTGCTTATTTGTTTGACTACCGCATAGATTCATCACCTTGTGTCTGACACCTTATGGAACTTGCAGGCACTGATGAACCGCAAATTGGGTCTGTGGTAGACGGAGTGATTGATGGGGAGTTCGAAGGTGGATACCTGGTGACGATGAAATTTGGTTCTCAAGTGCTGAAAGGAGTGCTTTACCTTAGTGCTAAAAGGCCCAAATGTCAGCCCCATGAAACCATGGGAACACCACCTTCAGGCATGCCACCAGCATCGCAACGCCCAGCTAAGAAGGAAGCAAGAGTGACTACTGTAGTTGATCCTCAGAAGCCCAAATGCTACAAGAGTGGCTACAACTTCTTCTTCCCTCAGCTGTACGCTAGGCTCAAACCTGAGTACCATGGCAAAGAAATGATCATCACCAAGATGATTGGTCCCATGTGGGGCAATCTCTACGAGTCTGAGAAACAGGTAACTTACTTAGTACTCATCATCAAATCAAATCCAGTATTCGCTTACAACTTGATATCGTCTCCTTATAGGTTTATCAAGACAAAGGAGTTAAGGATGTGGAGAGGTACAGAACTGAGATGCTTGAGTACAAGTCTGCACATGAAGCAGGAGCTTCTGCTTCTGCAGCAGCAGCCATCGTGGCTCAGTAGTCTTCTTTTTCTCCTGTTATGTTGTTGTCTTCTTTCTTCATGACATTTCTCTCTCTTTCTTTCTCTGGACAAGTTCTATTTCTTTTATAATATGGATATTTTATGTCTTCGATCAGTTTGCAGAACATGCCATGTTTATGGTTCTAGGGTTAGTAAAAGAGGTTACTAACTGCACATTAATGTCTTTCTTCTTGTTTTGCTTAATGATCATAACCGTAGTTTTTTTTTTTTGGTCAACAATGATCATATACCATAACCGTAGTTTTTTTTTCAACTTGGGAATATAGATATTCTCTTTTGTTGCATAAACTTGAATTAACTATTACGCCTTCTGTTTCAAAATAATTCATATTTTGTTTTAAAAAAAAATATTATTTCAAAGAATTTTTTAAATATTTTAATATATTTTTGTTAGGTAATATAATAAATTGTAAATTTCAAAAAAAAGTTAATCTTTTTGCTGAATTTTGATTGGGTAAAATTTATGAAAATATAGTTAAATAATGTTTTTAAAAAATGTGAAAAATTCAAAACACTATTCATTCTGAAACGGAGGAACAGAGGAGAGAATATCATTTATGTAACGTAGATGTTGGCAGGATGTTTCTTGAATCCCATTTTGTTGTCGTTAGTTTTTAAGAGTTTCAACTTGGTCTCCCAACGAATAAAAACCTTTGTTTAATATTCTCTCTGTTACATAATAAGAGTTACTTGAAAGCTTTGCATTCATATTAAAATAAATAAATAAAAATTCAATTCAAGTTGTATTGAAATACTCTATATCTGTTCTACTGTTTTAAAAATTGGCTCTCTAATTAATATTTGTAGTTTCTTGTAAACTATTATATTTACAAACATAATATTTTTTCATAGCATATTTTAAATTTGATTAAAATAAATACAAAGAAACATTTGAATCAACTATTTCTGTTTTACTGTTTTTAAAAATGGGCTTTCTAATTTATTAATATTTTTAGTTTATTGTAAACGATTATATTTACAAAATACTATCTTTTTCATAGCATATTTTAAATTTTGATTAAATACATACAAAGAAAAATTTGAATCAACTATTTCTGTTCTACTGTTTTAAAAATTGGCTCTCTAATTAATATTTGTAGTTTATTGTAAACTATTATATTTACTAACATAATAGTTTATTCATAGCATATTTTAAGTTTGATTAAAATAAATACAAAGAAACATTAGAATCAACTATTTCTGTTTTACTGTTTTTTAAAATGGGCTTTCTAATTTTTTTGTCAATAAAAGTCAAATATTTAAATGAGTGTAGTTTTAGACATTGTACTTACAATTATTCAACGAAAATTATAGTTTTATACATACTTAGTATTTTAATTTTTGTACATAATTTATATTTAATTTGTATATCTAATTTATTTTTATGTTAGTAACTAACATGTAATATACGATGAAATTATAATAATTTATTTTAATGAAGTATATTAAGTTATAATCATTTATATTTTACAGAATAATATACATTCATATATAAAGTTTAATTTTTGTAACAATTATATCAATACAATTATATGAGAACGAAAAATATAATTATCCGTTATTTAAGTTATTTAAGCGTATTGCATTTTTTTAAATTTATGTTTCTATGATTTAACAATAAATCGAAGTAATAAAATATATCATATTAGTTAATGTTTTTAGATATTCTTATAATACTTGAAGAGTGTATATGTTTACTCAACCTATCTCATAATTAATAACCTTTGTATATTTTATAAATAACCCGTAAAATTACACATAAAAATACGAATTATAACCCGATATTTATATAAGTAGGTTTATTGCTGGTTTCTAGAATTTAAGCCAGATATTCTTTTATAGCTTTCAATCATATAAAATTTTGAAAATCAGAATATTTTGCGGATGCCAATATTATCAAAGTTTAAAATATTAAAATCGAGATCATTAGATATGATAATATACCATTTTAATTTAGCTAGGTCAGAATTTCTATAATAAATTACATTTAAAGTTTTAGATTCTAAACGTTATTATCTAAATTTTGAAATATTTAAGTCATTTTCATTTTGAAATGTAAATTTAGACCTACTAAAATATATAAATGTGTTCTATAAATTATTTAGTAAATATTAGGAATACAAAAATCTATTCTCAAAACCGTTAAGTTTTTTTATGCTTCCTTAATTTCAGCTTATCAAATATTAATTATAGTAAATAACTATGTATATAAACAAACCAAAATTTGAATGTTAAAATTTGAAATAGGTCTGTTATTGGGCAATTGGGAATTTTGAACATATTCCATATTTATATTAAAATCTTCTATACAGTTTTGAAAATCATAAACATACTAAATATAATAGTCATCTGACTGATATATCAAGTATATTCAATATTGTATAAGGAAGATGTGTATAAACTAAAAATAAGTATAGCTCAAAATCATGTATTATAATTTTAAAATAATGCAAAAATATGCTTCTATGTTTAATGAACCTAAATATAATAAATTAAAGTTTTCTTGTCCGTGAGTATATATATGTTCATGAAATTAATATTAATATTAATATTTTGACAAAAGTGTTTTTTTGGAAACACAAAAGACAAACGTGTTTATAGTTTATGTATGACAAAATATTAAGTTGATTAATACTAAAGAATCATAAGAGAATAATTTGCATTTAAGTAGGAGATATAGTTAGAATATTTTATTTAAATAAATTGTGGACGAAGTTCCAAAGATATGGCATTATCAACCATCGGAGTTATGCTTAAATTAAAAGGAAAACCATGAAAGAAGCAAAGGAATTTACATTCACTGGCCAAGGAAAAGAAAAATGCTTAAAAAGCTGGTATCTCTCCATGTCAAAGTCTCTAACTCCACAGTCATTATTCGAGGCAGTAAAAGAAGGGCGCCACTGTGAAAAGTAGACAAAAACAAAGTTAGAGAAGCGACTCTTTAACTATTTTGTGTAGACCCCTTCAGGAAAAAGAAAGAGGCAAAAACCTGGGGTTGTTGTAGAAGATTTCAATAGCAATATCATCATATACAAGAGCAAAAGCTGACGCCCGGTCTATCAAGATGCTGAAACCAACGTGGACAGTAGAAATAGATGAAGTTTGGTCAGTAATAATGCATATGTTTACTCAATAATAAATATATCTAGACTCTTAACTTTGCAGATAAGTTCTCCTTGAAATCCACCAGCAACTAGGAAGCCGTCATTCACTGCAAGTGTGCTCACTTGAGTCTGTGTAAACCCTTCCAGCAAACTACAGCTGGGCAATTGGAGTCCCAATCGGGTTTTGGTTTGGGTTTTTTCGGATTTTTGGTTTTCGGGTTCATGAATTTCAGCCCCATTCGATATTATAAAAGTTTGGGTCGGAATAGTCAGGTTCGTTCGGTTTAGTTGCATCTTTAAGATCCAGTTGAACCCGAAATAGTTTCGGTTCCGGATATTAATAGTGTTATCAAAAATATTAATTTGTACTTGATTAAATTCAATATATTTCAAATGTCTTTTTCAATAAATTTGTGTATGTGGTTTCCTCAAACCATTTTGTTGTCCTTTAACGTAACTTTAGGAGACTCGTCTATGAACCATACGAGACTCGTCCTTAAACTATATGTGACAACATCATACATACTATGATTCATGACAAACCAAAGTCTTGACGAATGAGAATCATACATAAAGCGTAAAAATAAAATAAACAACTAGCAATTTTCTAAACGTAAAATACTAGCTAAACTCTAAAAACATGATTTAAATTTCAGAAGTAAACTTATACATAACTCAAATTCAAATGTAATTGTCAAAACATAAAAACATTAATATTGACCCAAATACCAATTGTCAAAAGTATTTGAGTTAATTATTTATGTAATAGATATTTATTTTAATGTAATTGATAATTGTTTTACATACTTAATTATATCTTAGTATATTTTAGATACATATTAAGGATTGAGATTTGGTTTCGTATAAATTCTTTTTGAGTAAACTTTTAATTTTTTTTCGGATATCCATTTAAACTCGGGTTTGGTTCGGGTAAAACCCATAACCCGAAACACCGAAAAACAAGATCCATTTAGTATTTATATAGGGTTTGGATCGGAACGGATTCATTTTTATCGGGTCAGATTCGATTCTGATTTTCGGATTCAGTTTATTTGCCCACGCCTACAGCAAACTTCCAGGATGTCTCTAAATGCACTAAACAGACAATAAGTATTTGGGTTTGGTTCGGGTAAAATCCATAACCCAAAATACCAAGAAACAAAATTCATTCGGTATTTATACCGGATTTGGATCAAATCGGATTTATTTTTATCGAGTCGGTTTGGTTCTGATACCTATTTATATTCGGGTTTGGTTTGGGTAAAATCTATAACCTGAAATACTAAAAAAATCCATTCGATATTTATACTGCATTTGGATCGAATCGAATTTATTTTTATCGAGTCGGGTTCGGTTCGGATTTTTGGATTCGGTTTATTTTTCCAGGCCAAACTTACATAATGTTTCTAAATGTATCAAACAAACAAATAATTATAATATTATAGTAGGCCGTGTGATTAGACAAGCCCGTAAAATGATCAATAGATTTTTGCTATTATTGGCATCTAATTGTTTTTTTCTTTATTGGTCAACAGTATCTCACTAGTCTGATCAATGTATATAGATATGTATTTAGCAAAAAAGGGAACTAATCTAAATTTTTGTCTTTTTATAAAACTATGACATGGTCTTGTTAAGACTAAAACAATCCTTGACACATCAGCATTGTTTAACTAATTAATTATTTACACTTATTTTCTTAAATATCATCAAGGCTTTGAATGTTTAAACTCAATTACTAATTATAAAATCTTTACAATACTTATATATCTATATGTTTTTGTCACTATTAGAAACGCACCACAATTATTCCGAACATTCGGATCCTAAACATTTTTTCTTAGTTGTTAAGATTAGTGATTAATTTTAAAGATAACAAAATCAGTATTTAAAAGATAATACGGTCCTCACAAACTCTTTACCATTCACCAAGACAGCAAAAAAAGATGTCGACAGTTTCACCCTCCTCGCAACTAGTTCAGGTAGTTCCAGACAGCCACAACAACACTGGCGACTCCTCTGCTAAGGTCAAGTACGAAGATGTTGTCCGTAAGTCTGTCTACTTGTCCTTTTATTTGACATTCAGGTTCACTAGTTTGTTCAATAGCTTCTCTATATACAAGTCATGTCTACTGGTTCATTCATTCAACACTCAGGTTCATTAGTTTCCTCACAGGTTTAAAACATTTCTGAGTTAACTTGTTACAAAAACATGGCTCAATATCTAAGCTCTCTCTCCTTCCATTGCTTATTTGTTTGACTACCGGATAGATTCATCACTTTGTGTCTGACACCTTATGGAACTTGCAGGCACTGATGAACCGCAAATTGGGTCTGTGGTAGACGGAGTGATTGATGGGGAGTTCGAAGGTGGATACCTGGTGACGATGAAATTCGGTTCTCAAGTGCTGAAAGGAGTGCTTTACCTTTGTGCTAAAAGGCCCACATGTCAGCCCCAAGAAACCATGGGAACACCACCTTCAGGCATGCCACCAGCATCGCAACGCCCAGCTAAGAAGGAAGCAAGAGTGACTACCGTAGTTGATCCTCAGAAGCCCAAATGCTACAAGAGTGGCTACAACTTCTTCTTCCCTGAGCTGTACGCTAGGCTCAAACCTGAGTACCATGGCAAAGAAATGATCATCACCAAGATGATTGGTCCCGTGTGGGGCAATCTCTACGAGTCTGAGAAACAGGTAACTTACTTAGTACTCATCATCAAATCTACATTGTTATTAAGCTTACAGTTTGATTTTATCATCTTCTTGCAGGTTTATCAAGACAAAGGAGTTAAGGATGTGGAGAGGTACAGAACTGAGATGCTGGAGTACAAGTCTGCACATGAAGCAGGAGCTTCTGCTTCTGCAGCAGCAGCCACCGTGACTCAGTAGTCTTCTTTTTCTCCTGTTATGTTGTTGTCTTCATTCTTCATGACATTTCTCTTTCTTTCTTTCTCTGGACAAGTACTATTTCTTTTATAATATGGATATTTTATGACTTTGATCAGTTTGCAGAACATGCCATGTTTATGGTTTTAGGGTTAGTAAAAGAGGTTACTAACTGCGCATTAATGTCTTTCTCCTTGTTTTGCTTATTGATCATATACCATAACCATAGTTTTTTTGTGTTTCCTTGTTTTCTACTTGGGAATATATATATATATATATTCTTTGTTGTTGCAGAAAATTGAATTATCTATTACTCCTTTTGTTTCAAAATAATTCATGTTTTTTTAAAACCATTATTTCATAGAATTTTGTTTAATATTTTAATATATTTTTGTTAGTTAATATAATAAATTGTAAATTTTAAAAATTTAATCATTTTGCTGAATTTTGATTGAGTAAAATTTATGAAAATATAGTTAAATAATGTATTTATAATAAATTTTAAGATGTTTTTAAAAAATGTGAACATTTCAAAACATTATTCATTTTGAAACGGAGGAGAGAATATCATCTAATGTGACATAGATGTTGACAGGATGTTTCTTGAATCCCATTTTGTTGTTGTTTGTTTTTAGGATGTTTCTTGAATCCCATTTTGTTGTTGTTAGTTTTTAGGAGTTTCAACTTGGTCTCCCAACTAATAAAAACCTTTATTTGATGTATCTTTTTAAGTGGATTTTAAGGTTTTTTTCACAAAGATTAAGAAAATACTAAATTTTATATAATTTATCTTAGTTATATAAAAGTATCATTGAATAGAATTAGTTCAACCAATTAAAAAAATATAGAATATTTTGTAATTGGATAAAAAATTTAAGTGACATGAAATTTTGTCTAAAAGAGTGAGAACATCACTTATTTTGAAATAAAATAGAAACTATATTTTGACCCGCAGTTTAAAAAGTGTAAAATTTGTTTCCTTTAAAATTTAATTTGTTTAAAAAAAAAGATATTTGTTAATAATAACCTTATGTGTTTAGTATTTGATAACTAATATTTTTTAATTGTGTTGATGTCTTACGTTTGACAAATTTTCATTGGCGCGGATATATAATTTACAAAGCTTTATTTTTTATAGTCACACAAAGTAATTCTGAAGAGCTAGACTTTTTTAAAAAAAATCCTTGTGTTAATATTTTTAGTTTATTGTAAACTATTATATTTACAAAAATACTATATTTTTCATATCATATTTTAAAATTTGATTAAAATAAATACATAGAAAAATTTGAATCATCTATTTCTGTTCTACTGTTTTAAAATTGGCTCTGTAATTAATAATTGTAGTTTATTGTAAACTATTATATTTACAAACATAATATTTTTTTCATAGCATATTTTAAGTTTGATTAAAATAAATACAAAGAAACATTTGAATCAACTATTTCTGTTTTACTGTTTTTAAAAATGGGCTTTCTAATTTGGAAAAATTGCCAAATATGACTCAAAACTTGATTTTGAATACAAAAGTGTACCCAAAATTCAATCAAATGCAAAAGTAACCTAAAAGTCTAGTGAAATTACAACAGCCCCCTTATGAACCAAACAAAAAACATGTATTCAGTTTTACCATTATAACCCTCTGTTAGAAGACTTATTTGAAGTCTTCTCACGGAAGACTTCTTTGAAGTTTTCTCACGGAAGACTTCTTTGAAGTTTTCTCACGGAAGTCTTCTCGCTCAGTAGATTTTGAACATAATTTAAATATTTTATAAAAATATTTTGATGGGAAAAATAGAAATCATATAGAAGTAAACAATTTCTATGATGTATATTTATTTTATCTAAAGTTAAATTATTTTCAACATTGATGAATGAATGTAGATTGGTTCATGAGTCATTGGTTTAGGGTTTGGTAACATATGTTATAGTATTGTTGGTATCTTTAGGGTTAGTTTCTGAAATCTTACCTTCATTTTATTTTGCTTTCAAATTGACCTATATATATTTAGTAACTATCTAATAACTTGATTGAAACACTTTCTAAGTTTCTTTTAAGTTTAAAAAGTGGTTTTTGCATAGTTATTTGATTCTAGGGTCTGGAAGACTCACAGAAGACTTAAATAAAACTCTTTCCAAGAAGTCTTCTGACATATCCGCCTAAATTTTAGAAGAATTTAGGTTTTACGCCTAAATCGAAGTCTTCCAGAAGTCTTCTAGAGAAAGTCTTCTCATGAATTAGATCTTAAAATAAATTAATAAATTTTATTAAAAAATATTTTGTAAGGTAAAAATCGAAATAATGTGTTAATAAACATTTTTAAATGATGGAAATTTAGTTTTAATAAAATTGAATTATTTTCAACAGAGATGATTGAATGTATATTAAGTCATGATAGTCTTTGTTTTAGGGTATGGTAACATATGTTTTAGTATTGTTGGTATTTTTGTAGGGTTAGATTATAAGATCTTATATTTTAATTTTTTTTTTTAAAATTGACCTATATGTGTTTAGTGACTATCTAATAACTTTATTTAAACACTTTCTAAGTGTCTTTTAAGTTTAAGGAAGTGTTTTTTTTCTTAGTTATTTGATTATAAGTCTGGAAGACTCACAGAAGACTTCTTTTAGGGTATGGTAACATATGTTGTAGTATTGTTGGTATTTTTATAGGTTAGATTCTAAGATCTTATATTTTAATTTTTTTTTTTAAAATTGACCTATATGTGTTTAGTGACTATCTAATAACTTTATTTAAACACTTTCTAAGTGTCTTTTAAGTTTAAGGAAGTGTTTTTTTTCTTAGTTATTTGATTATAAGTCTGGAAGACTCACAGAAGACTTCTTTTAGGGTATGGTAACATATGTTGTAGTATTGTTGGTATTTTTATAGGGTTAGATTCTAAGATCTTATATTTTAATTTTTTTTTAAAAAATTGACCTATATGTGTTTAGTGACTATCTAATAACTTTATTTAAACACTTTCTAAGTGTCTTTTAAGTTTAAGGAAGTGTTTTTTTCTTAGTTATTTGATTATAAGTCTGGAAGACTCACAAAAGACTTCCAAAGAAGTCTTCTGACATTTCCAAAAGTCTTTCACAGGAAGTCTTCCAGAAGTCTTCTAGAGAAAGTCTTCTCATGAATTAGATCTTAAAAGTAATTTATAAAAGTTATAAAATATATTTTTATAGGAAAAAAAATCTAAATCATATAAATATAAAAATTCCTAAATGATGTAAATTTTATTTTATTAAAATTGAATTATTTTCAACATAGATAAATGAATATAAATTTGAGTCATGGTAGTCATTGGTTTAGAGTTTGGTAACATATGTTATAGTATTGTTGGTATTTTTAGGGTTAGATTTTGAAATCTTAACTTAAAAAAAACAATTAAATTTGAAATATATGTGTTTAGTTTTGTGTATATTAAACATTTTAAAAGTTGATTTTATATTTAATGGATTGTTTTTTGGCTATTTAGTTAGTTGTTTGATTGTATATCTAATTAATTTTTATGTTAGTAACTAACATGTAATATAATGATGAAATTATAATAATTTATTTTAATGAAGTATATTAATTTATAATCATTTATATTTTACAGAATAATATACATTCATATATAAAGTTTACTCATGTCCCATTATCAACCATCGGAGTTATGCTTAAATTAAAAGGAAAACCATGAAAGAAGCAAAGGAATTTACATTCACTGGCCAAGAAAAAGAAAAATGCTTAAAAAGCTGGTATCTCTCAATGTCAAAGTCTCTAACTACACAGTCATTATTCGAGGCAGTAAATGAAGGGCGCCACTGTGAAAAGTAGACAAAACAAAGTTAGAGCAGCGACTCTTTAACTATTTTGTGTAGTCCCCTTCAGGAAAAGAAAGAGGCAAAACCTGGGGTTGTTGTAGAAGATTTCACATAGCACTATCATCATATACGAGAGCAAAGGCTGGCGCCCGGTCTATCAAGAATCCAAGATGCTGAAACCAACGCGGACAATAGAAATAGATGAAGTTTGGTCAATAATAATGCATATGTGATAAGTTTCTTCGGCTTCCAACTTAAAACCAATTGGCAATTAGTGGACTGGTCCAAGTCCCTTATATATTACTCATGTCCCATTCATATTTCCAATGTGGGATCTTCTCTCCAATAATCTCCCTCGAGATAATGATGCGTATAACCATTAATCTCGCAGAATCCATCATACCCCTCCGTAACAATGCTTTATTTTCTAGCAATCTCGGAGAACTGAACCTTCTATGGGCCATCAGCTAATGGGTTGATCGGGCCACTGTCCGGGCCGGATTAATGGATCAGGGTATTGGACCAGCTCTGATACCATGATGAGTTTCTTGGGCTTCCAACTTAAAACCAATTGGCAATTAGTGGATTGGCCCAAGTCCCTTATATATTACTCATGTCCCATTCATATTTCCAATGTGGGATCTTCTCTCCAATAATATGACTACTCAATAATCAATATATCTAGACTCTTAACTTTGCAGCTCCTTGAAATCCACCAGAAACTAGGAAGCCGTCATACACTGCAAGTGTGCTCACTTGAGTCTGTGTAAACCCTTCCAGCAAACTACAGCTGGGAAATTGGAGTCCCAATCGGGTTTCGTTTTGTTTTTTTTTGGATTTTTGGTTTTTGGGTTCATGAATTTCAGCCCTATTCGGATATTATAAAAGTTCGGGTCAGAATAGTCAGGTTCGGTTCGGGTTTAGTTACATCTTTAAGATCCAGTTGAATCCAAAATAGTTTCGGTTCCGGATATTAATAAGTGTTATCAAAAATATTAATTTGTACTTGATTAAATTCAATATATTTCAAATGTATTTTTCAATAAATTTGTGTATGTGGTTTCCTCAAACCATTTTGTTGTCCTTTAAAGTAAATTTAGGAGACTCGTCTATGAACCATACGAGACTCGTCCTTAAACTATATGTGACAACATCATACATACTATGATTCATAACAAACCAAAGCCTTGACGAATGAGAATCATACATAAAGCGTAAAAAATGAAATAAAACAACTAGCAATTTTCTAAAGGTAAAATACTAGCTAAACTCTAAAAACATGGTTTAAATTTCAGAAGTAAACTTATACATAACTCAAATTCAAATGTAATTGTCAAAACATAAAAACATTAATATTGACCTAAATACCAATTGTCAAAAGTATTTGAGTTAATTATTCATGTAATAGATAATTATTTTAATGTAATAGATAATTGTTTTACGTACTTAATATATCTTAGTATATTTTAGATACATATTAAGGATTGAGATTTGGTTTGGTATTTCTTTTTGACATTTTAAACTTATGGGTTTTTTTCGGATATCCATTTAAACTCGGGTTCGGTTCGGATAAAACCCATAACCAGAAATACCGAAAAACAAGATCCATTTAGTATTTATATCGGGTTCGGATCGGAACGGATTCATTTTATCGGGTCGGATTCGATTCTGATTTTCGGATTCAGTTTATTTTCCCACGCCTACACCAAACTTCCAAGATATCTCTAAATGCACTAAACAAACAATAAGTATTCGGGTTTGGTTCGGGTAAAATCCATAACCCGAAATACCAAAAAACAAAATCCATTCGGTATTTATACTCGATTTGAATCGAATCGGATTTATTTTTATCGAACCGGGTTCGGTTCAGGTACCCATTTATATTCGGGTTTGGTTTGGGTAAAATCCATAACCCGAAATAACGAAAAACAAAATACATTCGATATTTATACCGGATTTGGATCAAATCGGATTTATTTTTATTGAGTAGGATTCGATTCGGATTTTTGGATTCGATTTATTTTTTCAGCCCAAACTTACAGAATGTTTATAAATGCATCAAACAAACAAATAATTATAATATTATAGTAGGCCGTGTGATTAGACAAGCCCGTAAAATGATCAATAGATTTTTGCTATTATTGGCATCTAATTGTTTTTTTCTTTATTGGTCAACAGTATCTCACTAATCTAGTCAATGTATGTAGATATGTATTTAGCAAAAAAGGGAAGTAATCTAAATTTTTGTCTTTTTATAAAACTATGACATGGTCTTGTTAAGACTAAAGCAATCCTCGACACATCAGCATTGTTTAATTAATTAATTACATTCATTTTCTTAAATATAATCAAGGCTTTGAATGTTTACAAACTGCAACTCAATTAATAATTATAAAATCTTTACAATACTTATATATCAATAAGTTTTGTCACTATTACAAACGGACCGCAATTATTCCGAGCATTCGGATCCTAAACGTTTTTTCTTAGTTGTTAAGATTAGTGATTAATTTTAAAGATAACAAAATCAGTATTTAAAAGATAATACGGTCCTCACAGACTCTTTACCATTCACCAAGACAGCAAAAAAAGATGTCGACAGTTTCACCCTCCTCGCAACTAGTTCAGGTAGTTCCAGACAGCCACAACAACACTGGCGACTCCTCTGCTAAGGTCAAGTATGAAGATGTTGTCCGTAAGTCTGTCTACTTGTATTTGACATTCAGGTTCACTAGTTTCCTCACTAGTTTGTTACAATAGCTTCTCTATATACAAGTCATGGCTACTGGTTCATTCATTCAACACTCAGGTTCATTAGTTTCCTCACAGGTTTAAAACATTTCTGAGTTAACATGTTACAAAAACATGGCTCAATATCTAACCTCTGTCTCCTTCCATTGCTTATTTGTTTGACTACCGCATAGATTCATCACTTTGTGCCTGACACCTTATGGAACTTGCAGGCACTGATGAACCGCAAATTGGGTCTGTGGTAGACGGAGTGATTGATGGGGAGTTCGAAGGTGGATACCTGGTGACGATAAAATTCGGTTCTCAAGTGCTGAAAGGAGTGCTTTACCTTTGTGCTAAAAGGCCCAGATGTCAGCCCCAAGAAACCATGGGAACACCACCTTCAGGCATGCCACCAGCATCGCAACGCCCAGCAAAGAAGAAAGCAAGAGTGACTACCGTAGTTGATCCTCAGAAGCCCAAATGCTACAAGAGTGGCTACAACTTCTTCTTCCTGACCTGTACGCTAGGCTCAAACCTGAGTACCATGGCGAAGAAATGATCATCACCATGATGATTGGTCCCATGTGGGGCAATCTCTACGAGTCTGAGAAACAGGTAACTTACTTAGTACTCATCATCAAATCCACATTGTTATTAAGCTTACAGTTTGATTTTATCATCTTCTTGCAGGTTTATAAAGATAAAGGAGTTAAGGATGTGGAGAGGTACAGAACTGAGATGCTGGAGTACAAGTCTGCACATGAAGCAGGAGCTTCTGCTTCTGCAGCAGCAGCCACCGTGACTCAGTAGTCTTCTTTTTCTCCTGTTATGTTGTTGTCTTCTTTCTTCATGACATTTCTCTTTCTTTCTTTCTCTGGACAAGTTCTATTTCTTTTATAATATGGATATTTTATGACTTTGATCAGTTTGCAGAACATGCCATGTTTATGGTTTTAGGGTTAGTAAAAGAGGTTACTAACTGCGCATTAATGTCTTTCTCCTTGTTTTGCTTATTGATCATATACCATAACCATAGTTTTTTGTGTTTCCTTGTTTTCTACGAATATATATATATATATATATATATATATATATATATATATATATATATATATATATATATATATATATATATATATATATATATATATATATATATATATATATATATATATATATATATATATATATATATATATATATATATATATATATATATATATATATATATATATATATATATATATATATATATATATATATATATATATATATATATATATATATATATATATATATATATATATATATATATATATATATATATATATATATATATATATATATATATATATATATATATATATATATATATATATATATATATATATATATATATATATATATATATATATATATATATATATATATATATATATATATATATATATATATATATATATATATATATATATATATATATATATATATATATATATATATATATATATATATATATATATATATATATATATATATATATATATATATATATATATATATATATATATATATATATATATATATATATATATATATATATATATATATATATATATATATATATATATATATATATATATATATATATATATATATATATATATATATATATATATATATATATATATATATATATATATATATATATATATATATATATACCTCCTCGCAACTAGTTCAGGTAGTTCCAGACAGCCACAACAACACTGGCGACTCCTCTGCTAAGGTCAAGTATGAAGATGTTGTCCGTAAGTCTGTCTACTTGTATTTGACATTCAGGTTCACTAGTTTCCTCACTAGTTTGTTACAATAGCTTCTCTATATACAAGTCATGGCTACTGGTTCATTCATTCAACACTCAGGTTCATTAGTTTCCTCACAGGTTTAAAACATTTCTGAGTTAACATGTTACAAAAACATGGCTCAATATCTAACCTCTGTCTCCTTCCATTGCTTATTTGTTTGACTACCGCATAGATTCATCACTTTGTGCCTGACACCTTATGGAACTTGCAGGCACTGATGAACCGCAAATTGGGTCTGTGGTAGACGGAGTGATTGATGGGGAGTTCGAAGGTGGATACCTGGTGACGATAAAATTCGGTTCTCAAGTGCTGAAAGGAGTGCTTTACCTTTGTGCTAAAAGGCCCAGATGTCAGCCCCAAGAAACCATGGGAACACCACCTTCAGGCATGCCACCAGCATCGCAACGCCCAGCAAAGAAGAAAGCAAGAGTGACTACCGTAGTTGATCCTCAGAAGCCCAAATGCTACAAGAGTGGCTACAACTTCTTCTTCCCTGACCTGTACGCTAGGCTCAAACCTGAGTACCATGGCGAAGAAATGATCATCACCATGATGATTGGTCCCATGTGGGGCAATCTCTACGAGTCTGAGAAACAGGTAACTTACTTAGTACTCATCATCAAATCCACATTGTTATTAAGCTTACAGTTTGATTTTATCATCTTCTTGCAGGTTTATAAAGATAAAGGAGTTAAGGATGTGGAGAGGTACAGAACTGAGATGCTGGAGTACAAGTCTGCACATGAAGCAGGAGCTTCTGCTTCTGCAGCAGCAGCCACCGTGACTCAGTAGTCTTTTTCTCCTGTTATGTTGTTGTCTTTCTTCATGACATTTCTCTTTCTTTCTTTCTCTGGACAAGTTCTATTTCTTTTATAATATGGATATTTTATGACTTTGATCAGTTTGCAGAACATGCCATGTTTATGGTTTTAGGGTTAGTAAAAGAGGTTACTAACTGCGCATTAATGTCTTTCTCCTTGTTTTGCTTATTGATCATATACCATAACCATAGTTTTTTTGTGTTTCCTTGTTTTCTACTTGGGAATATATATATATATATATATATATATATATATATATATATATATGTTGTTGCAGAAACTTGAATTAACTATTACTCCTTTTGTTTCAAAATAATTCATGTTTTTATAAAACCATTATTTCATAGAATTTTGTTTAATATTTTAATATATTTTTGTTAGTTAATATAATAAATTGTAAATTTTAAAAATTTAATCATTTTGCTGAATTTTGATTGAGTAAAATTTATGAAAATATAGTTAAATAATGTATTTATAATAAATTTTAAGATGTTTTTAAAAAATGTGAACATTTCAAAACATTATTCATTTTGAAACGGAGGAGAGAATATCATCTAATGTGACATAGATGTTGACAGGATGTTTCTTGAATCCCATTTTGTTTTTGTTTGTTTTTAGGATGTTTCTTGAATCCCATTTTGTTGTTGTTAGTTTTTAGGAGTTTCAACTTGGTCTCCCAACTAATAAAAACCTTTGTTTGATGTATCTTTTTAAGTGGATTTTAAGGATTTTTTCACAAAGATTAAGAAAATACTAAATTTTATATAATTTATCTTAGTTATATAAAAGTATCGTTGAATAGAATTAGTTCAACCAATTAAAAAAAGATAGAATATTTTGTAATTGGATAAAAAATTTAAGTGACATGAAATTTTGTCTAAAAGAGTGAGAACATCACTTATTTTGAAATAAAATAGAAACTATATTTTGACCCGCGGTTTAAAAAGTGCGAAATTTGTTTCCTTTAAAATTTAATTTGTTTAAAAAAAAAGATATTTGTTAATAATAACCTTATGTGTTTAGTATTTGATAACTAATATTTTTTAATTGTGTTGATGTCTTACGTTTGACAAATTTTCATTGGCGCGGATATATAATTTACAAAGCTTTATTTTTTATAGTCACACAAAGTAATTCTGAAGAGCTAGACTTTTTTTTTTTAAAATCCTTGTGTTAATATTTTTAGTTTATTGTAAACTATTATATTTACAAAAATACTATATTTTTCATATCATATTTTAAAATTTGATTAAAATAAATACATAGAAAAATTTGAATCATCTATTTCTGTTCTACTGTTTTAAAATTGGCTATGTAATTAATAATTGTAGTTTATTGTAAACTATTATATTTACAAACATAATATTTTTTTCATAGCATATTTTAAGTTTGATTAAAATAAATACAAAGAAACATTTGAATCAACTATTTCTGTTTTACTGTTTTTAAAAATGGGCTTTCTAATTTGGAAAAATTGCCAAATATGACTCAAAACTTGATTTTGAATACAAAAGTGTACCCAAAATTCAATCAAATGCAAAAGTAACCTAAAAGCCTAGTGAAATTACAACAGCCCCCTTATGAACCAAACAAAAAACATGTATTCAGTTTTACCATTATAACCCTCTGTTAGAGAAGACTTATTTGGAAGTCTTCTCACGGAAGACTTCTTTTGAAGTTTTCTCACGGAAGTCTTCTCGTTCAGTAGATTTTGAAAATAATTTAAATATTTTATAAAAATATTTTGATGGGAAAAAATAGAAATCATATAGAAGTAAACAATTCTCGGTGATGTATATTTATTTTATCTAAAGTTAAATTATTTTCAACATTGATGAATGAATGTAGATTGGTTCATGAGTCATTGGTTTAGGGTTTGGTAACATATGTTATAGTATTGTTGGTATCTTTAGGGTTAGTTTCTGAAATCTTACCTTCATTTTATTTTGATTTCAAATTGACCTATATATATTTAGTAACTATCTAATAACTTGATTGAAACACTTTCTAAGTTTCTTTTAAGTTTAAAAAGTGGTTTTTGCATAGTTATTTGACTCTAGGGTCTGGAAGACTCACAGAAGACTTAAATAAAACTCTTTCCAAGAAGTCTTCTGACATATCCGCCTAAATTTTAGAAGAATTTAGGTTTCCCGCCTAAATCGAAGTCTTCCAGAAGTCTTCTAGAGAAAGTCTTCTCATGAATTAGATCTTAAAATAAATTAATAAATTTTATTAAAAAATATTTTGTAAGGTAAAAATCGAAATAATGTGTTAATAAACATTTTTAAATGATGGAAATTTAGTTTTAATAAAATTGAATTATTTTCAACAGAGATGATTGAATGTATATTAAGTCATGATAGTCTTTGTTTTAGGGTATGGTAACACATGTTTTAGTATTGTTGGTATTTTGGTAGGGTTAGATTCTAAGATCTTATATTTTAATTTTTTTTTTTAAATTGACCTATATGTGTTTAGTGACTATCTAATAACATTATTTTAACACTTTCTAAGTGTCTTTTAAGTTTAAGGAAGTGTTTTTTTTTCTTAGTTATTTGATTATAAGTCTGGAAGACTCACAGAAGACTTCTTTTAGGGTATGGTAACATATGTTGTAGTATTGTTGGTATTTTTATAGGGTTAGAATCTAAGATCTTACATTTTAAATTTTTTTTAAAAATTGACCTATATGTGTTTAGTGACTATCTAATAACTTTATTTAAACACTTTCTAAGTGTCTTTTAAGTTTAAGGAAGTGTTTTTTTTCTTAGTTATTTGATTATAAGTCTGGAAGACTCACATAAGACTTCCAAAGAAGTCTTCTGACATTTCCAAAAGTCTTTCACGGGAAGTCTTCCAGAAGTCTTCCACCGAAAGTATTCTTATGTATTAGATCTTAAAAAGTAATTTATAAAAGTTATAAAATATATTTTTATAGGAAAAAAAATCTAAATCATATAAATATAAAAATTCCTAAATGATGTAAATTTTATTTTATTAAAATTGAATTATTTTCAACATAGATAAATGAATATAAATTTGAGTCATGGTAGTCATTGGTTTAGAGTTTGGTAACATATGTTATAGTATTGTTGGTATTTTTAGGGTTAGATTTTGAAATCTTAACTTAAAAAAAACAATTAAATTTGAAATATATGTGTTTAGTTTTGTGTATATTAAACATTTTAAAAGTTGATTTTATATTTAATGGATTGTTTTTTGGCTATTTAGTTAGTTGTTTGATTGTATATCTAATTAATTTTTATGTTAGTAACTAACATGTAATATACGATGAAATTATAATAATTTATTTTAATGAAGTATATTAATTTATAATCATTTATATTTTACAGAATAATATATATTCATATATAAAGTTTACTCATGTCCCATTATCAACCATCGGAGTTATGCTTAAATTAAAAGGAAAACCATGAAAGAAGCAAAGGAATTTACATTCACTGGCCAAGGAAAAGAAAAATGCTTAAAAAGCTGGTATCTCTCAATGTCAAAGTCTCTAACTACACAGTCATTATTCGAGGCAGTAAATGAAGGGCGCCACTGTGAAAAGTAGACAAAAACAAAGTTAGAGCAGCGACTCTTTAACTATTTTGTGTAGTCCCCTTCAGGAAAAAGAAAGAGGCAAAAACCTGGGGTTGTTGTAGAAGATTTCACATAGCACTATCATCATATACGAGAGCAAAGGCTGGCGCCCGGTCTATCAAGAATCCAAGATGCTGAAACCAACGTGGACAGTAGAAATAGATGAAGTTTGGTCAATAATAATGCATATACGATAAGTTTCTTCGGCTTCCAACTTAAAACCAATTGGCAATTAGTGGATTGGTCCAAGTCCCTTATATATTACTCATGTCCCATTCATATTTCCAATGTGGGATCTTCTCTCCAATAATCTCCCTCGAGATAATGATGCGATAACCATTAATCTCAAGATAATCCATCATACCCTCCAAACAATGCTTTATTTTCTAGCAATCTCGGAGAACTGAACCTTCTATGGGCCATCAGCTAATGGGTTGATCGGGCCACTGTCCGGGCCGGATTAATGGATCAGGGTATTGGACCAGCTCTGATACCATGATGAGTTTCTTGGGCTTCCAACTTAAAACCAATTGGCAATTAGTGGATTGGCCCAAGTCCCTTATATATTACTCATGTCCCATTCATATTTCTAATGTGGGATCTTCTCTCCAATAATATGACTACTCAATAATCAATATATCTAGACTCTTAACTTTGCAGCTCCTTGAAATCCACCAGAAACTAGGAAGCCGTCATACACTGCAAGTGTGCTCACTTGAGTCTGTGTAAACCCTTCCAGCAAACTACAGCTGGGAAATTGGAGTCCTAATCGGGTTTCGTTTTGTTTTTTTTTGGATTTTTGGTTTTTGGGTTCATGAATTTCAGCCCTATTCGGATATTATAAAAGTTCGGGTCGGAATAGTCAGGTTCGGTTCGGGTTTAGTTACATCTTTAAGATCCAGTTGAATCCAAAATAGTTTCGGTTCCGGATATTAATAAGTTTATCAAAAATATTAATTTGTACTTGATTAAATTCAATATATTTCAAATGTATTTTTCAATAAATTTGTGTATGTGGTTTCCTCAAACCATTTTGTTGTCCTTTAAAGTAAATGAGAATCATACATAAAGCGTAAAAAATGAAATAAAACAACTAGCAATTTTCTAAAGGTAAAATACTAGCTAAACTCTAAAAACATGGTTTAAATTTCAGAAGTAAACTTATACATAACTCAAATTCAAATGTAACTGTCAAAACATAAAAACATTAATATTGACCTAAATACCAATTGTCAAAAGTATTTGAGTTAATTATTCATGTAATAGATAATTATTTTAATGTAATAGATAATTGTTTTACGTACTTAATATATCTTAGTATATTTTAGATACATATTAAGGATTGAGATTTGGTTTGGTATTTCTTTTTGACATTTTAAACTTATGGGTTTTTTCGGATATCCATTTAAACTCGGGTCTGGTTCGGATAAAACCCATAACCAGAAATACCGAAAAACAAGATCCATTTAGTATTTATATCGGGTTCGGATCGGAACGGATTCATTTTATCGGGTCGGATTCGATTCTGATTTTCGGATTCAGTTTATTTTCCCACGCCTACACCAAACTTCCAAGATATCTCTAAATGCACTAAACAAGCAATACGTATTCGGGTTTGGTTCGGGTAAAATCCATAACCCGAAATACCAAAAAACAAAATACATTCGGTATTTATACTGGATTTGGATCGAATCGGATTTATTTTTATCGAACCGGGTTCGGTTCAGGTACCCATTTATATTCGGGTTTGGTTTGGGTAAAATCCATAACCCGAAATAACGAAAAACAAAATACATTCGATATTTATACCGGATTTGGTTCAAATCGGATTTATTTTTATCGAGTAGGATTCGGTTCGGATTTTTGGATTCGATTTATTTTTCAGCCCAAACTTACAGAATGTTTCTAAATGCATCAAACAAACAAATAATTATAATATTATAGTAGGCCGTGTGATTAGACAAGCCCGTAAAATGATCAATAGATTTTTGTTATTATTAGCATCTAATTGTTTTTTTCTTTATTGGTCAACAGTATCTCACTAATCTAGTCAATGTATGTAGATATGTATTTAGCAAAAAAGGGAAGTAATCTAAATTTTTGTCTTTTTATAAAACTATGACATGGTCTTGTTAAGACTAAAGCAATCCTCGACACATCAGCATTGCTTAATTAATTAATTAATTAATTACATTCATTTTCTTAAATATAATCAAGGCTTTGAATGTTTACAAACTGCAACTCAATTAATAATTATAAAATCTTTACAATACTTATATATCAATAAGTTTTGTCACTATTACAAACGGACCGCAATTATTCCGAGCATTCGGATCCTAAACGTTTTTTCTTAGTTGTTAAGATTAGTGATTAATTTTAAAGATAACAAAATCAGTATTTAAAAGATAATACGGTCCTCACAGACTCTTTACCATTCACCAAGACAGCAAAAAAAGATGTCGACAGTTTCACCCTCCTCGCAACTAGTTCAGGTAGTTCCAGACAGCCACAACAACACTGGCGACTCCTCTGCTAAGGTCAAGTATGAAGATGTTGTCCGTAAGTCTGTCTACTTGTATTTGACATTCAGGTTCACTAGTTTCCTCACTAGTTTGTTACAATAGCTTCTCTATATACAAGTCATGGCTACTGGTTCATTCATTCAACACTCAGGTTCATTAGTTTCCTCACAGGTTTAAAACATTTCTGAGTTAACATGTTACAAAAACATGGCTCAATATCTAACCTCTGTCTCCTTCCATTGCTTATTTGTTTGACTACCGCATAGATTCATCACTTTGTGCCTGACACCTTATGGAACTTGCAGGCACTGATGAACCGCAAATTGGGTCTGTGGTAGACGGAGTGATTGATGGGGAGTTCGAAGGTGGATACCTGGTGACGATAAAATTCGGTTCTCAAGTGCTGAAAGGAGTGCTTTACCTTTGTGCTAAAAGGCCCAGATGTCAGCCCCAAGAAACCATGGGAACACCACCTTCAGGCATGCCACCAGCATCGCAACGCCCAGCAAAGAAGAAAGCAAGAGTGACTACCGTAGTTGATCCTCAGAAGCCCAAATGCTACAAGAGTGGCTACAACTTCTTCTTCCCTGACCTGTACGCTAGGCTCAAACCTGAGTACCATGGCGAAGAAATGATTATCACCATGATGATTGGTCCCATGTGGGGCAATCTCTACGAGTCTGAGAAACAGGTAACTTACTTAGTACTCATCATCAAATCCACATTGTTATTAAGCTTACAGTTTGATTTTATCATCTTCTTGCAGGTTTATAAAGATAAAGGAGTTAAGGATGTGGAGAGGTACAGAACTGAGATGCTGGAGTACAAGTCTGCACATGAAGCAGGAGCTTCTGCTTCTGCAGCAGCAGCCACGGTGGCTCAGTAGTCTTCTTTTTCTCCTGTTATGTTGTTGTCTTCTTTCTTCATGACATTTCTCTTTCTTTTATTCTCTGGACAAGTTCTATTTCTTTTATAATATGGATATTTTATGACTTTGATCAGTTTGCAGAACATGCCATGTTTATGGTTTTAGGGTTAGTAAAAGAGGTTACTAACTGCGCAATAATGTATTTCTCCTTATTTTGCTTATTGATCATATACCATAACCATAGTTTTTTTGTGTTTCCTTGTTTTCGACTTGGGAATATATATATACTAGGATAAGACCTGCGCAAATGAGCTTATATAATTAAAATTAAAAATATATAGTCCTTAATTAGTCCATTGGGGAATATATATAAAACTTTTAAGTTATTGTTTTAAACAATATTTTTACAAAGACAAGTTTAAAAAAATATAAATATGGGGGTTTTTATGCAGTATTAAGCCTTGAGTTTGTAAATTAACAAATGATGTAACCTAAGTATTGATTTTGAAGATGAGCGTACCTAGAAATTTCATTATTGGAATCCACAAGCCCATTTATGTTTTCTTATATTTAAGTGGGTTTATTTTTGTTAAGTTTATAACTCGGTTTTGTTCTTTTTTTTTTTAATTTGGATTATTGGCATTAGTCACATATTGATTTATATTTTGATTTTATAGGTCATATGAAGACTATCTATAGTTTACAATTACCGTGAAGTTGTATGAGGGATTTTTTTTAAAAATAATTTTTGTAAAAACATATAAACGAAATGATTTTTCGCAACGGAACTCTTACGTTAGAAGTTGGAGCGGTTAATGTCGTTATAACCCTTAATGAATATATATATATATATATATATAAATTTATTTTTATTAGGCAAATGATTAAATTTATTAATAGTAAGAATTATCCAAAGTCTAAAAAAATATTTTAAAATAAAAATATAATTCATATATATGTTGTGTTGTTATCCGATATCTTTTAATAAAAGTTCAAAATTTAAGAAAATAGAAAACACACAACTCAAGAATATCTGGTTTTTGATATGTTTGACCAAGAGTTGATTAATATGTTTTTAGATTCAAAAGTATTGTTATCTAATATTTATTTATCAAAAATATTAATACATAAACGTAATGGTTCAGCCATTGAAATTGAAAACGATGCGTGGAGAGTCGAACTAAACTATTTTCGAGATGGACTTTTCAGAGTTTCATTTTAAAACTCGTATGCAATCTAAAGCCCAAACAAAATATAAACTGGAATAAATGATACTCTGAGTTTTGGCTTTAGGGACACATGTCGACACCAGGAGAACCGAGTTTATGACGTGAATGCTGAGGTGGTGCAACCAGGAGGAAACAAACCTTACTTTATATGAATAGATAGTTTTTACATGTTGTTTATCTTCTGTTCCATTCTCTTATCATGCAGAAAAATGAATATTTTAAATCCAAATTAGAAAATTAAACATTGTCGTTGTTGAATGGAATTGGTTGGATTTGTTGCCAAATGAATTTCGTAAAATTTCAATATGTGAAACTGTAAGTTTTTTTGTTATCAATCATGTACTTATTTACATCAACATTATTGATGTCTTTTACAAAACTTGTAAAATATTTTTTTTTTCAAAAATAGGTGAAAAATTCATTGATAATATTTATACATTTAAAATTAATAATTTTAGAACTTATGTGTCTTTGTTTATCATTAAAATTTGAAAAATGCTCTTCTTCATGTTTTTAAATTGGAAACTACTTCCTATTAGAACTTTTCTGGAACCTTTTTAAAAATTTTAATTAACTGAAACACGTTTATATAGCTAAATAATGATTTATACATCTAACTATTTAAAAGTAAATTCAGTTTCTGTGTAGTACTAAAAATAGAGGCTTGTTATTTATGTTATTCTGAAATTTAGAGTCAATAATTATGCTAACTTAGTAAACAATATTACTGATATGATGTTTGTAAATGCTTTGGTGTAACATAATATGAAGTAATAAAATAGATGGAATATTCAAAAATGTCAAAAACAGAAGCATTAAAAGTCATACAATGTTGTATAAAAAGAAGTAATTAAACTTCTTCACAGTTTTCTTCATTACGACATATGAAGCTGAAAATAAAACAGACCATATCCATTAAATGTCATGATCTTCAAAGGTCCTGTGAGACTTAGCGGGAGCACTCAAAACCAGTTTACGCTCACCTAACTTGAACAATGCAGACCAGGATTGTAATAAGTTGAATTGGAGGGTAATGTAGCACAATTATGTCTGGCTAACTTCAAATCAACAATGCGTATTAGTTAAAATAGGACTCAAAACATCTTCCACAGAACTATTAACAAACTAAATCTGGAAAATCTAAAATTTTACCATTTATATGAACTAAATCTGGAAAAAGCTAAAAACTTCCTTATCAAAACTAACTAAACAAAATTTCAAAAGACTCATTAGCAAATAATAGCTCCGTATTGCTAATCAACATTATGTGTCTGACATAAATGTAATGCTGCCTTATCCTGAGCGTTCAATAAGAGAAGGTAGATTTTTCCTGTCTTTATTGATAGTCGAAAGTTCTTAATAAAAACATTACGTAGTGATGATCACTGTGGCAATCGCTAAAAGTAGACTTTCTCTGCTTATATAAGAGTGAGAGTAATAGTGCACAGAGATATAGGAATCATAAAAATAGCACACATGTAAAATAACTAAAAATAGAAGCAAGAGAAGAAAACAACCTGAAAGTAAAGATGTACCTTCTTTCCTACAGAGATTCTTTCATCGAATTTCTTGGCAGCATCCTCGGCAAGAAATGTGAGTAACTTTCACTTGTCTCTCAAACTTTGATTTACGTAGCCTAGGCTTTGATTATGATTCAGCCCTGCCACTAAGAAACCTTCACATGCATTGTCCTACTCGTGAGTCGTGAAAAGCTTTTATTGCTGTCACCTGAAAAACCCACAAACCCAACCATGCAGGGAGTTCAAAATCATCCAAAAGGGATTGGATCCAAACTCAAAAAGATCGGCACACAAAACATAGAAATCGACTTTTAGCCTACCCTATTCTACATTGGGCTCAATCACAGGGAGAAGCTAAAATAAAACGATACCTGAAGATTCCGCCACAGCACTATCGGCAACAACAGACTCTGGTTTGATCTCCACTTCTTCAAAGCCATTGACGATGCCACTCCATCCAAAATCTCCTTAATGTTCACTTAAGTAAGGCCAGAGCTTGAAGATTATGAAGAAGAAGACGTAGACATCTTGCCAAGTTTAGCCGGCTATGTTTTTGCCATCGTATTCTTTATATCTCTCCACCAGCAGAGACAATCTGGATCCTCCCTTACTATAAACGACGAAAGGAAATAGAATATAAGATTGTCTTCTTGTAATATTTCAACATTGAAAATTTAAAAAGAAATGAAATTAAAAGGAAATAGAATATTAGATTGTTTCTTCGTCACTCTCTCTAGAGAGGGAAGCAGAACGTCCGAAAAAATGGATCGATGACTGCTAGATGATTTGGGTTGCTGGATACATGATCGTTTGCTCCAGTGCCTCCATCCATAGAAATTTCTGAAAATCAAGTAAACATTTACACAGAAACGGCTATGTGAATCTCAAAACATAAGCTATGAACTTTACACAGGGTGAGGCGAGGAAAAAAAAATAGAATCTTAGCATGACTACATGGCGTTTGGATTTTGGTTGGATTTAAGATTAGACATAGCAATTTATATTGGAGGAGACCAGAGGGAGGTGGAACGCAAGCATGAACAAAGGAGTAAATAACATAATTAATCAGTGGGTCAGGGTAATTACAGAGAACTGAAACGGTGTCGACGAAATGGAAGAGTCATGGAGGAGAGGATCAAAAGTCGTGGAGGAGAGGATCAGAAATCAATGCTTCCAACGAAAATAGGTCTAGACAACATGGGTTTGATATGAGCCAATTTATTTTTATAAGCCCACGTAATGGGCCGAATCCAAAATGTGTTGAGTAATTGGCTATGACGTGGCAAAACGGAACTATTTTATTGGCTGATTTTTCTATATGACGTGGACCTTCCCCATTGAACATATTCTCCTTTTATTATTGTTTGATTTTAGGAGACTCGTCTATGAACCATACGAGACTCGTCCTTAAACTATATGTGACAACATCATACATACTATGATTCATGACAAACAAAAGTCTTGAGGAATGAGAATCATACATAAAGCGTGAAAAATGAAATAAAACAACTAGAAATTTTTTAAACATAAAATACTAGCTAAACTCTAAAAACATGGTTTAAATTTCAGAAGTAAACTTATACATAACTCAAATTCAAATGTAATTGTCAAAACATAAAAAACATTAATATTGACCTAAATACCAATTGTCAAAATTATTTGAGTTAATTATTCATGTAATACATAATTATTTTAATGTAATAGATAATTGTTTTACGTACTTAATTATATCTTAGTATATTTTAGATATATATTAAGGATTGAGATTTTGTTTGGTATAAATTCTTTTTGAGATTTTAAATTTTTGGGTTTTTGTCGGATACCCATATAAACTCGAGTTCGGTTCGGTTCGGGTAAAACCCATAACCCGAAATACCAAAAAACAAGATCTATTTAGTATTTATATCGGGTTCAGATCGGAATGGATTCGTTTTTATCGGATCAGATTCGATTCTGATTTTCGGATTCAGTTTATTTGCCCACGCCTACACCAAACTTCCAAGATGTCTCTAAATGCACTAAACAAACAATAAGTATACTATTTTAGTGGACCATGTGGTTAGACAAGCCTGTTTACTGATCAATAGGCTTTTGCTATTTTTGGCATCTAATTATTTTTTTCATTGTTGATCAACATTATCTCACTAATCTAATCAATGTATATAGATACGTATTTAGCAAAAAAAGGGAAGTAATCTAAATTCTTGTCTTTTTATTAAACTATGACATGGTCTTGTTAAGAGTTAAGACTAAAACAATCCTTGACACATCACCATTAATTATCTAATCAATAATTACACTCATTTTCTTAAATATCATTAAGGCTTTGAATGTTTACAAACTGCAATTCAATTAATAATTATAAAATCTTTACAATACTTATATATCTATATGTTTTTGTCACTATTAAAAACGCACCGCAATTATTCCGAAACATTCGGATCCTAAACGTTTTTTCTTAGTTGTTAAGATTAGTGATTAATTTTAAAGATAACAAAATCAGTATTTAAAAGATAATACGGTCCTCACAAACTCTTTACCATTCACCAAGACAGCAAAAAAAAGATGTCGACAGTTTCACCCTCCTCGCAACTAGTTCAGGTAGTTCCAGACAGCCATAACAACACTGGCGACTCCTCTGCTAAGGTCAAGTACGAAGATGTTGTCCGTAAGTCTGTCTACTTGTCCTTTTATTTGACAATCAGGTTCACTAGTTTGTTCAATAGCTTCTCTATATACAAGTCATGTCTACTGGTTCATTCATTCAACACTCAGGTTCATTAGTTTCCTCACAGGTTTAAAACATTTCTGAGTTAACTTGTTACAAAAACATGGCTCAATATCTAAGCTCTCTCTGATTCCATTGCTTATCTGTTTGACTACCGCATAGATTCATCACGTTGTGTCTGACACCTTATGGAACTTGCAGGCACTGATGAACCGCAAATTGGGTCTGTGGTAGACGGAGTGATTGATGGGGAGTTCGAAGGTGGATACCTGGTGACGATGAAATTCGGTTCTCAAGTGCTGAAAGGAGTTCTTTACCTTTGTGCTAAAAGGCCCAGATGTCAGCCCCAAGAAACCATGGGAACACCACCTTCAGGCATGCCACCAGCATCGCAACGCCCAGCTAAGAAGAAAGCAAGAGTGACTACTGTAGTTGATCCTCGGAAGCCCAAATGCTACAAGAGTGGCTACAACTTCTTCTTCCCTGAGCTGTACGCTTGGCTCAAACCTGAGTACCATGGCAAAGAAATGATCATCACCAAGATGATTAGTCCCATGTGGGGCAATCTCTACGAGTCTGAGAAACAGGTAACTTACTTAGTACTCATCATCAAATCCACATTGTTATTAAGCTTACAGTTTGATTTTATCATCTTCTTTACAGGTTTATCAAGACAAAGGAGTTAAGGATGTGGAGAGGTACATAACTGAGATGCTGGAGTACAAGTCTGCACATGAAGGAGGAGCTTCTGCTTCTGCAGCAGCAGCCATCGTGGCTCAGTAGTCTTCTTTTTCTCCTGTTATGTTGTTGTCTTCTTTCTTCATGACATTTCTCTCTCTTTTTTCTCTGGACAAGTTCTATTTCTTTTATAATATGGATATTTTATGACTTTGATCAGTTTGCAGAACATGCCATGTTTATGGTTTTAGGGTTAGTAAAAGAGGTTACTAACTGCGCATTAGTGTCTTTCTCCTTGTTTTGCTTATTGATCATATACCATAACCATAGTTTTTTTGTGTTTCCTTGTTTTCTACTTGGGAATATATATATATATATTCTCTGTTGTTGCAGAAGCTTGAAACTTGAATTAACTATTACTCCTTTTAATTGTGTTGATGTCTTGCGTTTGACAAATTTTCATTGGTGCGGAGATATAATTTACAAAGCTTTATTTTTTATAGTCACACAAAGTGATTCTGAAGAGCTAGTCTTTTTTAAAAAAAAATCCTTGTGTTAATATTTTTAGTTTATTGTAAACTATTATATTTACAAAAATACTATATTTTTTATAGCATATTTTAAAATTTGATTAAAATAAATACATAGAAAAATTTGAATCAACTATTTTTGTTCTACTGTTTTAAAATTGGCTCTGTAATTAATATTTGTAGTTTATTGTAAACTATTATATTTACAAACATAATATTTTTTTCATAGCATATTTTAAGTTTGATTAAAATAAATACAAAGAAACATTTGAATCAACTATTTATGTTTTACTGTTTTTAAAAATGGGCTTTATAATTTGGAAAAATTGCCAAATATGATTCAAAACTTGATTTTGAATACAAAAGAGTACCCAAAATTCAATCAAATGCAAAAGTAACCTAAAAGCCTAGTGAAATTACAACAGCCCCCTTATGAACAAACAAAAAACATGTATTCAGTTTTACCATTATAACCCTCTGTTAGAGAAGACTTATTTGGAAGTCTTCTCACGGAAGATTTCTTTTGAAGTTTTCTCACAGAAGACTTCTTTTGAAGTCTTCTCGTTCAGTAGATCTTGAAAATAATTTAAAATTTTTATAAAAATATTTTGATGGGTAAAAAATTGAAATCATATAGAAGTAAACAATTCTCGGTGATGTATATTTATTTTATCTAAAGTTAAATTATTTTCAATATTGATGAATGAATGTAGATTGGTTCATGAGTCATTGGTTTAAGGTTTGGTAACATATGTTATAGTATTGTTGGTATCTTTAGGGTTAGTTTCTGAAATCTTACCTTCATTTTATTTTGCTTTCAAATTGACTTATATATATTTAGTAACTATCTAATAACTTGATTTAAACACTTTCTAAGTTTCTTTTAAGTTTAAAAAGTGGTTTTGCATAGTTATTTGACTCTAGGGTCTGGAAGACTCACGAAGACTTCTTTTGAAGTCTTCTCGTTCAGTAGATCTTGAAAATAATTTAAAATTTTTATAAAAATATTTTGATGGGTAAAAAATTGAAATCATATAGAAGTAAACAATTCTCGGTGATGTATATTTATTTTATCTAAAGTTAAATTATTTTCAATATTGATGAATGAATGTAGATTGGTTCATGAGTCATTGGTTTAAGGTTTGGTAACATATGTTATAGTATTGTTGGTATCTTTAGGGTTAGTTTCAAATCTTACCTTCATTTTATTTTGCTTTCAAATTGACTTATATATATTTAGTAACTATCTAATAACTTGATTTAAACACTTTCTAAGTTTCTTTTAAGTTTAAAAGTGGTTTTGCATAGTTATTTGACTCTAGGGTCTGGAAGACTCACGAAGACTTCTTTTGAAGTCTTCTCGTTCAGTAGATCTTGAAAATAATTTAAAATTTTTATAAAAATATTTTGATGGGTAAAAAATTGAAATCATATAGAAGTAAACAATTCTCGGTGATGTATATTTATTTTATCTAAAGTTAAATTATTTTCAATATTGATGAATGAATGTAGATTGGTTCATGAGTCATTGGTTTAAGGTTTGGTAACATATGTTATAGTATTGTTGGTATCTTTAGGGTTAGTTTCAAATCTTACCTTCATTTTATTTTGCTTTCAAATTGACTTATATATATTTAGTAACTATCTAATAACTTGATTTAAACACTTTCTAAGTTTCTTTTAAGTTTAAAAGTGGTTTTGCATAGTTATTTGACTCTAGGGTCTGGAAGACTCACGAAGACTTCTTTTGAAGTCTTCTCGTTCAGTAGATCTTGAAAATAATTTAAAATTTTTATAAAAATATTTTGATGGGTAAAAAATTGAAATCATATAGAAGTAAACAATTCTCGGTGATGTATATTTATTTTATCTAAAGTTAAATTATTTTCAATATTGATGAATGAATGTAGATTGGTTCATGAGTCATTGGTTTAAGGTTTGGTAACATATGTTATAGTATTGTTGGTATCTTTAGGGTTAGTTTCTGAAATCTTACCTTCATTTTATTTTGCTTTCAAATTGACTTATATATATTTAGTAACTATCTAATAACTTGATTTAAACACTTTCTAAGTTTCTTTTAAGTTTAAAAAGTGGTTTTTGCATAGTTATTTGACTCTAGGGTCTGGAAGACTCACAGAAGACTTAAAAAGAAGTCTTTCCAAGAAGTCTTCTGACATATCCGCCTAAATTTTAGAAGAATTTAGGTTTTCTGCCTAAATCGAAGTCTTCCAAGAAGTCTTCTGACATATCCGCCTAAATTTTAGAAGAATTTAGGTTTTCTGCCTAAATCGAAGTCTTCCAGAAGTCTTCTAGAGAAAGTCTTCTCATGAATTAGATCTTAAAATAAATTAATAAATTTTATTAAAAATATTTTGTAAGGTAAAAATCGAAATAATGTGTTAATAAACATTTTTAAATGATGGAAATTTAGTTTTAATAAAATTGAATTATTTTCAACATAGATGATTGAAGGTATATTAAGTCATGATAGTCTTTATTTTAGGGTATGGTAACATGTGTTGTAGTATTGTTGGTATTTTTGTAGGGTTAGATTCTAAGATCTTATATTTTAATTTTTTTTTTTAAAATTGACCTATATGAGTTTAGTGACTATCTAATAACTTTATTTAAACACTTTCTAAGTGTCTTTTAAGTTTAAGGAAGTGGCTTTTTTCTTAGTTATTTGATTATAAGTCTAGAAGACTCACAGAAGACTTCTTTTAGGGTATGGTAACATATGTTGTAGTATTGTTGGTATTTTTATAGGGTTAGATTCTAAGATCTTATATTTTAATTTTTTTAAAAAAAATTGACCTATATGTGTTTAGTGACTATCTAATAACTTTATTTATTTCTTTTAAGTTTAAGGAAGTGTTTTTTTCTTAGTTATTTGATTATAAGTCTGGAAGACCCACAGAAGACTTCCAAAGAAGTCTTCTGATATTTCCAAAAGTCTTTCACGGGAAGTCTTCTAGAAGTCTTCCACCGAAAGTATTCTTATGTATTAGATCTTAAAAAGTAATTTATAAAATTTATAAAATATATTTTTATAGGAAAAAAAATCTAAATCATATAAATATAAAAATTCCTAAATGATGTAAATTTTATTTTATTAAAATTGAATTATTTTCAACATAGATAAATGAATATAAATTTGAGTCATGGTAGTCATTGGTTTAGGGTTTGGTAACATATGTTATAGTATTGTTGGTATTTTTAGGGTTAGATTTTGAAATCTTAACTTAAAAAAAAAATTTTTTTGAAATATATGTGTTTAGTTTTGTGTATATTAAACATTTTAAAAGTTGATTTTATATTTAATGGATTTCTTTTGGCTATTTAGTTAGTTGTTTGATTGTATATCTAATTTATTTTTATGTTAGTAACTAACATGTAATATACGATGAAATTATAATAATTTATTTTAATGAAGTATATTAATTTATAATCATTTATATTTTACAGAATAATATACATTTATATATAAAGTTTACTCATGTCCCATTCATATTTCCAATGTGGGATCTTCTCTCCAATATCCTCCCTCGAGATAATGGTGCGTATAACCATTAATCTCGCAAAATCCATCATACCCCTCCGAAACAATGCTTTATTTTCTCTCAATCTCGGAGAACTGAGTCTTCTATGGGCCATCAGCTAATGGGTTGATCGGGCCACTGTCCGGGCCGGATTAATGGGTCAGGGTATTGGACCAGCTCTGATACCATGATAAGTTTCTTGGGCTTCCAACTTAAAACCAATTGGCAATTAGTGGATTGTCCCAAGTCCCTTATATATTACTCATGTCCCAGTCATATTTCTAATGTGGGATCTTCTCTCCAATAATATGACTACTCAATAATCAATATATCTAGACTCTTAACTTTGCAGCTCCTTGAATTCCACCAGAAACTAGGAAGCCGTCATACACTGCAAGTGTGCTACTTGAGTCTGTGTAAACCCTTCCAGAAAACTACAGCTGGGAAATTGGTGTCCCAATCGGGTTTCGTTTTGTTTTTTTTTTGGATTTTTGGTTTTTGGGTTCATGAATTTCAGCCCCATTCGGATATTATAAAAGTTCGGGTAGGAATAGTCAGGTTTGGTTCGGGTTTAGTTACATCTTTAAGATCCAGTTGAATCCGAAATAGTTTCGGTTCCGGATATTAATAAGTGTTATCAAAAATATTAATTTCTACTTGATTAAATTCAATATATTTCAAAGGTCTTTTTCAATAAATTTGTGTATGTGGTTTCCTCAAACCATTTTGTTGTCCTTTAAAGTAAATTTAGGAGACTCGTCTATGAACCATACGAGACTCGTCCTTAAACTATATGTGACAACATCATACATACTATGATTCATAACAAACCAAAGCCTTGACGAATGAGAATCATACATAAAGCGTAAAAATGAAATAAAACAACTAGCAATTTTCTAAACGTAAAATACTAGCTAAATTCTAAAAACATGGTTTAAATTTCAGAAGTAAACTTATACATAACTCAAATTCAAATGTAATTGTCAAAACATAAAAACATTAATATTGACCTAAATACCAATTGTCAAAAGTATTTGAGTTAATTATTCATGTAATAGATAATTATTTTAAAGTAATAGATAATTGTTTTACGTACTTAATTATATCTTAGTATATTTTAGATACATATTAAGGATTGAGATTTGGTTTGGTATTTCTTTTTGAGATTTTAAACTTTAGGATTTTTTCGGATATCCATTTAAACTCGGGTCCGGTTCGGATAAAACCCATAACCAGAAATACCGAAAAACAAGATCCATTTAGTATTTATATCGGGTTCGGTTCGGAACGGATTCATTTTTATCGGGTCGGATTCGATTCTGATTTTCGGATTCAGTTTATTTTCCCACGCCTACAGAAAACTTCCAATATGTCTCTAAATGCACTAAACAAACAATAAGTATTCGGGTTTGGTTCGGGTAAAATCCATAACCCGAAATACCAAAAAACAAAATCCATTCGGTATTTATATTGGATTTGGATCGAATCGGATTTATTTTTATCGAACCGGGTTCGGTTCAGATACCCATTTATATTCGGGTTTGGTTTGGGTAAAATCCATAACCCGAAATAACGAAAAACAAAATACATTCGATATTTATACCGGATTTGGATCAAATCAGAATTATTTTTATCGAGTAGGATTCGGTTCGGATTTTTGGATTCGATTTATTTTTCCAGCCCAAACTTACAGAATGTTTCTAAATGCATCAAACAAACAAATAATTATAATATTATAGTAGGCCGTGTGGTTAGACAAGCCCGTAAAATGATCAATAGATTTTTGCTATTATTGGCATCTAATTGTTTTTTTCTTTATTGGTCAACAATATCTCACTGATCTAGTCAATGTATATAGATATGTATTTAGCAAAAAAGGGAAGTAATCTAAATTTTTGTCTTTTTATAAAACTATGACGTGGTCTTGTTAAGACTAAAGCAATCCTCGACACATCAGCATTGTTTAATTAATTAATTAATTACATTCATTTTCTTAAATATAATCAAGGCTTTGAATGTTTACAAACTGCAACTCAATTAACAATTATAAAATCTTTACAATATTTATATATCAATAAGTTTTGTCACTATTACAAACGGACCGCAATTATTCCGAGCATTCGGATCCTAAACTTTTTTTCTTAGTTGTTAAGATTAGTGATTAATTTTAAAGATAACAAAATCAGTATTTAAAAGATAATACGGTCCTCACAGACTCTTTACCATTCACCAAGACAGCAAAAAAAGATGTCGACAGTTTCACCCTCCTCGCAACTAGTTCAGGTAGTTCCAGACAGCCACAACAACACTGGCGACTCCTCTGCTAAGGTCAAGTACGAAGATGTTGTCCGTAAGTCTGTCTACTTGTCCTTTTATTTGACATTCAGGTTCACTAGTTTCCTCACTAGTTTGTTACAATAGCTTCTCTATATACAAGTCATGGCTACTGGTTCATTCATTCAACACTCAGGTTCATTAGTTTCCTCACAGGTTTAAAACATTTCTGAGTTAACATGTTACAAAAACATGGCTCAATATCTAAGCTCTGTCTCCTTCCATTGCTTATTTGTTTGACTACCGCATAGATTCATCACTTTGTGTCTGACACCTTATGGAACTTGCAGGCACTGATGAACCGCAAATTGGGTCTGTGGTAGACGGAGTGATTGATGGGGAGTTCGAAGGTGGATACCTGGTGACGATGAAATTCGTTTCTCAAGTGCTGAAAGGAGTGCTTTACCTTAGTGTTAAAAGGCCCAGATGTCAGCCCCAAGAAACCATGGGAACACCACCTTCAGGCATGCCACCAGCATCGCAACGCCCAGCTAAGAAGAAAGCAAGAGTGACTACTGTAGTTGATCCTCAGAAGCCCAAATGCTACAAGAGTGGCTACAACTTCTTCTTCCCTGAGCTGTACGCTAGGCTCAAACCTGAGTACCATGGCGTAGAAATAATCATCACCATGATGATTGGTCCCATGTGGGGCAATCTCTACGAGTCTGAGAAACAGGTAACTTACTTAGTACTCATCATCAAATCTACATTGTTATTAAGCTTACAGTTTGATTTTATCATCTTCTTGCAGGTTTATCAAGACAAAGGAGTTAAGGATGTGGAGAGGTACAGAACTGAGATGCTGGAGTACAAGTCTGCACATGAAGCAGGAGCTTCTGCTTCTGCAGCAGCAGCCACCGTGACTCAGTAGTCTTCTTTTTCTCCTGTTATGTTGTTGTCTTCTTTCTTCATGACATTTCTCTTTCTTTCTTTCTCTGGACAAGTTCTATTTCTTTTATAATATGGATATTTTATGACTTTGATCAGTTTGCAGAACATGCCATGTTTATGGTTTTAGGGTTAGTAAAAGAGGTTACTAACTGCGCATTAATGTCTTTCTCCTTGTTTTGCTTATTGATCATATACCTTTTTTTTTTTGGTCAACAATGATCATATACCATAACCGTAGTTTTTTTTTCAACTTGGGAATATAGATATTCTCTTTTGTTGCATAAACTTGAATTAACTATCACTCCTTCTGTTTCAAAATAATTCATATTTTGTTTTTAAAAAAAAATATTATTTCAAAGATTTTTTTAAATATTTTAATATATTTTTGTTAGGTAATATAATAAATTGTAAATTTCAAAAAAAGTTAATCGTTTTGCTGAATTTTGATTAGGTAAAATTTATGAAAATATAGTTAAATAATGTTTTTAAAAAATGTGAAAAATTCAAAACATTATTCATTCTGAAACGGAGGAACAGAGGAGAGAATATCATTTATGTAACATAGATGTTGGCGGGATGTTTCTTGAATCCCATTTTGTTGTTGTTAGTTTTTAGGAGTTTCAACTTGGTCTCCCAACGAATAAAAACCTTTGTTTAATATTCTCTCTGTTACATAATAAGAGTTACTTGAAAGCTTTGCATTCATATTAAAATAAATAAATAAAAATTCAGTTCAAGTTGTATTGAAATACTCTATATCTGTTCTACTGTTTTAAAAATTGGCTCTCTAATTAATATTTGTAGTTTATTGTAAACTATTATATTTACAAAGGTAATATTTTTCATAGCATATTTTAGATTTGATTAAAATAAATACAAAGAAACATTTGAATCAACTATTTCTGTTTTACTGTTTTTAAAAATGGACTTTCTAATTTATTAATATTTTAGTTTACTGTAAACGATTATATTTACAAAATACTATCTTTTTCATAGCATATTTTAAATTTTGATTAAATACATACAAAGAAAAATTTGAATCAACTATTTATGTTCTACTGTTTTAAAAATTGGCTCTCTAATTAATATTTGTAGTTTATTGTAAACTATTATATTTACAAACATAATATTTTTTTCATAGCATATTTTAAGTCTGATTAAAATAATTACAAAGAAACATTTGAATCAACTATTTCTGTTTTACTGTTTTTAAAAATGGGCTTTCTAATTTTTTGTCAATAAAAGTCAAATATTTAAATGAGTTTAGTTTTAGACATACTTACTATTATTCAACGAAAACTATAGTTTTATACATACTTACTATTTTTAATTTTTGTACATAATTTATATTTAATTTATATATCTAATTTATTTTTATGTTAGTAACTAACATGTTATATACAATTAAATTATAATAATTTATTTTAATGAAGTATATTAAGTTATAATCATTTATATTTTACAGAATAATATACATTCATATATAAAGTTTAATTTTTATAACAAATTATATCAATACAATTATATGAGAATGAAAAATATAATTATCCGTTATTTAAGTTATTTAAGCGTATTGCATTTGTTTTAATTTATGTTTCTATGATTCAACACTAAATCGAAGTAATAAAATATATTATATTAGTTAATGTTTTTTAGATATTCTTATAATACTTGAAGAGTGTATATGTTTACTCAAACTATCTCATTCTTAATAAAATTTGTATATTTTATAAATAACCCGTAAAATTACACATAAAAATAAGAATTATAACCCGATATTTATATAAGTAGGTTTAGTGCTGGTTTCTAGAATTTAAGCCAGATATTTTTTATAGCATTCAATCATATAAAATTTTGAAAATTAGAATATTTTGCGGATGCCAATATTATCAAAGTTTAAAATATTAAAATTGAGATCATTAGATACGATAATATACCATTTTCATTTAGCTCTCTATAATAAATTACATTTAAAGTTTTAGATTCTAAACGCTAATATCTAAATTTTGAAATATTTAAGTCATTTTCATTTTGAAATGTAAATTTAGACCTACTTAAATTTATAAATGTGTTCTATAAATTATAAATTATTTAGTAAATATTAGGAATACAAAAATATATTCTCAAAACCGTTAAGTTTTGTTATGCTTCCTTAATTTCAGCTTATCAAATATTAATTATAGTAAATAACTATGTATATAAACAAAACCAAAATTTGAATGTTAAAATTTTTAATAGGTCTGTTATTGGGCAATTTGGAATTTTGAACATATTCTGTATTTATATTAAAATCTTCTATACAGTTTTGAAAATCATAAACATACTAAATATAATAGTCATCTGACTGATATATCAAGTATATTCAATATTGTATAAGGAAGATGTGTATAAACTAAAAATAAGTATAGCTCAAAATCATGTATTATAATTTTAAAATAATGCAAAAATATTCTTCTATGTTTAATGAACCTAAATATAATAAATTAAAGTTTTCTTGTCCGTGAGTATATGTTCATGATTTTAATATTAATATTCATATTAATATTAATATTAATATTATTATTTTGACAAAAGTGTTTTTTTGGAAACTCAAAAGACAAACGTGTTTATCGTTCATGTATGACAAAATATTAAGTTGATTAATACTAAAGAATCATAAGAGAATATTTTGCATTTAAATAGGAGATATAGTTAGAATATTTTATTTAAATAAATTGTTTATAGAAAATGGCTAGTGGCATAGTATTGTAATTATCATTGAAAATTAAGGGCGGAATCCTATTAAATAGTATAGATCATTAAAAATCACTAAATGTGATACACAGAGAGTAATAATAAATGAGTTTGGTGCAAACCTGTCACATTTGGGAAAAAATGAGTTCCAGACAACACAAAATTTTGTGAGACACTTCATTGATGTTTTCAAAAGTGAAGCAACTAACCAACACTACTTACTGTACACATCTTGAACCTTTCAGAAGACCAGACATAAGGAAACAACACACAAGACGCCGGCAAAGGAAACAAAAGACACTAAATACAGTAGCATTTGCACAACAGATCATTTCAGATCCATTCACTACAAGAAAACAAGTCGTTTCTGACTACAGTATGAGTCGGTATTCAGTCAGTAATCGGTCATACTGACTGATTTACGACTGATTGAGTCGTCGTAAAACACCTCGTCGCTAAATAAATTAGTCGTAAAACAGTCAGGATTTAGCGACTGTTTAGCCACTATTTGAGACAGTCGTAAACTCAGTCGCTATTTAGTAGGTAATATAGGGACTGAGTTACGACTCTTTAGTGACTATATTACGACGTTTTGGTAACTGAATTTAACGACTATATTACGACGTTTTGGTAACTGAATTTAACGACTGAATTACACGACTGCATTTCACGACTGACTATCACGACTGATATACCGACGCAATTAACGACTAACTCTTGTAGTCGGTATATTTCTGCTACCGAATACTGACTGATTAGTGACTATGTTGCTTAAATTTTATGACTGATTTCGTGACTGATATTCGACTATCTTACCATATTTTTGACTGTCAAATACATTATTCTGGTGTTTAATTTTTTTTATTGTTCATGATATGTTATTTAAATCTGCTAATAATAATACTAAAAACGATTTTGAAATCATAAAAGGTTCAAACATCCAAGTTTTCATATACAAAAAGAACTCGAGACTTCCAAGTTTTCAAGTTCAAACATCCAAAAGAACTCCAACACTTAAGGAGTTTACAAGTTTCACACATCCAAAAGAAAGTTTAAGTGCATAATAAAAAGTCATAAGGAAAAGGCAAGACCTAAACATGATTGGGATCAGATGAAGCTGTTTCATTGGAGATGAAGTCCAAGAATCTCTGATCTGTGGTGGTCAAGTACTTCCGAACCATTGACAACTCCTCGATTGTAGCCTGCTGAGTAGCTATAACTCTGGAACGCTCTTCCTCTCTCATTTCCGCAGCAGCAGCAGCTTGGGCACGCTCTTCCTCTTTCTTTGCTGCAGCAGCAGCAGCTTGGGCACGCTCTTCCTCAGCCTTTGCAAGAAGAGCAGCTTGTTCTTTTATTTGGCGTTGAGCTTCTTGAAGTTGCTGTTGCATTTGAATGAAAGAGGACAAGCTTCTTGAGTCATATGGCACTTCATTAAGCTGGTTCTTCAAGCTTCCAAGGCCATAAATTTGCCCCCTGTCATTGGTGAAAGTGGCCTACAAAAAGAAAGTGTATAGTTAGAGTCTATCAATAACAAGCAACAACAACCAAAAACATAAGACAAAACTTTGACAGTAAGAAATCCAACCTGAATAAACAGCTCGTTCTCCTCTTCTATTGATAGTGGTGGATGCTGCCCGGTCTCGGTCGGATCAGTCTCAAGGGTGGCCAACTTCGCTTCTTTCTTCTTCTTGAAAGCATCAGCAACTTGTTCAGCTTTGAAATCACTAAAGGTTCCATCTGATTTTGTATGAGCTCTGATGAAAACTTCAGCAAAGCTCACTGGTCTTCCCAATTCAATAACCTGAAGTGGAATGGAAGAAAAGATCAGTATAAAATGTTAAAAAAACAAACATACTTATCACATTGAACCACTAAGCAGTATGTACTCACCATCTCTTGGTGGATCTGCATATAAGACTTCTGGCCAGAGTTATGCGTGTGAACACCAAGTCCTTGACGGTCAGACATTCTAGCTCTTGATGCTGTCTGACTCTTTGCAACCGCAGCGGCAGTTTCCCAATAGTCAGTCATTTCTTTCCAGAGTGTGTCATGTATCCAATTAGGTTGCTCGAGAAGTCCTTGCATCGCTGACCATGCCTTTCATTCGTAATAGACAAATGGCCTCGAAATGTTCTTGAACAACACCAGTCAATGATGGATCCCATGTGTGAGTTTTCTACAAATGAACATAGAAGAAACCAGTAAGCCATCAAACACCAAAGAATTTAAAAAACAGAGTCTAACACTTAACTTAATAATTATAAAAACTCAAAGACAGAGAAGAGACAGAGAAAGCTTACAGCAAATTCCACAAAGTAACCTTCTTGTCTGTATCTAGGCACACGAGTCCAGCTGTAGAAAGGCTTATTAAACTTGTTCTTTAAAATTGTGGTAATCTTCCTAGTCAACTTCGACTTGTCATAACCAAACCTACAAACATATAATTATCATAAAATACAAAATTTTAAATTATCACCAAATATATATTAGAGAAACTGAGGATAAACCTAATAAATACAAACTTAAATTGAAAAAAAATGATCTTCAACAGAGGTGACTATAACAAGTTTAATCAAATCTTTTATAAGCAAAAAAAAAAAGAAGACAAGCGATGCACATGACAATTTATAATTAATTTATAAATTTATGATTATCAACAAATCTACATTCTTGACAGATTGTAGCTAAATTTCTACAACTTTTAATTCCTTAAATCATTAACAATTGCAGCTAAACACATAAAATACTATTGTAGAAAGGAAGAGAAAATACCATGTGGTTCCAGGCTCAAGGTTGGGAGAGAGGACAGTTATGTTCTTCGGTCGATTTGGCTGGTTTAGGAGGGAATTCAAAAGATCCAGATTGTTAGAGGCGAGATTAGGTTGAACCGGAGCCTCTACATCGGACATATCCTCCTCCTCTTCTGGAATATGCGAATTTTGTGCTTCAGAACTGAGAGGTGATTGAGATGCTACAACTGGAGGAGCCGCTTGACTTGGAGGAAGTGGGTTCATACGTTGAGTTGACTGAGTTTGTCGCTGTTGAGGTTGAGATGTCGCAGAACCTGGAGTGAGAGGCGACGTTGCTGATCGAGCAGGTGGGAAGTTTGTTGTCGGAAACAGATTTCTCGGAGGAGGGTAATCGCGAACAGACGGGAGAGGATTGTTCTTAGGGAGAACGCGTGGGATGGACTGAGATGGATCCCTCGGTACAAAGTCATACTGAGTTGGTAAAGCAGACGGGCGTTGTGTAACCCGAGAGGTGGTCGGTTTGACAGTCATTCGCTTCCTCTTTCCACCCATAGTCGGAGACAGAAGCTGGAGAGATCGAGATCGGTGGGAGAGATGGAGATCGGTGAGAGATCGAGAATGGCCGTCGAGATTGAGAGTGAGAGATTAGGGGCTAGGGTTTCTCGAAGAGGAGATTAATTGAGAGTGAGAGAGAGAGATTAGGGAATAACCAAGAGAAAAGGCAATTAAAAAGTTGGGCTTTGGTTCACGCGGGCTTTGGTTCACGCGGGCTTTCTGTCCAAAAACCAATAAAAATTTGGGTTTTCGCGGTTTGTATTCTTGGAGGCAAGTTTTTAAAATGAAAATAAAAATGAATTCAGTCGCTAATCAGTCTGAATTCAGTCACCAAATTTTTAAAATGAAAATTAAATTAAAATTCAACATCAAATTATAACCAAATATAGTCGTTAAATTTGAAATGAAATTTCATACCCTAAATAATATAAGAAACCTGAACCCCTAAATCGAAACCCTAATCCCTAAACCCATACCCTAACTAACATAATATTACAACATAGTATATATATTCAATATGACAAATGAAGTTTATAACATATATATGGTAACCAAAGTTTAGAACATCATATTACAAGATAATATTATACATATGAGTACTTAATTAAGCAACTTAATACGATTCATCGTCATCTCCATCTTCATCATCATCCGAACATGATAAATTACATCGGAATTCATCATTAGGTTCTGCATCTGCCACGTCGAAATCAATATTAATCGGTTCTCCAGAAGCATGTACCAAATGCTCGACTTCAAGGTCTTCAACTGTGGTCATCAAAACAGCATCATCGTTTTCTTGTTGCAAAGTCACCGGATCATTGTCTTCATATTCTCCAAAAATAATTCTCCTCGGATTCACTTTTAGAACATTGAGCCAAGACTGCTTCGGTTTCCTTACATACGGATATGGAATATAACAAACTTGATCTGCTTGAGATGCTGTTAAACAAAAACAAATACAGTTAATAAAAATAAATATAAAAATAATAAGTATGTATATACAAAAGTACCTAGAATAAATGGATCATATTTGTAGTATTTTCTCGATGAGAGAACATCCACAATTCCACCATTTCTCCGCCGTGTGCCTCTACCAATAACAGGGTCATACCACTTACACTTAAAAAGTGTGATTTTCAAATCGACTATCCCCTCGTACTCGATTTGTATGATATTTGTTAAGATCCCGTAGTACTGAGATTCATCAGCTGCATTCACTACAAGAAAACAGGGCGATACCGACGGACGAATTCGTCAGAATGTCGTCGGAATAAGCATATTTTGACGAAATTCTGACGAAAACGGTCGTCAGTATCATTTCGTCGGAATTTCAAGATTCGTCGGAATTTCGTCAGAGTCTCCGACGACATTCTGACGAATACCGAGAAACCACATTCTGACGAACTTCCGACGAAAGTCCGACAATATTTTCCGAGACCAGAGTTCATCGGAAACACAACATACCGACGACTTTGGTTCGTGAATATTCAACGAACCAAAGTCGTCGGAAAATTTTGACGAACCACAGTCGTCGGAATATACTGACGAACTAAGGTTCGTCGGTATATTCCGACGACTCCGGTTCGTCGGAATATTCCGACGACTTTGGTTCGTCGGAATTCTTCATTTTTTAAAAAATATTAAATTTTATTTTTTATTTATTTTTTAATATTAAATGTTAATAAATAAATAAAATCCGAAATTAAAATTTAATAATATTATAGAATTTAAAATTTCATACAAACTGAAATAGAAAAAAAAAACATTCAGAAAGTTTTAAAATTCAAAAAACTAGGAACCGAAGGAAATAAACGATCAAGCTTCTCCAATATCTCCGTTGGCCCTCCTTGAATCCGCTAACTCAGCAAGAATTGTGGCATTCTGCTCCTCCAATGCCACAATCCGTTCATCTCTGCTGTGTAGTTGCTCCAGAATCATGGGATCGGCATATGGAGCTTGCGAAGAAGAAGTCGGATACGAAGAAGCACGGCGGGCCAACCCAACTAAATAGCCTCCTTTCCTTTTAGGAACCGCCACAAGAATATTTAAAGTTAGTAAACAGTATTACAAAAGAAATATATATTTATTTTAAAATTTACCTTTTCGACCATCTCGTTGATTTGCAGTCGGGACATGGTGGTTGAAGCACCCGTAGAATTGCCGTCATCAGAGAGAGGCTGAGAAGCTTGATAAGCTTCTTTCTCGAGATTCCACCAACTCAACGACCTCTCGATCGGGGATCCCGAACTTGTCCGGTCTTCTTATTAGTGTGAGCCTCTTTAATGAGCTCGAGGCGATCTACGGGATTACCGTCGTTTGCTTCAATCTAAAAAAAACATTAGTTAAGGAATATATAACGTTGAACGACGAACGGTGGAACGGCGTGCCTCGTCAGACCTAAAATTTTAAAAAAAATTAATACATGAGAAACCTTTTCAAAGAGTTATATATATATATATATATATATATATATATATATATATATAAAAGATTATAAATATTTGTAAAAATGTTTATAAATATTTATAAATGTTTATAAATATTTATAAAAGTTTAAAAATATTTAAAAATATATTAAAAATTAATATTACAAGTTTAAATATATTTATAATTATAAAAAATGTTTTAAAAATGTTTATAATTATAAAAAATGTTTTAAAAACGTTTATAAATATAGAAAAATGTTTATAAATATTTATAATTATAAAAAATGTTTTAAAAATTATAAAAAATTTAAAAACGTTTTATTATATATAATATATTACTGGAAACCCCCAAAAACGTTTTTAAAAATCAAAAATACATTTAAAAATACAAAAAATATTGAATTTCAACAAACAGAAATTATAAATTCCCAAAAAAAAATTAAAACAAGTTTGTAAACAACAATCCCTAACTAATAGATCCTAACTATCCATTCAATCCTAAAGTTTTCAATCAAACAACCTATAATCCCAAGATCTAACTTTCTAGATCTTAAAAATTGAAAAAAGTTAAGAAATTTACATGGTTTATGGTGTGTGGGAGGGAGATGTCGGAGAGGGGAGCACGGACGTCGCCGGAGAGAGGAGGACGGACGTCGCCGGAGTCGCCGGAGTCGCCGGAGAGGGAGGAGCCTCGAAATCGCCGGAGAGGGAGGGGAGAGAAGTGAGATGGGGCGGAAATGACAAGGAAGAAGAAAGCTAGGGTTTTTAAGTTTAATGATTCCGACGGACCCGTGTTCGTCGGTATTCCGTCGGAATCATTAAACTTAAACCAATTGGAGGTTCACGAAAATTTTCACGCGGTTTAATTTCCCTGGGTAATTTGGAATTCCGACGGAATTCTGACGAACCTAAGGAAAGTCGTCAGAATTCCGTCGGTATATTCTGACGGATTTCTGACGACATTGTGTTTAGGTCTTTAAAACAAGTTTGTAAATGCAAAATCCAAATCTTTGATAATATTTAGGGATATTTGCATAAAGATTTAACTATGAAAATGTTTTCATAACAAAATTTCACACAAAAAAAAATTGTAGTGTAAGATTAGATGCATATGATTGTATAAGTATATGTGTGTGAAGATAAGATGTTAAGAAAACAATGATATACATACATAAATATTTTAATGAGTTGTTATATTGGAACGGTTGTGATCTAATATTATACTAAACACTTAATATGTGTTATTTTCAAAGTTTTGTGTCCGAATATATTTATTTTTTGATGTAGAAAATGTTAAAAACATATGTCGTCGGAAATTCCTCGGAAAATTCTGACGACATTCCGACGAACCTAAGGAAAGTCGTCAGAATTCCGTCGGTATATTCTGACGGATTTCTGACGACATTGTGTTTAGGTCTTTAAAACAAGTTTGTAAATGCAAAATCCAAATCTTTGATAATATTTAGGGATATTTGCATAAAGATTTAACTATGAAAATGTTTTCATAACAAAATTTCACACAAAAAATTTGTAGTGTAAGATTAGATGAATATGATTGTATAAGTATATGTGTGTGAAGATAAGATGTTAAGAAAACAATGATATACATACATAAATATTTTAATGAGTTGTTATATTGGAATGGTTGTGATCTAATATTATACTAAACACTTAATATGTGTTATTTTCAAAGTTTTGTGTCGAATATATTTATTTTTTGATGTAGAAAATGTTAAAAACATATGTCGTCGGAAATTCCTCGGAAAATTCTGACGACATTCCGACGAACCTAAGGAAAGTCGTCAGAATTCCGTCGGTATATTCTGACGGATTTCTGACGACATTGTGTTTAGGTCTTTAAAACAAGTTTGTAAATGCAAAATCCAAATCTTTGATAATATTTAGGGATATTTGCATAAAGATTTAACTATGAAAATGTTTTCATAACAAAATTTCACACAAAAAAAATTTGTAGTGTAAGATTAGATGAATATGATTGTATAAGTATATGTGTGTGAAGATAAGATGTTAAGAAAACAATGATATACATACATAAATATTTTAATGAGTTGTTATATTGGAATGGTTGTGATCTAATATTATACTAAACACTTAATATGTGTTATTTTGAAAGTTTTGTGTCCGAATATATTTATTTTTGATGTAGAAAATGTTAAAACATATGTCGCCGGAAATTCCTCGGAAAATTCTGACGACATTCCGACGAACCTAAGGAAAGTCGTCAGAATTCCGTCGGTATATTCTGACGGATTTCTGACGACATTGTGTTTAGGTCTTTAAAACAAGTTTGTAAATGCAAAATCCAAATCTTTGATAATATTTAGGGATATTTGCATAAAGATTTAACTATGAAAATGTTTTCATAACAAAATTTCACACAAAAAAATTGTAGTGTAAGATTAGATGAATATGATTGTATAAGTATATGTGTGAAGATAAGATGTTAAGAAAACAATGATATACATACATAAATATTTTAATGAGTTGTTATATTGGAGCGGTTGTGATCTAATATTATACTAAACACTTAATATGTGTTATTTTCAAAGTTTTGTGTCCAATATATTTATTTTTGATGTAGAAAATGTTAAAACATATGTCGCCGAAATTCCTAAGGAAAATTCTGACGACATTCGACGAACCTAAGGAAAGTCGTCAGAATTCGTCGGTATATTCTCGACGGATTTCGACGACATTGTGTTTAGGTCTTTAAAACAAGTTTGTAAATGCAAAATCCAAATCTTTGATAATATTTAGGATATTTGCATAAAGATTTAACTATGAAAATGTTTTCATAACAAAATTTCACACAAAAAATTTGTAGTGTAAGATTAGATGAATATGATTGTATAAGTATATGTGTGTGAAGATAAGATGTTAAGAAAACAATGATATACATACATAAATATTTTAATGAGTTGTTATATTGGAGCGGTTGTGATCTAATATTATACTAAACACTTAATATGTGTTATTTTCAAAGTTTTTTTCGAATATATTTATTTTTGATGTAGAAAATGTTAAAACATATGTCGTCGGAAATTCCTCGGAAAATTCTGACGACATTCGACGAACCTAAGGAAAGTCGTCAGAATTCGTCGGTATATTCGACGGATTTCTGACGACATTGTGTTTAGGTCTTTAAAACAAGTTTGTAAATGCTAAATCAAATCTTTGATAATATTTAGGATATTTGCATAAAGATTTAACTATGAAAATGTTTTCATAACAAAATTTCACACAAAAAATTTGTAGTGTAAGATTAGATGCATATGATTGTATAAGTATATGTGTGTGAAGATAAGATGTTAAGAAAACAATGATATACATACATAAATATTTTAATGAGTTGTTATATTGGAGCGGTTGTGATCTAATATTATACTAAACACTTAATATGTGTTATTTTCAAAGTTTTGTGTCCGAATATATTTATTTTTGATGTAGAAAATGTTAAAACATATGTCGCCGAAATTCCTCGGAAAATTCTGACGACATTCGACGAACCTAAGGAAAGTCGTCAGAATTCGTCGGTATATTCGACGGATTTCTGACGACATTGTGTTTAGGTCTTTAAAACAAGTTTGTAAATGCAAAATCCAAATCTTTGATAATATTTAGGATATTTGCATAAAGATTTAACTATGAAAATGTTTTCATAACAAAATTTCACACAAAAAATTTGTAGTGTAAGATTAGATGAATATGATTGTATAAGTATATGTGTGTGAAGATAAGATGTTAAGAAAACAATGATATACATACATAAATATTTTAATGAGTTGTTATATTGGAGCGGTTGTGATCTAATATTATACTAAACACTTAATATGTGTTATTTTCAAAGTTTTTTCGAATATATTTATTTTTGATGTAGAAAATGTTAAAACATATGTCGTCGGAAATTCCTCGGAAAATTCTGACGACATTCGACGAACCTAAGGAAAGTCGTCAGAATTCGTCGGTATATTCTCGACGGATTTCTGACGACATTGTGTTTAGGTCTTTAAAACAAGTTTGTAAATGCTAAATCCAAATCTTTGATAATATTTAGGATATTTGCATAAAGATTTAACTATGAAAATGTTTTCATAACAAAATTTCACACAAAAAATTTGTAGTGTAAGATTAGATGCATATGATTGTATAAGTATATGTGTGTGAAGATAAGATGTTAAGAAAACAATGATATACATACATAAATATTTTAATGAGTTGTTATATTGGAACGGTTGTGATCTAATATTATACTAAACACTTAATATGTGTTATTTTCAAAGTTTTGTGTCCGAATATATTTATTTTTTGATGTAGAAAATGTTAAAAACATATGTCGTCGGAAATTCCTCGGAAAATTCTGACGACATTCCGACGAACCTAAGGAAAGTCGTCAGAATTCGTCGGTATATAGTGACAAAATTCGGCGACATTGTGTTTAGGTCTTTAAAACAAGTTTGTAAATGCAAAATCCAAATCTTTGATAATATTTAGGGATATTTGCATAAAGATTTAACTATGAAAATGTTTTCATAACAAAATTTCACACAAAAAAATTTTGTAGTGTAAGATTAGATGAATATGATTGTATAAGTATATGTGTGTGAAGATAAGATGTTAAGAAAACAATGATATACATACATAAATATTTTAATGAGTTGTTATATTGGAATGGTTGTGATCTAATATTATACTAAACACTTAATATGTGCTATTTTCAAAGTTTTGTGTCCGAATATATTTATTTTTTGATGTAGAAAATGTTAAAAACATATGTCGTCGGAAATTCCTCGGAAAATTCTGGCGACATTCCGGCGACTTCGTTTTTAATTTTCGCCGGTATGTCGCCGGAAATTCCTCGGAAAATTCTGACGACATTGTGTTTAGGTCTTTAAAACAAGTTTGTAAATGCTAAATCCAAATCTTTGATAATATTTAGGATATTTGCATAAAGATTTAACTATGAAAATGTTTTCATAACAAAATTTCACACAAAAAATTTGTAGTGTAAGATTAGATGAATATGATTGTATAAGTATATGTGTGAAGATAAGATGTTAAGAAAACAATGATATACATACATAAATATTTTAATGAGTTGTTATATTGAACGGTTGTGATCTAATATTATACTAAACACTTAATATGTGTTATTTTCAAAGTTTTTTCCTAATATATTTATTTTTGATGTAGAAAATGTTAAAACATATGTCGTCGAAATTCCTCGAAAAATTCTCAACGAGTCCAACATCTCCCAAATCTTCAACTGCACTCACGTTGCTGGTAGAGTCTGGTTGTAATGGCTCATTATCAGAAGTTCCATCCACTTGTCCTATTCGTCGGAATTCTGTCGGTGTTTTCCAATCTCAAACGGCTATAAAACAGTCATATCTAATTGTCATAAAGTTCGTCAGAATTTCGTCAGTATATAGTGACAAAATTCGACGACCTCAACGGTTATATATATGATCGGAAAGTCGTCGAATTTCGTCGGTATATAGTGACAAAATTCGACGACCTCAACGGTTATATATATGATCGAAAGTCGCCGAATTTCGTCAAGATATAGTGACAAAATTCCGACGACCTCAACGGTTATATATATGATCGGTATGTCGTCGGAATTCCGTCACTATATTCCGACGGACACATATTTCTCCGAAAGTCGTCAGAATTTTCCGACGACATTCCGACGACTTCGTTTTTTTAATTTTCGTCGGTATGTCGTCGGTATGTCGTCAGAAAATTCCGACGACCCTCCATCCGTCGGAAAGTTCGTCGGAATATGCCGTGTTTTCTTGTAATGATTTGTATAACTCTCTCCTTTAGCACATACTCCATAGTTGCAAGTCTTTCGTCCCTCACCATGCGTTTGGGTATGAAACAGAAAACCTCGAGTGAAATAAATTGGCCAGGTTTTGGCTTTATTCACGGGTCCTTGTACGATGTCTTTAACCCGTTATGAACTCTTCCGAGAAATTCCCCGTTTCTTCATTGATTCTCTTGTACATCCAATCTCGAAAGTTAGTGTAGTTGTAATTACCTCCCATTACGTCACTGAACGATTTGTTTTATTTTTCTGATTTTTCTTTCTTTCACGCATGACACGAAGAAAAAATGACTCGGTTTTGTGTTTATATAGAAATGTTTCCTACTGTTTCCCTACTGATTTACGACTGAATTTAGTGACTGATTTATTTGGTCGTAAAAAGTTGTTACACCTAACATAGTAGCGACATTCACGTGTATATACCGGTTTTTGACGACCGACGTGGGACTGTTTCACCTAATGTATATCAGTCGCTAAACAGTCACTAAATTTCCTGACTAATTACCGACTGATTCCTACCGACTACATATTAGTCCGTAGTCAGTCGCTAATAAACGACTCGTTTGCTACTGGCTTGTGTAGTCGTTATTTGGCGACTGTTTCCCTACTGCTTTTTTTTGGTCGGAGCATAGTCTCTAATCAGTCGGGAATCGGTCAGAAAATTTAGTGACTACGTAATCAGTCAGTACAATCAGTCGCCAAAAACGTGTTTTCTTGTAGTGATTATCTATGCTTTTTGCTTCTGTTGCTGTATGATCTCTCTTTTATTACCTGGAGCTGGTTGTGTATACTCCTCTTCTTTGCTTCCCATACACGGCAGGTCTTGTCTTGGTTGCCAGTTGAGAAAGTGATGCCGTCAGGATGCCACGCGGAGGCAAAGGAATAGTCAAAATGTCCTGATAGTGTTTCCAGCGTCTGTAGACAAAGTTCCAAAGATTTGGCGTTATCAACCATCAGAATTATGCTAAATTTAAAAGGAAAACCATGAAAGAAGCAAAGGAATTTACATTCACTGGCCAAGAAAAGGAAAAATGCTTAAAAAGCTGGTATCTCTCCATGTCAAAGTCTCTAACTCCACAGTCTTTATTCGAGGCAGTAAATGAAGGGCGCCACTGTGAAAAGTAGACAAAAACAAAGTTAGAGCAGCGACTTTTAACTATTTTGGGTAGACCCCTTCAGGAAAAAGAAAGAGGCAAAAACCTGGGGTTGTTGTAGAAGATTTCAATAGCATTATCATCATATACGAGAGCAAAGGCTGGCGCCTGGTCTATCAAGATGCTGAAACCAACGTGTACAGTAGAAATAGATGAAGTTTGGTCAATAATAATGCATATGACTACTCAATAATCAATATATCTAGACTCTTAACTTTGCAGATAAGTTCTCCGTGAAATCCACCAGCAACTAGGAAGCCGTCATTCACTGCAAGTGTGCTCACTCGAGTCTGTGTAAACCCTTCCAGCAAACTACAACTGGGCAATTGGAGTCCCAATCGGGTTTTGGTTTGGGTTTTTCGATTTTGGTTTTCGGTTCATGAATTTCAGCCCCATTCGATATTATAAAAGTTTGGGTCGGAATAGTCAGGTTCGGTTCGGTTTAGTTGCATCTTTAAGATCCAGTTGAACCCAAATAGTTTCGTTCGGATATTAATAGTGTTATCAAAAATATTAATTTGTACTTGATTAAATTCAATATATTTCAAATGTCTTTTCAATAAATTTGTGTATGTGGTTTCCTAAAACCATTTTGTTGTCCTTAAAGTCACTTTAGGAGACTCGCCTATGAACCATAATGAGACTCGCCCTTAAACTATATGTGACAACATCATACATACTATGATTCATGACAAACCAAAGTCTTGACGAATGAGAATCATACATAAAGCGTAAAAATAAAATAAAACAACTAGCAATTTTCTAAACGTAAAATACTAGCTAAACTCTAAAAACATGATTTAAATTTCAGAAGTAAACTTATACATAACTCAAATTCAAATGTAATTGTAAACATAAAACATTAATATTGACCTAAATACCAATTGTCAAAAGTATTTGAGTTAATTATTTATGTAATAGATAATTCTTTTAATGTAATCGATAATTGTTTTACGTACTTAATTATATCTTAGTATATTTTAGATACATATTAAGGATTGAGATTTGGTTTGGTATAAATTCTTTTTGAGTAAACTTTTGGGTTTTTTCGGATATCCATTTAAATTCGGGTTCTGTTCGGGTAAAACCGATAACCCGAAATACCGAAAAACAAGATCCATTAAGTATTTATATAGGGTTCGGATCGGAACGGATTCATTTTTATCGGGTCGGATTCGATTCTGATTTTCGGATTCAGTTTATTTGCTCACGCCTACAGCAAACTTCCAGGATGTCTCTAAATGCACTAAACAAACAATAAGTATTCGGGTTTGGTTCGGGTAAAATCCATAACCTGAAATACCAAAAAACAAAATCCATTCGGTATTTATACCGGATTTGGATCAAATCGGATTTATTTTTATCGAGTCGGGTTTGGGTCTGATACCTATTTATATTCGGGTTTGGTTTGGGTAAAATCCATTCGATATTTATACCGCATTTGGATCGAATCGAATTTATTTTTATCGAGTCGGGTTCGGTTCGGATTTTTGGATTCGGTTTATTTTTCCAGCCCAAACTTACGTAATGTTTATAAATGCATCAAACAAACAAATAATTATACTATTTTAGTGGGTCGTGTGGTTAGACAAACCCGTAAAATGATCAATAGACTTTTACTATTATTGGCATCTAATTATTTTTTTATTTATTGGTCAACAGTATCTCACTAATCTGATCAATGTATATAGATATGTATTTAGCAAAAAAGGGAAGTTATCTAAATTTTTGTCTTTTTATAAAACTATGACATGGTCTTGTTAAGACTAAAACAACCCTTGACACATCAGCATTGTTTAACTAATCAATAATTACACTCATTTTCTTAAATATCATTAAGGCTTTGAATGTTTACATAACTGCAATTCAATTAATAATTATAAAATCTTTACAATACTTATATATCTATATGTTTTATCACTATTAGAAACGCACCACAATTATTCCAAACATTCGGATCCTAAACGTTTTTTCTTAGTTGTTAAGATTAGTGATTAATTTTAAAGATAACAAAATCAGTATTTAAAAGCTAATACGGTCCTCACAAACTCTTTACCATTCACCAAGACAGCAAAAAAAGATGTCGACAGTTTCACCCTCCTCGCAACTAGTTCAGGTAGTTCCAGACAGCCACAACAACACTGGCGACTCCTCTGCTAAGGTCAAGTACGAAGATGTTGTCCGTAAGTCTGTCTACTTGTCCTTTTATTTGACATTCAGGTTCACTAGTTTGTTCAATAGCTTCTCTATATACAAGTCATGTCTACTGGTTCATTCATTCAACACTCAGGTTCATTAGTTTCCTCACAGGTTTAAAACATTTCTGAGTTAACTTGTTACAAAAACATGGCTCAATATCTAAGCTCTCTCTGATTCCATTGCTTATCTGTTTGACTACCGCATAGATTCATCACGTTGTGTCTGACACCTTATGGAACTTGCAGGCACTGATGAACCGCAAATTGGGTCTGTGGTAGACGGAGTGATTGATGGGGAGTTCGAAGGTGGATACCTGGTGACGATGAAATTCGGTTCTCAAGTGCTGAAAGGAGTGCTTTACCTTAGTGCTAAAAGGCCCAGATGTCAGCCCCAAGAAACCATGGGAACACCACCTTCAGTCATGCCACCAGCATCGCAACGCCCAGCTAAGAAGAAAGCAAGAGTGACTACTGTAGTTGATCCTCAGAAGCCCAAATGCTACAAGAGTGGCTACAACTTCTTCTTCCCCGAGCTGTACGCTAGGCTCAAACCTGAGTACCATGGCAAAGAAATGATCATCACCAAGATGATTGGTCCCATGTGGGGCAATCTCTACGAGTCTGAGAAACAGGTAACTTACTTAGTACTCATCATCAAATCAAATCCAGTATTCGCTTACAACTTGATATCGTCTCCTTATAGGTTTATCAAGACAAAGGAGTTAAGGATGTGGAGAGGTACAGAACTGAGATGCTGGAGTACAAGTCTGCACATGAAGCAGGAGCTTCTGCTTCTGCAGCAGCAGCCACCGTGACTCAGTAGTCTTCTTTTTCTCCTGTTATGTTGTTGTCTTCTTTCTTCATGACATTTCTCTTTCTTTCTTTCTCTGGACAAGTTCTATTTCTTTTATAATATGGATATTTTATGACTTTGATCAGTTTGCAGAACATGCCATGTTTATGGTTTAAGGGTTAGTAAAAGAGGTTACTAACTGCTCATTAATGTCTTTCTCCTTGTTTTGCTTATTGATCATATACCATAACCATAGTTTTTTTGTGTTTCCTTGTTTTCAACTTGGGAATATATATATATATATATTCTCTATTGTTGCAGACACTTGAATTAACTATTACTCGTTTTGTTTCAAAATAATTCATGTTTTTTTTAAAACCATTATTTCAAAGAATTTTGTTTAATATTTTAATATATTTTTGTTAGGTAATATAATAAATTGTAAATTTCAAAAAGTTAATCATTTTGCTGAATTTTGATTGAGTAAAATTTATGAAAATATAGTTAAATAATGTATTTATAATAAAACTTAAGATGTTTTTAAAATATGTGAACATTTCAAAACATTATTCATTTTGAAACGGAGGAGAGAGTATCATCTAATGTGAAATAGATGTTGATAGATGTAAACCTTTGTTTGATGTATCTTTTTAAGTGGGTTTTAAAGATTTTTTCACATTGATTAAGAAAATACAAATTTTTATGTAATTTATTTTGGTTATATAAAAGTATTATTGAATAAAACTAGTTTAACCAATTAAAAAAAGATACAATATTTTGTAACTGGATACAAATTTTAAGTGACAATAATTTTGTCTATAAGAGTAAGAACATCACTTATTTTGAAATAAAATAGAAACTAGATTTTAACCCGCTGTTTAAAAAGCGCGGGATTTGTTTCCTTTAAAATTCAACTTTTAAAAAAAAAAAAAAATTGTAAATTATAACCTTATGTTTTTAGTATTTGATAACTAATATTTTTTAATTGTATTGATGTCTTACGTTTGACAAATTTTCATCGGTGGGGAGATATAATTTACAAAGCTTTATTTTTTATAGTCACACAAAGTAATTCTGAAGAGTTAGTTTTTTAAAAACAAATTCCTTGTAATAATATTTTTAGTTTATTGTAAACGATTATATTTACAAAGAATACTATCTTTTTCGTAGCATATTTTAAAATTTGATTAAAATAAATACAAAGAAAAATTTGAATCAACTATTTCTGTTCTACTGTTTCAAAAATTGGCTCTCTAATTAATATTTGTAGTTTATTGTAAACTATAATATTTACAAACATAATATTTTTCGTAGCATATTTTAAGTTTGATTAAAATAAATACAAAGAAACATTTGATAAACTATTTCTGTTATACTGTTTTAAAAAATGGGCTTTCTAATTTTTTTGTCAAAAAAGTCAAATATTTAAATGGGTGTAGTTTTAGACATACTTAGTATTATTCAACGAAAATTATAGTTTTATACATACTTACTATTTTTAATTTTTGTATCTAATTTATTTTTATGTTAGTAACTAACATGTAATATATGATGAAATTATAATAATTTATTTTAATGAATATATTAATTTGTAATCATTTATATTTTACAGAATAATATACATTCATATATAAAGTTTAATTTTTTTTTGTTATTTTGTAACAAATTATATCAATACAATTATATGAGAATCAAAATATAATTATCCGTTATTTAAGTTATTTAAGCGTATTGCATTTGTTTTAATTTATGTTTCTATGATTAAACACTAAAACGAAGTAATCAAATATATCATATTAGTTAATGTTTTTTAGATATTCTTTTAATAGTTGAAGAGTGTATATGTTTACTCAACCTATCTCATACTTAATAACCTTTTTTTATTTTATGAAATAACCCGAAAAATTACACATAAAAATATGAACTATAACCGATATTTATATAAGTAGGTTTAGTGCTGGTTTCTAGAATTTAAGCCGAATATTTTTTTATAGCTTTCAATAATATAAAATTTGAAAAATTAGAATATTTTGCGGATGCCAATTTTATCAAAGTTTAAAATATTAAAATTGAGATCATTAGATACGATAATATACCATTTTAGCTAGGTCAAAATTTCTATAATAAATTACATTTAAAGTTTTAGTTTCTAAACGTTAATATCTAAATTTTGAAATATTTAAGTCATTTTCATTTTGAATTGTAAATTTAGACCTACTAAAATTTATAAATGTGTTCTATATATTGTAAATTATTTAGTAAATATTAGGAATACAAAAATTGATTCTCAAAACCGTTAATTTTTGTTATGCTTCCTTAATTTCAGCTTATCAAATATTAATTATAAAAAATAACTATGTATATAAACAAAACAAAAATTTGAATGTTAAAATTTGAAATAGGTCTGTTATTGGTCAATTGGGAATTTTGAACATATTCCGTATTTATATTAAAATCTTCTATACAGTTTCGAAAATCATAAACATACTAAATATAATAGTCATCTGACTGATATATCAAGTATATTCAATATTGTATAAGGAAGATGTGTATAAACTAAAAATAAGTATAGCTCAAAATCATGTATTATAATTTTAGAATAATGCAAAAATATTCTTCTATGTTTAATGAACCTAAATATAATAAACTAAAGTTTTATTGTCTGTGAGTATATGTTCGTGATATTAATATTAACATTTTGAAAAAAAAAGTTTTTTTTAAAACAGAAAAGACAAACGTGTTTATAGTTCGTGAGTATACGACAAAATATTAAGTTGATTAATACTAAAGAATCATGGGAGAATATTTTGCATTTAAGTAGGGGATATAGTTAGAATATTTTCCTTAAATAAATTGTTTATAGAAAATAGCTAGTGGCATAGTATTGTAATTATCATTGAAAATTAAAGGCGGAATCCTATTAAGAATTCTACTTTAATAGTATAGATCATTATAAATCACTTAAAGCGAAACCCAGGGAATAATAATAATGCAATAAATGAGTTTGGTGCTAAGATGTCACATTTTGGCAAGAATGCGTTCAAGACAACACAAACTTTTGTGAGACACTTCATTGATGTTTTCAAAAGTGAAACAACTAACCAACACTACTTATTGTACACATCTTGAACCATTCAGAAGACCAGACATAAGGAAACAAGACACAAGACGCCGGCAAAGGAAACAAAAGACACTAACTACAGTAGCATTTGCACAACACATCATTTACAGATCCATTATCTATGCTTTTTGCTTCTGTTGCTGTTGCTGTATGATCTCTCTTTTATTCCTGGAGCTGGTTGTGTATACTCCTCTTCTTTGCTTAAAGAAACGAATCAAGATACCAAAGATGGCTACCATAAGTGCGGTCCCATACCCCAATGAAGAGCGCCTCTGTGTCTGGGCTAAACAATATGCTAGAGATCTCCCCAAAGAAGTCTACTTCCTTCTCTGTTTCATACCCCTTTGAGACGTCATAGATGTGGACAAAGTCTGCCGGTTCGGCCATGGCCATGTATTTGCCATCGGATGTGTAGCAGATTGACCGGATTGCTCCAAGGTTATCCTTCAAGACAGCAACGGACTGAGACAGGTGACGGGTGTCCCATACACGGGAGGTCTTGTTCTGGTTTCCAGTTGAGAAGGTGATGCCGTCAGGATGCCACGCAGAGGCAAAGGAATATTCAAAATGTCCTGATAGTGTTTCCAGCGTCTGTAGATGAAATTCCAAAGATTTGGCATTATCAACCATCAGAGTTATGCTACATTAAAGGGAAAACCATGAAAGAAGAAAAGACTTTACGTTCACTGGCAAAGGAAAAGAAAAATGCTTAACAAGCTGGTATCTCTCCATGTCAAAGTCTCTAACTCCACAGTCATTATTAGAGGCAGTAAAATGAAGGGCGCCACTGTGAAAAGTAGACAAAAAAAAGTTAGAGCAGCGACTCTTTAACTATTTTGTGTAGACCCTTCAGGAAAAAGAAAGAGGTAAAAACCTGGGGTTGTTGTAGAAGAATTCAATAGCAATATCATCATATACAAGAGCAAAAGCTGACGCCCGGTCTATCAAGATGCTGAAACCAACGTGGACAGTAGAAATAGATGAAGTTTGGTCAGTAATAATGCATATGACTACTCAATAATCAATATATCTAGACTTTTAACTTTGCAGATAAGTTCTCCTTGAAATCCACCAGCAACTAGGAAGCTGTCATTCACTGCAAGTGTGCTCACTTGAGTCTGTCTAAACCCTTCCAGCAAACTACAGCTGGGTAAAATTGGAGTCCCAATCGGATTTCGGTTTGGGTTTTTTCGGATTTTTGATTTTCGGGTTCATGAATTTCAGCCTCATTCGGATATTATAAAAGTTCGGGTCGGATTAGTCAGGTTCGGTTCGGGCTTTGTTCCATCTTTAAGATCCAGTTGAACCCGAAATAGTTTCGGTTCCGGATATTAATAGTGTTATCCAAAAATATTAATTTGTACTTGATTAAATTCAATATATTTCAAATGTCTTTTTCAATAAATTTGTGTACGTGGTTTCTTCAAACCATATTGCTGTCCTTTAAAGTAACTTCAGGAGACTCGTCTATGAACCATACGAGACTCATCCTTAAACTATATGTGACTACATCATACATACTATGATTCATGACAAACCAAAGTCTTGACGAATGAGAATCATACATAAAGCATGAAAAATGAAATAAAACAACTAGAAATTTTATAAACATAAAATACTAGCTAAACTCTAAAAACATGGTTTAAATTTAAGAAGTAAACTTATACATAACTCAAATTCAAATGTAATTGTCAAAACATAAAAAACATTAATATTTACCTAAATACCAATTGTCAAAAGTATTTGAGTTAGTTATTCATGTAATAGATAATTATTTTAATGTAATAGATAATTGTTTTACGTACTTAATTATATCTTAGTATATTTTAGTTATATATTAAGGATTGTAATTTTGTTTGGTATAAATTCTTTTTGAGATTTTAAACTTTTGGGTTTTTGTCGGATACTCATTTAAACTCGGGTTCGGTTCGGTTCGGATAAAACCCATAACCCGAAATACCGAAAAACAAGATCCATTTAGTATTTATATCGGGTTCGGATCGGAACGGATTCATTTTTTATCGGGTCAGATTCGATACTAATTTTCGGATTCAGTTTATTTGCCCACCCCTACAGAAAACTTCCAGGATGTATCTAAATGCACTAAACAAACAATAAGTATACTATTTTAGTGGACCGTGTGGTTAGACAAGCATGTTTACTGATCAATAGGCTTTTGCTATTTTTGGCATCTAATTATTTTTTTCTTTATTGATCAACATTATATTACTAATCTAATCAATGTATATAGATACGTATTTAGCAAAAAAGGGAAGTAATCTAAATTCTTGTCTTTTTATTAAACTATGACATGGTCTTGTTAAGAGTTAAGACTAAAATAATCCTTGACACATCAGCATTACTTATCTAATCAATAATTACACTCATTTTCTTAAATATCATTAAGGCTTTGAATGTTTACAAACTGCAATTCAGTTAATAATTATAAAATCTTTACAATACTTATTTATCTATATGTTTTTGTCACTATTAGAAACGCACCACAATTATTCCAAACATTCGGATCCTAAACATTGTTTCTTAGTTGTTAAGATTAGTGATTAATTTTAAAGATAACAAAAATCAGTATTTAAAAGATAATACGGTCCTCACACACTCTTTACCATTCACCAAAACAGCAAAAAAAGATGTCGACAGTTTCACCCTCCTCGCAACTAGTTCAGGTAGTTCCAGACAGCCACAACAACACTGGCGACTCCTCTGCTAAGGTCAAGTACGAAGATGTTGTCCGTAAGTCTGTCAACTTGTCCTTTTATTTGACATTCAGGTTCACTAGTTTCCTCACTAGTTTGTTACAATAGCTTCTCTATATACAAGTCATGTCTACTGGTTCATTCATTCAACACTCAGGTTCATTAGTTTCCTCACAGGTTTAAAACATTTCTGTGTTAACTTGTTACAAAAACATGGCTCAATATCTAAACTCTGTCTCCTTCCATTGCTTATTTGTTTGACTACCGCATAGATTCATCACTTTGTGTCTGACACCTTATGGAACTTGCAGGCACTGGTGAACCGCAAATTGGGTCTGTGGTAGACGGAGTGATTGATGGGGAGTTCGAAGGTGGATACCTGGTGACGATGAAATTCGGTTCTCAAGTGCTGAAAGGAGTGCTTTACCTTTGTGCTAAAATGCCCAAATGTCAGCCCCAAGAAACCATGGGAACACCACCTTCAGGCATGCCACCAGCATCGCAACGCCCAGCTAAGAAGGAAGCAAGAGTGACTACTGTAGTTGATCCTCAGAAGCCCAAATGCTACAAGAGTGGCTACAACTTCTTCCCTCAGCTGTACGCTAGGCTCAAACCTGAGTACCATGGCAAAGAAATGATCATCACCAAGTTGATTGGTCCCATGTGGGGCAATCTCTACGAGTCTGAGAAACAGGTAACTTACTTAGTACTCATCATCAAATCAAATCCAGTATTCGCTTACAACTTGATATCGTCTCCTTATAGGTTTATCAAGACAAAGGCGTTAAGGATGTGGAGAGGTACAGAGCTGAGATGCTGGGGTAAAGTCTGCACATGAAGCAGGAGCTTCTGCTTCTGCTTCTGCAGCAGCAGCCACCGTGGCTCAGTAGTCTTCTTTTTCTCCTGTTATGTTGTTGTCTTCTTTCTTCATGACATTTCTCTTTCTTTTTTTCTCTGGACAAGTTCTATTTCTTTTATAATATGGATATTTTATGACTTTGATCAGTTTGCAGAACATGCCATGTTTATGGTTTTAGGGTTAGTAAAAGAGGTTACTAATTGCGCATTATTGTCTTTCTCCTTGTGTTGCTTATTGATCATATACCATAAACATAGTTTTTTTGTGTTTCCTTGTTTTCAACTTGGGTATATATATATATATATATATATTCTCTGTTGTTACAGAAACTTGAATTAACTATTACTCCTTCTATTTTAAAATAATTCATATTTTTTAAAATATTATTTCAAAGAATTTTTTTAATATTTAAATATATTTTTGTTAGGTAATATAATAAATTGTAAATTTCAAAAAGTTAATCATTTTTCTGAATTTTGATTGAGTGAAATTTATGAAAGTATAGTTGAATAATGTATTTATAATAAAATTTAAGATGTTTCTAAAATATGTGAAAATTTCAAAACATTATTCATTTTGAAATGGAGGAGAGAATATCATCTAATGTTGACAGGATGTTTCTTGAATCCCGTTTTGTTGTTGTTATTTTTTAGTATGTTTCTTGAATCCCATTTTGTTGTTGTTAGTTTCTAGGAGTTTCAACTTGGTCTCCCAACTAACAAAAACCTTTGTTTGATGTATCTTTTTAAGTGGGTTTTAAAGATTTTTTCACAAATATTAAGAAAATACAAAATTTTATGTAATTTATTTTGGTTATATAAAAGTATTATTGAATAAAACTAGTTCAACCAATTAAAAAAGATACAATATTTTGTAACTGGATACAAATTTTCAGTGACATTGAATTTTGTCTAAAAGAGTGAGAACATCACTTATTTTGAAATAAAATAGAAACTAGATTTTGACCCGCGGTTTAAAAAGCGCGGAATTTGTTTCCTTTAAAATTCAATTTTTTTTTTTTAAAAAAAAAGACATTTGTTAATTATAACCTTATGTGTTTAGTATTTTATAAATAATATTTTTTAATTGTGTTGATATCTTACGTTTGACAAATTTTCATTGGTGTGGAGATATAATTTATAAAGCTTTATTATTTATAGTCACACAAAGTAATTAAGAAGAGTTAGTTTAAAAAAAAAAACTCTTTGTATTAATATTTTTAGTTTATGGTAAATGATTATATTTACAAAAAAAAATACTATCTTTTTCGTAGCATATTTTAAAATTTGATTAAAATAAATACAAAGAAAAATTTGAATCAACTATTTCTGTTCTACTGTTTTAAAAATTGGCTCTCTAATTAATATTTGTGGTTTATTGTAAACTATAATATTTACAAACCTAATATTTTCGTAGCATATGTTAAGTTTGATTAAAATAAATACAAAGAAACATTTGATCAACTATTTCTCTTATACTGTTTTTAAAAATGGACTTTCTAATTTTTTGTCAATAAAAGTCAAATATTTAATTTAGTGTAGTTTTAGACATACTTACTATTATTCAACGAAAATTATAGTATTTTACATACTTACTATTTTTAATTTTTGTATCTAATTTATTTTTATGTTAGTAACTAACATGTAATATATGATGAAATTATAATAATTTATTTTAATGAAGTATATTAATTTATAATCATTTATATTTTACAGAATAATATACATTCATATATAAAGTTTAATTTTGTTTCATATTTTGTAACAAATTATATCAATACAATTGTATGAGAATGAAAATATAATTATGCTATTTAAGTTAATTGCCGTATTGCATTTGTTTTAATTTATGTTTCTATGATTTAACACTAAAACGAAGTAATCAAATACTTTAAATACTTGAAGAGTGTATATGTTTACTCAACCTATCTCATACTTAATAACCTTTGTATATTTTATAAAATAACCCGTAGAATTACACATAAAAATATGAACTATAACCCGATATTTATTTAAGTAGGTTTAGTGCTCGTTTCTAGAATTTAAGCCAGATATTTTTTTTGTAGCCTTCAATAATATAAAATTTCGAAAATTAGAATATTTTGTGGATGCAAATATTATAAAAGTTTAAAATATTGAAATTGAGATTATTAGATACGATAATATACCATTTTAGCTAGGTTAAAATTTCTATAATAAATTACATTTAAAGTTTTAGTTTTTAAACATTAATATCTAAATTTTGAAATATTTAAGTCATTTTCATTTTGAATTGTAAATTTAGACCTACTAAAATTAATAAATGTGTTCTATATATTGTAAATTATTTAGTAAATATTAGGAATACAAAAATCTATTCTCAAAACCGTTAATTTTCGTTATGCTTCCTTAATTTCAGCTTATCAAATATTAATTATAGTAAATAACTATGTATATAAACAAATCCAAAATTTGAATGTTAAAATTTGAAATAGGTCTGTTATTTGGCAATTGGGAATATTGAACATATTTCGTATTTATATTAAAATCTTCTATACAGTTTTGAAAATCATAAACATACTAAATATAATAGTCATCTGACTGATATATCAAGTATATTCAATATTGTATAAGGAAGATGTGTATAAACTAAAAATAAATATAGCTCAAAATCATGTATTATAATTTTAGAATAATGCAAAAATATTCTTCTATGTTTAATGAACCTAAATATAATAAACTCAAGTTTTCTTGTCTGTGAGTATATGTTCGTGATATTAATATTAATATTTTGACAAATGTGTTTATAGTTCGTGAGTATATGACAAAATATTAAGTTGATTAATAATAAAGAATCATGGGAGAATATTTTGCATTTAAGTAGGGGATATAGTTAAAATATTTTCTTTATATAAATTGTTTGTAGAAAATAGCTAGTGGCATATTGTAATTATCATTGAAAACTAAAGGCGGAATCCTATTAAGAATTAAGCTTTAATAGTATAGATCATTAAAAATCACTTAAAGCGAAACAGAGGGAGTAATAATAATGCAATAAATGAGTTTGGTGCAAAGATATCACATTTTGGCAAGAATGCGTTCAAGACAACACAAACTTTTATGTGACACTTCATTGATGTTTTCAAAAGTGAAACAACTAACCAACACTACTTACTGTACACATCTTGAACCTTTCAGAATACCAGACATAAGGAAACAAGACACAAGACGCCGGCAAAGGAAACAAAAGACACTAACTACAGTAGCATTTGCACAACACATCATTTACAGATCCATTATCTATGCTTTTTCCTTCTGTTGCTGTATGATCTCTCTTTTATTCCCTGGAGCTGGTTGTGTATACTCCTCTTCTTTGCTTAAAGAAACGAATCAAGATAGGAATAGTTCCTGCGCCGATGATACCAAAGGAGGCTACCATAAGTGCGTCCCATACCCCAATGAAGAGCGCCTCTGTGTCTTGGCTAAACAATATGCCAGAGATCTCCCCAAAGAAGTCTACTTCCTTCTCTGTTTCATACCCCTTTTGAGACGTCATAGACGTGGATAAAGTCTGCCGGTTCGGCCATGGCCATGTATTTGCCATCGGATGTGTAGCAGATTGACCGGATTGCTCCAAGGTTACCCTTCAAGACAGCAACGGACTGAGACAGGTTACGGGTGTCCCATACACGGGATGTCTTGTCCTGGTTTCCAGTTGAGAAGGTGATGCCGTCAGGATGCCACGCAGAGGCAAAGGAATATTCAAAATGTCCTGATAGTGTTTCCAGCGTCTGTAGATGAAATTCCAAAGATTTGGCATTATCAACCATCAGAGTTATGCTACATTAAAGGGAAAACCATGAAAGAAGAAAGGACTTTACGTTCACTGGCAAAGGAAAAGAAAAATGCTTAACAAGCTGGTATCTCTCCATGTCAAAGTCTCTAACTCCACAGTCATTATTAGAGGCAGTAAAATGAAGGGCGCCACTGTGAAAAGTAGACAAAAAAAAAAGTTAGAGCAGCGACTCTTTAACTATTTTGTGTAGACCCTTCAGGAAAAAGAAAGAGGCAAAAACCTGTGGTAGCTGTAGAAGAATTCAATAGCAATATCATCATATACAAGAGCAAAAGCTGACGCCCGGTCTATCAAGATGCTGAAACCAACGTGGACAGTAGAAATAGATGAAGTTTGGTCAGTAATAATGCATATGACTACTCAATAATCAATGTATCTAGACTCTTAACTTTGCAGATAAGTTCTCCTTGAAATCCACCAGCAACTAGGAAGCCGTCATTCACTGCATGTGTGCTCACTTGAGTCTGTGTAAACCCTTCCAGCAAACTACAGCTGGGCAATTGGAGTCCCAATCGGGTTTCGGTTTGGGTTTTTTCGGATTTTTGGATTTCGGGTTCATGAATTTCAGCCCCATTCGGATATTATAAAAGTTCGGGTCGGATTAGTCAGGTTCGGTTCGGTTTAGTTACATCTTTAAGATCCAGTTGAACCGAAATAGTTTCGTTCCGATATTAATAGTGTTATCCAAAAATATTAATTTGTACTTGATTAAATTCAATATATTTCAAATGTCTTTTCAATAAATTTGTGTACGTGGTTTCTTCAAACCACATTGTTGTCCTTTAAAGTAACTTCAGGAGACTCGTCTATGAACCATACGAGACTCGTCCTTAAACTATATGTGACTACATCATACATACTATGATTCATGACAAACCAAAGTCTTGACGAATGAGAATCATACATAAAGCATGAAAAATGAAATAAAACAACTAGAAATTTTCTAAACATAAAATACTAGCTAAACTCTAAAAACATGGTTTAAATTTAAGAAGTAAACTTATACATAACTCAAATTCAAATGAAATTGTCAAAACATAAAAAACATTAATATTGACCTAAATACCAATTGTCAAAAGTATTTGAGTTAGTTATTCATGTAATAGATAATTATTTTAATTTAATAGATAATTGTTTTACGTACTTAATTATATCTTGCACTAAACAAACAATAAGTATACTATTTTAGTGGACCGTGTGGTTAGACAAGCATGTTTACTGATCAATAGGCTTTTGCTATTTTTGGTATCTAATTATTTTTTTCTTTATTGATCAATATTATCTCACTAATCTAATCAATGTATATAGATACGTATTTAGCAAAAAAGGGAAGTAAACTAAATTCTTGTCTTTTTATTAAACTATGACATGGTCTTGTTAAGAGTTAAGACTAAAACAATCCTTGACACATCAGCATTATTTATCTAATCAATAATTACACTCATTTTCTTAAATATCATTAAGGCTTTGAATGTTTACATAATTGCAATTCAATTAATAATTATAAAATCTTTACAATACTTATATATCGATATGTTTTTGTCACTACTAGAAACACACCGCAATGATTCCGAAACATTCGGATCCTAAACGTTTTTTCTTAGTTGTTAAGATTAGTGATTAATTTTAAAGATAACAAAAATCAGTATTTAAAAGATAATACGGTCATCACAAACTCTTTACCATTCACCAAGACAGCAAAAAAAGGATGTCGACAGTTTCACCCTCCTCGCAACTAGTTCAGGTAGTTCCAGACAGCCACAACAACACTGGCGACTCCTCTGCTAAGGTCAAGTACGAAGATGTTGTCCGTAAGTCTGTCTACTTGTCCTTTTAATTGACATTCAGGTTCACTAGTTTCCTCACTAGTTTGTTCAATAGCTTACCTATATACAAGTCATGTCTACTGGTTCATTCATTCAACACTCAGGTTCATTAGTTTCCTCACAGGTTTAAAACATTTCTGAGTTAACTTGTTACAAAAACATGGCTCAATATCTAAGCTCTGTCTGATTCCATTGCTTATTTGTTTGACTACCGCATAGATTCATCACTCTGTGTCTGACACCTTATGGAACTTGCAGGCACTGATGAACCGCAAATTGGGTCTGTGGTAGACGGAGTGATTGATGGGGAGTTCGAAGGTGGATACCTGGTGATGATGAAATTCGGTTCTCAAGTGCTGAAAGGAGTGCTTTACCTTTGTGCTAAAAGGCCCAGATGTCAGCCCCAAGAAACCATGGGAACACCACCTTCAGGCATGCCACCAGCATCGCAACGCCCAGCTAAGAAGAAAGCAAGAGTGACTACTGTAGTTGATCCTCAGAAGCCCAAATGCTACAAGAGTGGCTACAACTTCTTCTTCCCTGAGCTGTACGCTAGGCTCAAACCTGAGTACCATGGCAAAGAAATGATCATCACCAAGATGATTAGTCCCATGTGGGGCAATCTCTACGAGTCTGAGAAACAGGTAACTTACTTAGTACTCATCATCAAATCCACATTGTTATTAAGCTTACAGTTTGATTTTATCATCTTCTTTACAGGTTTATCAAGACAAAGGAGTTAAGGATGTGGAGAGGTACATAACTGAGATGCTGGAGTACAAGTCTGCACATGAAGGAGGAGCTTCTGCTTCTGCAGCAGCAGCCATCGTGGCTCAGTAGTCTTTTTTCTCCTGTTATGTTGTTGTCTTCTTTCTTCATGACATTTCTCTCTTTCTTTCTCTGGACAAGTTCTATTTCTTTTATAATATGGATATTTTATGACTTTGATCAGTTTGCAGAACATGCCATGTTTATGGTTTTAGGGTTAGTAAATGAGGTTACTAACTGCGCATTAGTGTCTTTCTCCTTGTTTTGCTTATTGATCATATACCATAACCTATGATGCACGGGGACGGCAGATTGATAGACGTATCCGTACCGAGACGTTTCTGGGACGGGAACACTTTGGGGACGGCACGGGGACACTTTGGAAACGGAAACTTTAATTATGGAAATTTTCAGACCAGATTTGCTTTGTTACTCTCCTTTCTTAAGCTTATTCACTACTTTTCTTCCAAATAAAAGATAAAAATACAAGTTTATACTAGATTTTGAATGTATAACCTTCTTTCTAATCTTTTAGTTTATAAATTTATTTTAGATAAGATTTACAATGCTATTTTTATTTTTCAGTATATAAATTTACATATATAATATTTTTATTGATATATATATTTACCGCATCTGCATTCTTAAATTTTAGTTTTCATTAGTTTCCTCACAGGTTTAAAACATTTCTGAGTTAACTTGTTACAAAAACATGGCTCAATATCTAAGCTCTGTCTGATTCCATTGCTTATTTGTTTGACTACCGCATAGATTCATCACTCTGTGTCTGACACCTTATGGAACTTGCAGGCACTGATGAACCGCAAATTGGGTCTGTGGTAGACGGAGTGATTGATGGGGAGTTCGAAGGTGGATACCTGGTGATGATGAAATTCGGTTCTCAAGTGCTGAAAGGAGTGCTTTACCTTTGTGCTAAAAGGCCCAGATGTCAGCCCCAAGAAACCATGGGAACACCACCTTCAGGCATGCCACCAGCATCGCAACGCCCAGCTAAGAAGAAAGCAAGAGTGACTACTGTAGTTGATCCTCAGAAGCCCAAATGCTACAAGAGTGGCTACAACTTCTTCTTCCCTGAGCTGTACGCTAGGCTCAAACCTGAGTACCATGGCAAAGAAATGATCATCACCAAGATGATTAGTCCCATGTGGGGCAATCTCTACGAGTCTGAGAAACAGGTAACTTACTTAGTACTCATCATCAAATCCACATTGTTATTAAGCTTACAGTTTGATTTTATCATCTTCTTTACAGGTTTATCAAGACAAAGGAGTTAAGGATGTGGAGAGGTACATAACTGAGATGCTGGAGTACAAGTCTGCACATGAAGGAGGAGCTTCTGCTTCTGCAGCAGCAGCCATCGTGGCTCAGTAGTCTTCTTTTTCTCCTGTTATGTTGTTGTCTTCTTTCTTCATGACATTTCTCTCTCTTTCTTTCTCTGGACAAGTTCTATTTCTTTTATAATATGGATATTTTATGACTTTGATCAGTTTGCAGAACATGCCATGTTTATGGTTTTAGGGTTAGTAAATGAGGTTACTAACTGCGCATTAGTGTCTTTCTCCTTGTTTTGCTTATTGATCATATACCATAACCTATGATGCACGGGGACGGCAGATTGATAGACGTATCCGTACCGAGACGTTTCTGGGACGGGAACACTTTGGGGACGGCACGGGGACACTTTGGAAACGGAAACTTTAATTATGGAAATTTTCAGACCAGATTTGCTTTGTTACTCTCCTTTCTTAAGCTTATTCACTACTTTTCTTCCAAATAAAAGATAAAAAATACAAGTTTATACTAGATTTTGAATGTATAACCTTCTTTCTAATCTTTTAGTTTATAAATTTATTTTAGATAAGATTTACAATGCTATTTTTTATTTTTCAGTATATAAATTTACATATATAATATTTTTATTGATATATATATTTACTGCACTGCATTCTTAAATTTTAGTTTTCATTAGTTTCCTCACAGGTTTAAAACATTTCTGAGTTAACTTGTTACAAAAACATGGCTCAATATCTAAGCTCTGTCTGATTCCATTGCTTATTTGTTTGACTACCGATAGATTCATCACTCTGTGTCTGACACCTTATGGAACTTGCAGGCACTGATGAACCGCAAATTGGGTCTGTGGTAGACGGAGTGATTGATGGGGAGTTCGAAGGTGGATACCTGGTGATGATGAAATTCGGTTCTCAAGTGCTGAAAGGAGTGCTTTACCTTTGTGCTAAAAGGCCCAGATGTCAGCCCCAAGAAACCATGGGAACACCACCTTCAGGCATGCCACCAGCATCGCAACGCCCAGCTAAGAAGAAAGCAAGAGTGACTACTGTAGTTGATCCTCAGAAGCCCAAATGCTACAAGAGTGGCTACAACTTCTTCTTCCCTGAGCTGTACGCTAGGCTCAAACCTGAGTACCATGGCAAAGAAATGATCATCACCAAGATGATTAGTCCCATGTGGGGCAATCTCTACGAGTCTGAGAAACAGGTAACTTACTTAGTACTCATCATCAAATCCACATTGTTATTAAGCTTACAGTTTGATTTTATCATCTTCTTTACAGGTTTATCAAGACAAAGGAGTTAAGGATGTGGAGAGGTACATAACTGAGATGCTGGAGTACAAGTCTGCACATGAAGGAGGAGCTTCTGCTTCTGCAGCAGCAGCCATCGTGGCTCAGTAGTCTTCTTTTTCTCCTGTTATGTTGTTGTCTTCTTTCTTCATGACATTTCTCTCTCTTTCTTTCTCTGGACAAGTTCTATTTCTTTTATAATATGGATATTTTATGACTTTGATCAGTTTGCAGAACATGCCATGTTTATGGTTTTAGGGTTAGTAAATGAGGTTACTAACTGCGCATTAGTGTCTTTCTCCTTGTTTTGCTTATTGATCATATACCATAACCTATGATGCACGGGGACGGCAGATTGATAGACGTATCCGTACCGGAGACGTTTCTGGGACGGGAACACTTTGGGGACGGCACGGGGACACTTTGGAAACGGAAACTTTAATTATGGAAATTTTCAGACCAGATTTGCTTTGTTACTCTCCTTTCTTAAGCTTATTCACTACTTTTCTTCCAAATAAAAGATAAAAAATACAAGTTTATACTAGATTTTGAATGTATAACCTTCTTTCTAATCTTTTTAGTTTATAAATTTATTTTAGATAAGATTTACAATGCTATTTTTTATTTTTCAGTATATAAATTTACATATATAATATTTTTATTGATATATATATTTACCGTACCCGTACCCTTAAATTTTAGTTTTGCTGTTTCCCGTCCCCGCTTCCGTACCCGTATCTGTCCCCGTATCCGTCTCAGTGCAACATAGACCATAACCATAGTTTTTTTGTGTTTCCTTATTTTCAACATAGATAAATGAATATAAATTTGAGTCATGGTAGTCATTGGTTTAGGGTTTGGTAACATATGTTATAGTATTGTTGGTATTTTTAGGGTTAGATTTTGAAATCTTAACTTAAAAAAAAAAATTAAATTTGAAATATATGTGTTTAATTTTGTGTATATTAAACATTTTAAAAGTTGATTTTATATTTAATGGATTTTTTTTGGCTATTTAGTTAGTTGTTTGATTGTATATCTAATTTATTTTTATGTTAGTAACTAACATGTAATATACGATGAAATTATAATAATTTATTTTAATGAAGTATATTAATTTATAATCATTTATATTTTACAGAATAATATACATTTATATATAAAGTTTACTCATGTCCCATTCATATTTCCAATGTGGGATCTTCTCTCCAATATCCTCCCTCGAGATAATGGTGCGTATAACCATTAATCTCGCAAAATCCATCATACCCCTCCGAAACAATGCTTTATTTTCTCTCAATCTCGGAGAACTGAGTCTTCTATGGGCCATCAGCTAATGGGTTGATCGGGCCACTGTCCGGGCCGGATTAATGGGTCAGGGTATTGGACTAGCTCTGATACCATGATAAGTTTATTGGGCTTCCAACTTAAAACCAATTGGCAATTAGTGGATTGGCCCAAGTCCCTTATATATTACTCATGTCCCATTCATATTTCCAATGTGGGATCTTCTCTCCAATAATATGACTACTCAATAATCAATATATCTAGACTCTTAACTTTGCAGCTCCTTGAAATCCACCAGAAACTAGGAAGCCGTCATACACTGCAAGTGTGCTCACTTGAGTCTGTGTAAACCCTTCCAGAAAACTACAGCTGAGAAATTGGAGTCCCAATCGGGTTTCGTTTTGTTTTTTTTTGGATTTTTGGCTTTTGGGTTCATGAATTTCAGCCCCATTCGGATATTATAAAAGTTCAGGTAGGAATAGTCAGGTTCGGTTCGGGTTTAGTTACATCTTTAAGATCCAGTTGAATCCAAAATAGTTTCGGTTCCGGATATTAATAAGTGTTATCAAAAATATTAATTTCTACTTGATTAAATTCAATATATTTCAAATGTCTTTTTCAATAAATTTGTGTATGTGGTTTCCTCAAACCATTTTGTTGTCCTTTAAAGTAAATTTAGGAGACTCGTCTATGAACCATACGAGACTCGTCCTTAAACTATATGTGACAACATCATACATACTATGATTCATAACAAACCAAAGCCTTGACGAATGAGAATCATACATAAAGCGTAAAAATGAAATAAAACAACTAGCAATTTTCTAAACGTAAAATACTAGCTAAACTCTAAAAACATGGTTTAAATTTCAGAAGTAAACTTATACATAACTCAAATTCAAATGTAATTGTCAAAACATAAAAACATTAATATTGACCTAAATACCAATTGTCTAAAGTATTTGAGTTAATTATTCATGTAATAGATAATTATTTTAAAGTAATAGATAATTGTTTTACGTACTTAATTATATCTCAGTATATTTTAGATACATATTAAGGATTGAGATTTGGTTTGGTATTTCTTTTTGAGATTTTAAACTTTTGGGTTTTTTCGGATATCCATTTAAACTCGGGTCCGGTTTGGATAAAACCCATAACCAGAAATACCGAAAAACAAGATCCATTTAGTATTTATATCGGGTTCGGATCGGAACGGATTCATTTTTATCGGGTCGGATTCGATTCTGATTTTCGGATTCAGTTTATTTTCCCACGCCTACAGAAAACTTCCAATATGTCTCTAAATGCACTAAACAAACAATAAGTATTCGGGTTTGGTTCGGGTAAAATCCATAACCCGAAATACCAAAAAACAAAATCCATTCGGTATTTATACTGGATTTGGATCGAATCGGATTTATTTTTATCGAACCGGGTTCGGTTCAGATACCCATTTATATTCGGGTTTGGTTTGGGTAAAATCCATAACCCGAAATAACGAAAAACAAAATACATTCGATATTTTTACCGGATTTGGATCAAATCAGATTTATTTTTATCGAGTAGGATTCGGTTCGGATTTTTGGATTCGATTTATTTTTCCAGCCCAAACTTACAGAATGTTTCTAAATGCATCAAACAAACAAATAATTATAATATTATAGTAGGCCGTGTGGTTAGACAAGCCCGTAAAATGATCAATAGATTTTTGCTATTCTTGGCATCTAATTGTTTTTTTCTTTATTGGTCAACAATATCTCACTAATCTAGTCAATGTATATAGATATGTATTTAGCAAAAAAGAGAAGTAATCTAAATTTTTGTCTTTTTATAAAACTATGACGTGGTCTTGTTAAGACTAAAGCAATCCTCGACACATCAGCATTGTTTAATTAATTAATTACATTCATTTTCTTAAATATAATCAAGGCTTTGAATGTTTACAAACTGCAACTCAATTAATAATTATAAAATCTTTACAATACTTATATATCAATAAGTTTTGTCACTATTACAAACGGACCGCAATTATTCCGAGCATTCGGATCCTAAACTTTTTTTCTTAGTTGTTAAGATTAGTGATTAATTTTAAAGATAACAAAATCAGTATTTAAAAGATAATACGGTCCTCACAGACTCTTTACCATTCACCAAGACAGCAAAAAAAGATGTCGACAGTTTCACCCTCCTCGCAACTAGTTCAGGTAGTTCCAGACAGCCACAACAACACTGGCGACTCCTCTGCTAAGGTCAAGTACGAAGATGTTGTCCGTAAGTCTGTCAACTTGTCCTTTTATTTGACATTCAGGTTCACTAGTTTCCTCACTAGTTTGTTACAATAGCTTCTCTATATACAAGTCATGTCTACTGGTTCATTCATTCAACACTCAGGTTCATTAGTTTCCTCACAGGTTTAAAACATTTCTGTGTTAACTTGTTACAAAAACATGGCTCAATATCTAAGCTCTGTCTCCTTCCATTGCTTATTTGTTTGACTACCGCATAGATTCATCACTTTGTGTCTGACACCTTATGGAACTTGCAGGCACTGGTGAACCGCAAATTGGGTCTGTGGTAGACGGAGTGATTGATGGGGAGTTCGAAGGTGGATACCTGGTGACGATGAAATTCGGTTCTCAAGTGCTGAAAGGAGTGCTTTACCTTTGTGCTAAAATGCCCATATGTCAGCCCCAAGAAACCATGGGAACACCACCTTCAGGCATGCCACCAGCATCGCAACGCCCAGCTAAGAAGGAAGCAAGAGTGACTACTGTAGTTGATCCTCAGAAGCCCAAATGCTACAAGAGTGGCTACAACTTCTTCTTCCCTCAGCTGTACGCTAGGCTCAAACCTGAGTACCATGGCAAAGAAATGATCATCACCAAGATGATTGGTCCCATGTGGGGCAATCTCTACGAGTCTGAGAAACAGGTAACTTACTTAGTACTCATCATCAAATCAAATCCAGTATTCGCTTACAACTTGATATCGTCTCCTTATAGGTTTATCAAGACAAAGGCGTTAAGGATGTGGAGAGGTACAGAGCTGAGATGCTGGGGTAAAGTCTGCACATGAAGCAGGAGCTTCTGCTTCTGCAGCAGCAGCCACCGTGGCTCAGTAGTCTTCTTTTTCTCCTGTTATGTTGTTGTCTTCTTTCTTCATGACATTTCTCTTTCTTTTTTTCTCTGGACAAGTTCTATTTCTTTTATAATATGGATATTTTATGACTTTGATCAGTTTGCAGAACATGCCATGTTTATGGTTTTAGGGTTAGTAAAAGAGGTTACTAATTGCGCATTAATGTCTTTCTCCTTGTGTTGCTTATTGATCATATACCATAAACATAGTTTTTTTGTGTTTCCTTGTTTTCAACTTGGGTATATATATATATATATATTCTCTGTTGTTACAGAAACTTGAATTAACTATTACTCCTTCTATTTTAAAATAATTCATATTTTTAAAAATATTATTTCAAAGAATTTTTTTAATATTTAAATATATTTTTGTTAGGTAATATAATAAATTGTAAATTTCAAAAAGTTAATCATTTTTCTGAATTTTGATTGAGTGAAATTTATGAAAGTATAGTTGAATAATGTATTTATAATAAAATTTAAGATGTTTTTAAAATATGTGAAAATTTCAAAACATTATTCATTTTGAAATGGAGGAGAGAATATCATCTAATGTTGACAGGATGTTTCTTGAATCCCATTTTGTTGTTGTTATTTTTTAGTATGTTTCTTGAATCCCATTTTGTTGTTGTTAGTTTCTAGGAGTTTCAACTTGGTCTCCCAACTAACAAAAACCTTTGTTTGATGTATCTTTTTAAGTGGGTTTTAAAGATTTTTTCACAAAGATTAAGAAAATACAAAATTTTATGTAATTTATTTTGGTTATATAAAAGTATTATTGAATAAAACTAGTTCAACCAATTAAAAAAGATACAATATTTTGTAACTGGATACAAATTTTCAGTGACATTAAATTTTGTCTAAAAGAGTGAGAACATCACTTATTTTGAAATAAAATAGAAACTAGATTTTGACCCGCGGTTTAAAAAGCGCGGAATTTGTTTCCTTTAAAATTCAATTTTTTTTTAAAAAAAAAGACATTTGTTAATTATAACCTTATGTGTTTAGTATTTAATAAATAGTATTTTTTAATTGTGTTGATGTCTTACGTTTGACAAATTTTCATTGGTGTGGAGATATAATTTATAAAGCTTTATTTTTTATAGTCACACAAAGTAATTAAGAAGAGTTAGTTTTTAAAAAAAAAAACTCTTTGTATTAATATTTTTAGTTTATGGTAAATGATTATATTTACAAAAAAAAATACTATCTTTTTCATAGCATATTTTAAAATTTGATTAAAATAAATACAAAGAAAAATTTGAATCAACTATTTCTGTTCTACTGTTTTAAAAATTGGCTCTCTAATTAATATTTGTGGTTTATTGTAAACTATAATATTTACAAACCTAATATTTTCGTAGCATATGTTAAGTTTGATTAAAATAAATACAAAGAAACATTTGATCAACTATTTCTCTTACTATTATTCAACGAAAATTATAGTTTTTTACATACTTACTATTTTTAATTTTTGTATCTAATTTATTTTTATGTTAGTAACTAACATGTAATATATGATTAAATTATAATAATTTATTTTAATGAAGTATATTAATTTATAATCATTTATATTTTACAGAATAATATACATTCATATATAAAGTTTAATTTTGTTTCGTTATTTTGTAACAAATTATATCAATACAATTGTATGAGAATGAAAATATAATTATGCGTTATTTAAGTTAATTAAGCGTATTGCATTTGTTTTAATTTATGTTTCTATGATTTAACACTAAAACGAAGTAATCAAATACTTTAAATACTTGAAGAGTGTATATGTTTACTCAACCTATCTCATACTTAATAACCTTTGTATATTTTATAAAATAACCCGTAGAATTACACATAAAAATATGAACTATAACCCGATATTTATTTAAGTAGGTTTAGTGCTCGTTTCTAGAATTTAAGCCAGATATTTTTTTTGTAGCTTTCAATAATATAAAATTTCGATAATTAGAATATTTTGTGGATGCAAATATTATAAAAGTTTAAAATATTGAAATTGAGATTATTAGATACGATAATATACCATTTTAGCTAGGTTAAAATTTCTATAATAAATTACATTTAAAGTTTTAGTTTTTAAACATTAATATCTAAATTTTGAAATATTTAAGTCACTTTCATTTTGAATTGTAAATTTAGACCTACTAAAATTAATAAATGTGTTCTATATATTGTAAATTATTTAGTAAATATTAGGAATACAAAAATCTATTCTCAAAACCGTTAATTTTCGTTATGCTTCCTTAATTTCAGCTTATCAAATATTAATTATAGTAAATAACTATGTATATAAACAAATCCAAAATTTGAATGTTAAAATTTGAAATAGGTCTGTTATTGGGCAATTGGGAATTTTGAACATATTCCGTATTTATATTAAAATCTTCTATACAGTTTTGAAAATCATAAACATACTAAATATAATAGTCATCTGACTGATATATCAAGTATATTCAATATTGTATAAGGAAGATGTTTATAAACTAAAAATAAATATAGCTCAAAATCATGTATTATAATTTTAGAATAATGCAAAAATATTCTTCTATGTTTAATGAACCTAAATATAATAAACTCAAGTTTTCTTGTCTGTGAGTATATGTTCGTGATATTAATATTAATATTTTGACAAATGTGTTTATTGTTCGTGAGTATATGACAAAATATTAAGTTGATTAATAATAAAGAATCATGGGAGAATATTTTGCATTTAAGTAGGGGATATAGTTAAAATATTTTCTTTATATAAATTGTTTATAGAAAATAGCTAGTGGCATATTGTAATTATCATTGAAAACTAAAGGCGTAATCCTATTAAGAATTATGCTTTAATAGTATAGATCATTAAAAATCACTTAAAGCAAAACAGAGGGAGTAATAATAATGCAATAAATGAGTTTGGTGCAAAGATATCACATTTTGGCAAGAATGCGTTCAAGACAACACAAACTTTTATGTGACACTTCATTGATGTTTTCAAAAGTGAAACAACTAACCAACACTACTTACTGTACACATCTTGAACCTTTCAGAATACCAGACATAAGGAAACAAGACACAAGACGCCGGCAAAGGAAACAAAAGACACTAACTACAGTAGCATTTGCACAACACATCATTTACAGATCCATTATCTATGCTTTTTGCTTCTGTTGCTGTATGATCTCTCTTTTATTCCCTGGAGCTGGTTGTGTATACTCCTCTTCTTTGCTTAAAGAAACGAATCAAGATAGGAATAGTTCCTGCGCCGATGATACCAAAGGAGGCTACCATAAGTGCGGTCCCATACCCCAATGAAGAGCGCCTCTGTGTCTTGGCTAAACAATATGCCAGAGATCTCCCCAAAGAAGTCTACTTCCTTCTCTGTTTCATACCCCTTTTGAGACGTCATAGACGTGGATAAAGTCTGCCGGTTCGGCCATGGCCATGTATTTGCCATCGGATGTGTAGCAGATTGACCGGATTGCTCCAAGGTTACCCTTCAAGACAGCAACGGACTGAGACAGGTTACGGGTGTCCCATACACGGGATGTCTTGTCCTGGTTTCCAGTTGAGAAGGTGATGCCGTCAGGATGCCACGCAGAGGCAAAGGAATATTCAAAATGTCCTGATAGTGTTTCCAGCGTCTGTAGATGAAATTCCAAAGATTTGGCATTATCAACCATAAGAGTTATGCTACATTAAAGGGAAAACCATGAAAGAAGAAAGGACTTTACGTTCACTGGCAAAGGAAAAGAAAAATGCTTAACAAGCTGGTATCTCTCCATGTCAAAGTCTCTAACTCCACAGTCATTATTAGAGGCAGTAAAATGAAGGGCGCCACTGTGAAAAGTAGACAAAAGAAAGTTAGAGCAGCGACTCTTTAACTATTTTGTGTAGACCCTTCAGGAAAAAGAAAGAGGCAAAAACCTGTGGTAGTTATAGAAGAATTCAATAGCAATATCATCATATACAAGAGCAAAAGCTGACGCCCGGTCTATCAAGATGCTGAAACCAACGTGGACAGTAGAAATAGATGAAGTTTGGTCAGTAATAATGCATATGACTACTCAATAATCAATGTATCTAGACTCTTAACTTTGCAGATAAGTTCTCCTTGAAATCCACCAGCAACTAGGAAGCCGTCATTCACTGCATGTGTGCTCACTTGAGTCTGTGTAAACCCTTCCAGCAAACTACAGCTGGACAATTGGAGTCCCAATCGGGTTTCGGTTTGGGTTTTTCGGATTTTTGGATTTCGGGTTCATTAATTTCAGCCCCATTCGGATATTATAAAAGTTCGGGTCGGATTAGTCAGGTTCGGTTCGGGTTTAGTTACATCTTTAAGATCCAGTTGAACCCGAAATAGTTTCGGTTCCGGATATTAATAGTGTTATCCAAAAATATTAATTTGTACTTGATTAAATTCAATATATTTCAAATGTCTTTTTCAATAAATTTGTGTACGTGGTTTCTTCAAACCACATTGTTGTCCTTTAAAGTAACTTCAGGAGACTCGTCTATGAACCATACGAGACTCGTCCTTAAACTATATGTGACTACATCATACATACTATGATTCATGACAAACCAAAGTCTTGATTTAATGAGAATCATACATAAAGCATGAAAAATGAAATAAAACAACTAGAAATTTTCTAAACATAAAATACTAGCTAAACTCTAAAAACATGGTTTAAATTTAAGAAGTAAACTTATACATAACTCAAATTCAAATGAAATTGTCAAAACATAAAAAACATTAATATTGACCTAAATACCAATTGTCAAAAGTATTTGAGTTAGTTATTCATGTAATAAATAATTATTTTAATTTAATAGATAATTGTTTTACGTACTTAATTATATCTTGCACTAAACAAACAATAAGTATACTATTTTAGTGGACCGTGTGGTTAGACAAGCATGTTTACTGATCAATAGGCTTTTGCTATTTTTGGTATCTAATTATTTTTTTCTTTATTGATCAATATTATCTCACTAATCTAATCAATGTATATAGATACGTATTTAGCAAAAAAGGGAAGTAATCTAAATTCTTGTCTTTTTATTAAACTATGACATGGTCTTGTTAAGAGTTAAGACTAAAACAATCCTTGACACATCAGCATTATTTATCTAATCAGTAATTACACTCATTTTCTTAAATATCATTAAGGCTTTGAATGTTTACATAATTGCAATTCAATTAATAATTATAAAATCTTTACAATACTTATATATCTATATGTTTTTGTCACTACTAGAAACGCACCGCAATGATTCCGAAACATTCGGATCCTAAACGTTTTTTCTTAGTTGTTAAGATTAGTGATTAATTTTAAAGATAACAAAAATCAGTATTTAAAAGATAATACGGTCCTCACAAACTCTTTACCATTCACCAAGACAGCAAAAAAAAGATGTCGACAGTTTCACCCTCCTCGCAACTAGTTCAGGTAGTTCCAGACAGCCACAACAACACTGGCGACTCCTCTGCTAAGGTCAAGTACGAAGATGTTGTCCGTAAGTCTGTCTACTTGTCCTTTTAATTGACATTCAGGTTCACTAGTTTCCTCACTAGTTTGTTCAATAGCTTACCTATATACAAGTCATGTCTACTGGTTCATTCATTCAACACTCAGGTTCATTAGTTTCCTCACAGGTTTAAAACATTTCTGAGTTAACTTGTTACAAAACATGGCTCAATATCTAAGCTCTGTCTGATTCCATTGCTTATTTGTTTGACTACCGCATAGATTCATCACTCTGTGTCTGACACCTTATGGAACTTGCAGGCACTGATGAACCGCAAATTGGGTCTGTGGTAGACGGAGTGATTGATGGGGAGTTCGAAGGTGGATACCTGGTGACGATGAAATTCGGTTCTCAAGTGCTGAAAGGAGTGCTTTACCTTTGTGCTAAAAGGCCCAGATGTCAGCCCCAAGAAACCATGGGAACACCACCTTCAGGCATGCCACCAGCATCGCAACGCCCAGCTAAGAAGAAAGCAAGAGTGACTACTGTAGTTGATCCTCAGAAGCCCAAATGCTACAAGAGTGGCTACAACTTCTTCTTCCCTGAGCTGTACGCTAGGCTCAAACCTGAGTACCATGGCAAAGAAATGATCATCACCAAGATGATTAGTCCCATGTGGGGCAATCTCTACGAGTCTGAGAAACAGGTAACTTACTTAGTACTCATCATCAAATCCACACTGTTATTAAGCTTACAGTTTGATTTTATCATCTTCTTTACAGGTTTATCAAGACAAAGGAGTTAAGGATGTGGAGAGGTACATAACTGAGATGCTGGAGTACAAGTCTGCACATGAAGGAGGAGCTTCTGCTTCTGCAGCAGCAGCCATCGTGGCTCAGTAGTCTTCTTTTTCTCCTGTTATGTTGTTGTCTTCTTTCTTCATGACATTTCTCTCTTTCTTTCTCTGGACAAGTTCTATTTCTTTTATAATATGGATATTTTATGACTTTGATCAGTTTGCAGAACATGCCATGTTTATGGTTTTAGGGTTAGTAAATGAGGTTACTAACTGCGCATTAATGTCTTTCTCCTTGTTTTGCTTATTGATCATATACCATAACCATAGTTTTTTGTGTTTCCTTGTTTTCTACTTGGGAATATATATATATATATATTCTCTGTTGTTGCAGAAGCTTGAAACTTGAATTAAGTATTACTCCTTTTAATTGTGTTGATGTCTTATGCTTGACAAATTTTCATTGGTGCTGAGATATAATTTACAAAGCTTTATTTTTTATAGCATATTTTAAGTTTGATTAAAATAAATACATAGAAAAATTTGAATCAATTATTTCTGTTCTACTGTTTTAAAATTGGCTCTGTAATTAATATTTGTAGTTTATTGTAAACTATTATATTTACAAAAATACTATATTTTTATAGCATATTTTAAAATTTGATTAAAATAAATACAAAGAAACATTTGAATCAACTATTTATGTTTTACTGTTTTAAAATGGGCTTTATAATTTGGAAAAATTGCCAAATATGATTCAAAACTTGATTTTGAATACAAAGTGTACCCAAAATTCAATCAAATGCAAAAGTAACCTAAAAGCCTAGTGAAATTACAACAACCCCTTATGAACAAACAAAAACATGTATTCAGTTTTACCATTATAACCCTCTGTTAGAAGACTTCTTTTGAAGTCTTCTCGCTCAGTAGATCTTGAAAATAATTTAAAATTTTTATAAAAATATTTTGATGGGTAAAAAATTGAAATCATATAGAAGTAAACAATTCTCGGTGATGTATATTTATTTTATCTAAAGTTAAATTATTTTCAACATTGATGAATGAATGTAGATTGGTTCATGAGTCATTGGTTTAGGGTTTGGTAACATATGTTATAGTATTGTTGGTATCTTTAGGGTTAGTTTGAAATCTTACCTTCATTTTATTTTGCTTTCAAATTGACTTATATATATTTAGTAACTATCTAATAACTTGATTTAAACACTTTCTAAGTTTCTTTTAAGTTTAAAAGTGGTTTTGCATAGTTATTTGACTCTAGGGTCTGGAAGACTCACAGAAGACTTAAAAAAAAAATCCTTGTGTTAATATTTTTAGTTTTGTAAACTATTATATTTACAAAAATACTATATTTTTATAGCATATTTTAAAATTTGATTAAAATAAATACATAGAAAAATTTGAATCAATTATTTCTGTTCTACTGTTTTAAAATTGGCTCTGTAATTAATATTTGTAGTTTATTGTAAACTATTATATTTACAAAAATACTATATTTTTATAGCATATTTTAAGTTTGATTAAAATAAATACATAGAAAAATTTGAATCAATTATTTCTGTTCTACTGTTTTAAAATTGGCTCTGTAATTAATATTTGTAGTTTATTGTAAACTATTATATTTACAAAAATACTATATTTTTATAGCATATTTTAAAATTTGATTAAAATAAATACATAGAAAAATTTGAATCAATTATTTCTGTTCTACTGTTTTAAAATTGGCTCTGTAATTAATATTTGTAGTTTATTGTAAACTATTATATTTACAAAAATACTATATTTTTTATAGTCACACAAAGTAATTCTGAAGAGCTAGTCTTTTAAAAAAAATCCTTGTGTTAATATTTTTAGTTTTGTAAACTATTATATTTACAAAAATACTATATTTTTATAGCATATTTTAAAATTTGATTAAAATAAATACATAGAAAAATTTGAATCAATTATTTCTGTTCTACTGTTTTAAAATTGGCTCTGTAATTAATATTTGTAGTTTATTGTAAACTATTATATTTACAAAAATACTATATTTTTATAGCATATTTTAAAATTTGATTAAAATAATTACAAAGAAACATTTGAATCAACTATTTATGTTTTACTGTTTTAAAATTGGCTCTGTAATTAATATTTGTAGTTTATTGTAAACTATTATATTTACAAACATAATATTTTTTCATAGCATATTTTAAGTTTGATTAAAATAAATACAAAGAAACATTTGAATCAACTATTTATGTTTTACTGTTTTAAAATTGGCTCTGTAATTAATATTTGTAGTTTATTGTAAACTATTATATTTACAAAAATACTATATTTTTTATAGGGTTAGATTCTAAGATCTTATATTTTAATTTTTTAAAAAATTGACCTATATGTGTTTAGTGACTATCTAATAACTTTATTTATGTCTTTTAAGTTTAAGGAAGTGGCTTTTTTCTTAGTTATTTGATTATAAGTCTAGAAGACTCACAGAAGACTTAAAAAATCTTTCCAAGAAGTCTTCTAATATTTCCAAAGTCTTTCACGGAAGTCTTCTAGAGAAAGTCTTTTCATGAATTAGATCTTAAAATAAATTAATAAATTTTATTAAAAATATTTTGTAAGGTAAAATCGAAATAATGTGTTAATAAACATTTTTAAATGATGGAAATTTAGTTTTAATAAAATTGAATTATTTTCAACATTGATGAATGAATGTAGATTGGTTCATGAGTCATTGGTTTAGGGTTTGGTAACATATGTTATAGTATTGTTGGTATTTTTATAGGGTTAGATTCTAAGATCTTATATTTTAATTTTTTAAAAAATTGACCTATATGTGTTTAGTGACTATCTAATAACTTTATTTATGTCTTTTAAGTTTAAGGAAGTGGCTTTTTTCTTAGTTATTTGATTATAAGTCTAGAAGACTCACAGAAGACTTCTTTTAGGGTATGGTAACATATGTTATAGTATTGTTGGTATTTTTGTAGGGTTAGATTCTAAGATCTTATATTTTAATTTTTTAAAAAAAATCCTTGTGTTAATATTTTTAGTTTTGTAAACTATTATATTTACAAAAATACTATATTTTTTATAGCATATTTTAAAATTTGATTAAAATAAATACATAGAAAAATTTGAATCAATTATTTCTGTTCTACTGTTTTAAAATTGGCTCTGTAATTAATATTTGTAGTTTATTGTAAACTATTATATTTACAAACATAATATTTTTTTCATAGCATATTTTAAGTTTGATTAAAATAAATACAAAGAAACATTTGAATCAACTATTTATGTTTTACTGTTTTTAAAAATGGGCTTTATAATTTGGAAAAATTGCCAAATATGATTCAAAACTTGATTTTGAATACAAAAGTGTACCCAAAATTCAATCAAATGCAAAAGTAACCTAAAAGCCTAGTGAAATTACAACAACCCCCTTATGAACAAACAAAAAACATGTATTCAGTTTTACCATTATAACCCTCTGTTAGAGAAGACTTCTTTGGAAGTCTTCTCACGGAAGACTTCTTTTGAAGTCTTCTCGTTCAGTAGATCTTGAAAATAATTTAAAATTTTTATAAAAATATTTTGATGGGTAAAAAATTGAAATCATATAGAAGTAAACAATTCTCGGTGATGTATATTTATTTTATCTAAAGTTAAATTATTTTCAACATTGATGAATGAATGTAGATTGGTTCATGAGTCATTGGTTTAGGGTTTGGTAACATATGTTATAGTATTGTTGGTATCTTTAGGGTTAGTTTCTGAAATCTTACCTTCATTTTATTTTGCTTTCAAATTGACTTATATATATTTAGTAACTATCTAATAACTTGATTTAAACACTTTCTAAGTTTCTTTTAAGTTTAAAAAGTGGTTTTTGCATAGTTATTTGACTCTAGGGTCTGGAAGACTCACAGAAGACTTAAAAAAAAATCTTTCCAAGAAGTCTTCTGACATATCCGCCTAAATTTTAGAAGAATTTAGGTTTTCTGCCTAAATCGAAGTCTTCCAGAAGTCTTCTAGAGAAAGTCTTTTCATGAATTAGATCTTAAAATAAATTAATAAATTTTATTAAAAATATTTTGTAAGGTAAAAATCGAAATAATGTGTTAATAAACATTTTTAAATGATGGAAATTTAGTTTTAATAAAATTGAATTATTTTCAACATAGATGATTGAATGTATATTAAGTCATGATAGTCTTTGTTTTAGGGTATGGTAACATATGTTGTAGTATTGTTGGTATTTTTGTAGGGTTAGATTCTAAGATCTTATATTTTAATTTTTTTAAAAAAATTGACCTATATGTGTTTAGTGACTATCTAATAACTTTATTTAAACACTTTCTAAGTGTCTTTTAAGTTTAAGGAAGTGGCTTTTTTCTTAGTTATTTGATTATAAGTCTAGAAGACTCACAGAAGACTTCTTTTAGGGTATGGTAACATATGTTGTAGTATTGTTGGTATTTTTATAGGGTTAGATTCTAAGATCTTATATTTTAATTTTTTTAAAAAAATTGACCTATATGTGTTTAGTGACTATCTAATAACTTTATTTATGTCTTTTAAGTTTAAGGAAGTGTTTTTTTTCTTAGTTATTTGATTATAAGTCTGGAAGACCCAAAGAAAACTTCCAAAGAAGTCTTCTAATATTTCCAAAAGTCTTTCACGGGAAGTCTTCTAGAAGTCTTCCACCGAAAGTATTCTTATGTATTAGATCTTAAAAAGTAATTTATAAAATATATTTTTATAGGAAAAAAAATCTAAATCATATAAATATAAAAATTCCTAAATGATGTACAAACATAATATTTTTTTCATAGCATATTTTAAGTTTGATTAAAATAATTACAAAGAAACATTTGAATCAACTATTTCTGTTTTACTGTTTTTAAAAATGGGCTTTCTAATTTTTTGTCAATAAAAGTCAAATATTTAAATGAGTTTAGTTTTAGACATACTTACTATTATTCAACGAAAACTATAGTTTTATACATACTTACTATTTTTAATTTTTGTACATAATTTATATTTAATTTATATATCTAATTTATTTTTATGTTAGTAACTAACATGTAATATACAATTAAATTAGAATAATTTATTTTAATGAAGTATATTAAGTTATAATCATTTATATTTTACAGAATAATATACATTCATATATAAAGTTTAATTTTTATAACAAATTATATCAATACAATTATATGAGAATGAAAAATATAATTATCCGTTATTTAAGTTATTTAAGCGTATTGCATTTGTTTTAATTTATGTTTCTATGATTCAACACTAAATCGAAGTAATAAAATATATTATATTAGTTAATGTTTTTTAGATATTCTTATAATACTTGAAGAGTGTATATGTTTACTCAACCTATCTCATTCTTAATAACCTTTGTATATTTTATAAATAACCCGTAAAATTACACATAAAAATAAGAATTATAACCCGATATTTATATAAGTAGGTTTAGTGCTGGTTTCTAGAATTTAAGCCAGATATTTTTTATAGCTTTCAATCATATAAAATTTTGAAAATTAGAATATTTTGCGGATGCCAATATTATCAAAGTTTAAAATATTAAAATTGAGATCATTAGATACGATAATATACCATTTTCATTTAGCTCTCTATAATAAATTACATTTAAAGTTTTAGATTCTAAACGCTAATATCTAAATTTTGAAATATTTAAGTCATTTTCATTTTGAAATGTAAATTTAGACCTACTAAAATTTATAAATGTGTTCTATAAATTATAAATTATTTAGTAAATATTAGGAATACAAAAATATATTCTCAAAACCATTAAGTTTTGTTATGCTTCCTTAATTTCAGCTTATCAAATATTAATTATAGTAAATAACTATGTATATAAACAAAACCAAAATTTGAATGTTAAAATTTTAAATAGGTCTGTTATTGGGCAATTGGGAATTTTGAACATATTCTGTATTTATATTAAAATCTTCTATACAGTTTTGAAAATCATAAACATACTAAATATAATAGTCATCTGACTGATATATCAAGTATATTCAATATTGTATAAGGAAGATGTGTATAAACTAAAAATAAGTATAGCTCAAAATCATGTATTATAATTTTAAAATAATGCAAAAATATTCTTCTATGTTTAATGAACATAAATATAATAAATTAAAGTTTTCTTGTCCGTGAGTATATGTTCATGATTTTAATATTAATATTCATATTAATATTAATATTAGTATTAATATTTTGACAAAGTGTTTTTGGAAACACAAAAGACAAACGTGTTTATCGCTCATGTATGACAAAATATTAAGTTGATTAATACTAAAGAATCATAAGAGAATATTTTGCATTTAAATAGGAGATATAGTTAGAATATTTTATTTAAATAAATTGTTTATAGAAAATGGCTAGTGGCATAGTATTGTAATTATCATTGAAAATTAAGGGCGGAATCCTATTAAATAGTATAGATCATTAAAAATCACTAAATGTGATACACAGAGAGTAATAATAAATGAGTTTGGTGCAAACCTGTCACATTTGGGAAAAAATGAGTTCCAGACAACACAAAATTTTGTGAGACACTTCATTGATGTTTTCAAAAGTGAAGCAACTAACCAACACTACTTACTGTACACATCTTGAACCTTTCAGAAGACCAGACATAAGGAAACAACACACAAGACGCCGGCAAAGGAAACAACACACTAACTACAGTAGCATTTGCACAACAGATCATTTCAGATCCATTATCTATGCTTTTTGCTTCTGTTGCTGTATGATCTCTCTTTTATTCCCTGGAGCTGGTTGTGTATACTCCTCTTCTTTGCTTCCCATACACGGCAGGTCTTGTCTTGGTTGCCAGTTGAGAAAGTGATGCCGTCAGGATGCCACGCGGAGGCAAAGGAATAGTCAAAATGTCCTGATAGTGTTTCCAGCGTCTGTAGACAAAGTTCCAAAGATTTGGCGTTATCAACCATCAGAATTATGCTAAATTTAAAAGGAAAACCATGAAAGAAGCAAAGGAATTTACATTCACTGGCCAAGAAAAAGAAAAATGCTTAAAAAGCTGGTATTTCTCCATGTCAAAGTCTCTAACTCCACAGTCTTTATTCGAGGCAGTAAATGAAGGGCGCCACTGTGAAAAGTAGACAAAAACAAAGTTAGAGCAGCGAATTTTAACTATTTTGTGTAGACCCCTTCAGGAAAAAGAAAGAGGCAAAAACCTGGGGTTGTTGTAGAAGATTTCAATAGCATTATCATCATATACAAGAGCAAAGGCTGGCGCCTGGTCTATCAAGATGCTGAAACCAACGTGTACAGTAGAAATAGATGAAGTTTGGTCAATAATAATGCACTAGGATGTGACCCGCGCCTTGCGCGGAGTGAAAATGCTCAAAACAAATTAGGGAACATCAATTATTCTATATTTAAAAGTTGTCAAATATATAGTATGTGTAATAATATATAAGAGTTAACATGATTAGTAAAATAATGCACCTTGCGCTTTAAAGTATATGTTCCGGTCTTGTGGCAAAATAGTTGGTTTGGTCCACTTATATTCCGAAAATTATCGAAATATTCATTTCATATACTTTATAGTACTCATGTGATTCCCTGAGTGCGTAACCGAGAAGTTAACCATCAGTTTTAAAAGCTGTCATAATCCGATAGGGATGATTGGTTGTACGATACGATCTCCCTGAGTGCATAACCGAGAAGTTAACCATCAGTTTTGAAAGACCTTGACTGAGAAAAAGGTTAAATTGGCCGACTTGTTTCTTCTTAACAGTAGCAACGATCTTATCCCCCTGATATAGCAAAACAACATTCTTTAGTAATTGGTTTAGATAATCAAACAATTTAAAATGGTTTAGATAAGTTTTCAGTATGTTTACCTTGGAATCGACCAAAACAATCTCTATTGTCTTTCCCACAGCACCAGACGCATAAATTTTCACTCTCACTTTCTTCATAGATTTGAAAGGCTTCAAATCAGAAACGAAATCAAGACCCACCATTTTAATCTCAAGTGGTTTGAGTAAAAAGTTTAAATGTAATTGTGTTCTAGGACTGAGAACAAAGTCTCTTTTATATAGTAAACGCAAACCTTGGTAAACAAATAATTGATATTAAAGAATAAAGAATAAGGAAGGTACTATCTCACAATCCCGCTAAAAGTAATTACGACATATGATTGTGAATTTTTATTTTATATTTTGAAAATCACATGAGATTATGATACCAAATATCAATGAATGTATCGATGATAATCATAACCACATTCAAATAATTATCATAATTTTTAGTAAGGATCTATAATAGGTAACAAAATGAAATATTAGGAAACAAAAAAAATAAACAAAAACATTGGTAATCAAATTAGCGTTAGATTTCGATGATAATCATAAATCCGCGATTCAAATAATTATCACAATTTTTAGTAAGGATCTATAATAGGAAATAAAAACAAAATATTAGGAAAAAAACGAAAAAATCAATCAAATGAGCTATAATCGCGAATAAGGGAGGTGCAGTCTCTATACTAAATGTTAATTAATTATATAGTTACGTAATATTTGATTAAATCATGCAATAATAAGTAAACATTATGACAGCTTTATAGGTAGAGACGATTGCGTGATTGATGAATTTTTCTATTGTATGTTTTTGAAAATTACCTGACATTAGGACAGTACGTAGCGATTGTCATTATATTATTTAATCTTTCTGTAAACCAATCATATTAGGAAACAAAATCATTCACGAAGTTTGGCAATGTCAAGATTCACATGTAGTAACGAATTTTATTCAAATAAATTATTACATATTCAACTTTTAAGATAAAAATTATCATAAAAATCGAAACCTATTTTGTAATATAAAATATGATCTCTCATTTTTTTAGAAAAAGATAACACATTCGTTGTCTATCTTCTCTTGAATTCCAAAATGTAAAAAAAATCCAAATAAGAACTATATGTATCAAAATGGTTGTGCATATGTTGTCGCTATAGGGGGAGATAATCAAAAAAAAAAAATTGTATGTAGAGAATCATAACGTATACATTATTTTGTATTTTCTTGTATTCAAAATAACAAAATAGTATAATGTGACAAATATTTTTTCATGATAGTCTTATGTTGTGAATATGACCATATAAAACTTAAGTTGATAATATACGGCCTTATTAAATGAATTTAGCTACGTTACCTAAATAATATGATGCAATAGAATGTAATATATGAGAGTTGGACCAGTGGCATATCTCGTAAATAGTCTAGTCTAGCAAGGGTTCTCAAAATAGAAGGCTGAGAATAAATATCAAGACGACACATCATCATAAATGGCATATTTGTAAATAATTTATCTTTTGAAGGTTACTCTTCTTAATTGCTTCTTGATTAATAATAAGGGGATATGACTACTCAATAATCAATATATCTAGACTCTTAACTTTGCAGATAAGTTCTCCGTGAAATCCACCAGCAACTAGGAAGCCGTCATTCACTGCAAGTGTGCTCACTCGAGTCTGTGTAAACCCTTCCAGCAAACTACAACTGGGCAATTGGAGTCCCAATCGGGTTTTGGTTTGGGTTTTTTCGGATTTTTTGTATTCGGGTTCATGAATATCAGCCCCATTCGGATATTATAAAATTTTGGGTCGGAATAGTCAGGTTCGGTTCGGGTTTAGTTGCATCTTTAAGATCCAGTTGAACCCGAAATAGTTTCGGTTCCGGATATTAATAGTGTTATCAAAAATATTAATTTGTACTTGATTAAATTCAATATATTTCAAATGTCTTTTTCAATAAATTTGTGTATGTGGTTTCCTAAAACCATTTTGTTGTCCTTTAAAGTCACTTTAGGAGACTCGTCTATGAACCATACGAGACTCGCCCTTAAACTATATGTGACAACATCATACATACTATGATTCATGACAAACCAAAGTCTTGACGAATGAGAATCATACATAAAGCGTAAAAAATAAAATAAAACAACTAGCAATTTTCTAAACGTAAAATACTAGCTAAACTCTAAAAACATGATTTAAATTTCAGAAGTAAACTTATACATAACTCAAATTCAAATGTAATTGTAAACATAAAAACATTAATATTGACCTAAATACCAATTGTCAAAAGTATTTGAGTTAATTATTTATGTAATAGATAATTCTTTTAATGTAATTGATAATTGTTTTACGTACTTAATTATATCTTAGTATAGTTTAGATACATATTAAGGATTGAGATTTGGTTTGGTATAAATTCTTTTTGAGTAAACTTTTGGGTTTTTTCGGATATCCATTTAAATTCGGGTTCTGTTCGGGTAAAACCGATAACCCGAAATACCGAAAAACAAGATCCATTAAGTATTTATATAGGGTTCGGATCGGAACGGATTCATTTTTATCGGGTCGGATTCGATTCTGATTTTCGGATTCAGTTTATTTGCTCACGCCTACAGCAAACTTCCAGGATGTCTCTAAATGCACTAAACAAACAATAAGTATCCGGGTTTGGTTCGGGTAAAATCCATAACCTGAAATACCAAAAAACAAAATCCATTCGGTATTTATACCGGATTTGGATCAAATCGAATTTATTTTTATCGAGTCAGGTTTGGGTCTGATACCTATTTATATTCGGGTTTGGTTTGGGTAAAATCTATAACCTGAAATACTAAAAAAATCCATTCGATATTTATACCGCATTTGGATCGAATCGAATTTATTTTTATCGAGTCGGGTTCGGTTCGGATTTTTGGATTCGGTTTATTTTTCCAGCCCAAACTTACGTAATGTTTATAAATGCATCAAACAAACAAATAATTATACTATTTTAGTGGGCCGTGTGGTTAGACAAACCCGTAAAATGATCAATAGACTTTTACTATTATTGGCATCTAATTATTTTTTTATTTATTGGTCAACAGTATCTCACTATTCTGATCAATGTATATAGATATGTATTTAGCAAAAAAGGGAAGTAATCTAAATTTTTGTCTTTTTATAAAACTATGACATGGTCTTGTTAAGACTAAAACAATCCTTGACACATCAGCATTGTTTAACTAATCAATAATTACACTCATTTTCTTAAATATCATTAAGGCTTTGAATGTTTACATAACTGCAATTCAATTAATAATTATAAAATCTTTACAATACTTATATATCTATATGTTTTTTTCACTATTAGAAACGCACCACAATTATTCCGAACATTCGGATCCTAAACGTTTTTTCTTAGTTGTTAAGATTAGTGATTAATTTTAAAGATAAAAAAAATCAGTATTTAAAAGATAATACGCTCCTCACAAACTCTTTACCATTCACCAAGACAGCAAAAAAAAGATGTCGACAGTTTCACCCTCCTCGCAACTAGTTCAGGTAGTTCCAGACAGCCACAACAACACTGGCGACTCCTCTGCTAAGGTCAAGTACGAAGATGTTGTCCGTAAGTCTGTCTACTTGTCCTTTTATTTGACATTCAGGTTCACTAGTTTCCTCACTAGTTTGTTCAATAGCTTACCTATATACAAGTCATGTCTACTGGTTCATTCATTCAACACTCAGGTTCATTAGTTTCCTCACAGGTTTAAAACATTTCTGAGTTAACTTGTTACAAAAACATGGCTCAATATCTAAGCTCTCTCTGATTCCATTGCTTATCTGTTTGACTACCGCATAGATTCATCACTTTGTGTCTGACACCTTATGGAACTTGCAGGCACTGATGAACCGCAAATTGGGTCTGTGGTAGACGGAGTGATTGATGGGGAGTTCGAAGGGGGATACCTGGTGACGATGAAATTCGGTTCTCAAGTGCTGAAAGGAGTGCTTTACCTTTGTGCTAAAAGGCCCAGATGTCAGCCCCAAGAAACCATAGGAACACCACCTTCAGGCATGCCACCAGCATCGCAACGCCCAGCTAAGAAGAAAGCAAGAGTGACTACTGTAGTTGATCCTCAGAAGCCCAAATGCTACAAGAGTGGCTACAACTTCTTCTTCCCTGAGCTGTACGCTAGGCTCAAACTTGAGTACCATGGCAAAGAAATGATCATCACCAAGATGATTAGTCCCATGTGGGGCAATCTCTACGAGTCTGAGAAACAGGTAACTTACTTAGTACTCATCATCAAATCCACATTGTTATTAAGCTTACAGTTTGATTTTATCATCTTCTTTACAGGTTTATCAAGACAAAGGAGTTAAGGATGTGGAGAGGTACAGAACTGAGATGCTGGAGTACAAGTCTGCACATGAAGCAGGAGCTTCTGCTTCTGCAGCAGCAGCCACCGTGACTCAGTAGTCTTCTTTTTCTCCTGTTATGTTGTTGTCTTCTTTCTTCATGACATTTCTCTTTCTTTCTTTCTCTGGACAAGTTCTATTTCTTTTATAATATGGATATTTTATGACTTTGATCAGTTTGCAGAACAAGCCATGTTTATGGTTTTAGGGTTAGTAAAAGAGGTTACTAACTGCGCATTAATGTCTTTCTCCTTGTTTTGCTTATTGATCATATACCATAACCATAGTTTTTTTGTGTTTCCTAGTTTTCAACTTGGGAATATATATATATATATATATATATATATATTCTCTATTGTTGCAGACACTTGAATTAACTATTACTCTTTTTGTTTCAAAATAATTCATGTTTTTTTAAAACCATTATTTCAAAGAATTTTGTTTCATATTTTAATATATTTTTGTTAGGTAATATAATAAATTGTAAATTTCAAAAAGTTAATCATTTTGCTGAATTTTGATTGAGTAAAATTTATGAAAATATAGTTAAATAATGTATTTATAATAAAATTTAAGATGTTTTTAAAATATGTGAACATTTCAATACATTATTCATTTTGAAACGGAGGAGAGAGTATCATCTAATGTGAAATAGATGTTGATAGATGTAAACCTTTTTTTGATGTATCTTTTTAAGTGGGTTTTAAATATTTTTTCACAAAGATTAAGAAAATAAAAAATTTTATGTGATTTATTTTGGTTATATAAAAGTATTATTGAATAAAACTAGTTTAACCAATTAAAAAATATACAATATTTTGTAACTGGATACAAATTTTAAGTGACAATAATTTTGTCTAAAAGAGTAAGAACATCACTTATTTTGAAATAAAATAGAAACTAGATTTTGACCCGCGGTTTAAAAAGCGCGGGATTTGATTCCTTTAAAATTTAACTTTTAAAAAAAATATATATATATTTGTCAATTATAACCATATGTTTTTAGTATTTGATAACTAATATTTTTTAATTTTATTTGATGTCTTACGTTAGACAAATTTTCATCGGTGCGGAGATATAATTTACAAAGCTTTATTTTTTATAGTCACACAAAGTAATTCTGAAGAATTAGTTTTTTTTAAAAAAAATCCTTGTAATAATATTTTTAGTTTATTGTAAACGATTATATTTACAAAGAATACTATCTTTTTCGTAGCATATTTTAAAATTTGATTAAAATAAATACAAAGAAAAATTTGAATCAACTATTTCTGTTCTACTGTTTTAAAAATTGGCTCTCTAATTAATATTTGTAGTTTATTGTAAACTATAATATTTACAATTATAATATTTTTCGTAGCATATTTTAAGTTTGATTAAAATAAATACAATGAAACATTTGATAAACTATTTCTGTTATACTGTTTTAAAAAATGGGCTTTCTAATTTTTTTGTCAATAAAAGTCAAATATTTAAATGGGTGTAGTTTTAGACATACTTAGTATTATTCAACGAAAATTATAGTTTTATACATACTTACTATTTTTAATTTTTGTATCTAATTTATTTTTATGTTAGTAACTAACATGTAATATATGATGAAATTATAATAATTTATTTTAATGAAGTATATTAATTTATAATCATTTATATTTTACAGAATAATATACATTCATATATAAAGTTTAACTTTTTCGTTATTTTGTAACAAATCATATCAATACAATTATATGAGAATCAAAATATAATTATCCGTTATTTAAGTTATTTAAGCTGCATTGCATTTGTTTTAATTTATGTTTCTATGATTTAACACTAAAACGAAGTAATCAAATATATCATATTAGTTAAATTTTTTTAGATATTCTTTTAATAGTTGAAGAGTGTATATGTTTACTCAACCTATCTCATACTTAATAACCTTTGTATATTTTATGAAATAACCCGTAAAATTACACATAAAAATATGAACTATATAACCCGATATTTATATAAGTAGGTTTAGTGCTGGTTTCTAGAATTTAAGCGAATATTTTTTATAGCTTTCAATAATATAAAATTTCAAAATTAGAATATTTTATGGATGCCAATATTATCAAAGTTTAAAATATTAAAATTGAGATCATTAGATACGATAATATACCATTTTAGCTAGGTCAAAATTTCTATAATAAATTACATTTAAAGTTTTAGTTTCTAAACGTTAATATCTAAATTTTGAAATATTTAAGTCATTTTCATTTTGAATTGTAAATTTAGACCTACTAAAATTTATAAATGTTCTATATATTGTAAATTATTTAGTAAATATTAGGAATACAAAAATCGATTCTCAAAACCGTTAATTTTTGTTATGCTTCCTTAATTTCAGCTTATCAAATATTAATTATAGTAAATAACTATGTATATAAACAAAACAAAAATTTGAATGTTAAAATTTGAAATAGGTCTGTTATTGGTCAATTGGGAATTTTGAACATATTCCGTATTTATATTAAAATTCTTCTATACAGTTTTGAAAATCATAAACATACTAAATATAATAGTCATCTGACTGATATATCAAGTATATTCAATAATGTATAAGGAAGATGTGTATAAACTATAAATAAGTATAGCTCAAAATCATGTATTATAATTTTAGAATAATGCAAAAATATTCTTCTATGTTTAATGAACCTAAATACAATAAACTAAAGTTTTCTTGTCTGTGAGTATATGTTTGTGATATTAATATTAACATTTTGAAAAAAAAAAAGTTTTTTTTAAAACACAAAAGACAAACGTGTTTATAGTTCGTGAGTATATGACAAAATATTAAATTGATTAATACTAAAGAATCATGGGAGAATATTTTGCATTTAAGTAGGGGATATAGTTAGAATATTTTCCTTAAATAAATTGTTTATAGAAAATAGCTAGTGGCATAGTATTGTAATTATCATTGAAAATTAAAGGAATCCTATTAAGAATTCTACTTTAATAGTATAGATCATTATAAATAACTTAAAGCGAAACCCAGGGAATAATAATAATGCAATAAATGAGTTTGGTGCTAAGATGTCACATTTTGCCAAGAATGCGTTCAAGACAACACAAACTTTTGTGAGACACTTAATTGATGTTTTCAAAAGTGAAACAACTAACCAACACTACTTACTGTACACATCTTGAACCTTTCAGAAGACCAGACATAAGGAAACAAGACACAAGACGCCGGCAAAGGAAACAAAAGACACTAACTACAGTAGCATTTGCACAACACATCATTTACAGATCCATTATCTATGCTTTTTGCTTCTGTTGCTGTATGATCTCTCTTTTATTCCCTGGAGCTGGTTGTGTATACTCCTCTTCTTTGCTTAAAGAAACGAATCAAGATAGGAATAGTTCCTGCGCCGATGATACCAAAGGAGGCTACCATAAGTGCGGTCCCATACCCCAATGAAGAGCTAGCGCCTCTGTGTCTGGGCTAAACAATATGCTAGAGATCTCCCCAAAGAAGTCTACTTCCTTCTCTGTTTCATACCCCTTTGAGACGTCATAGACGTGGACAAAGTCTGCCGGTTCGCCATGGCCATGTATTTGCCATCGGATGTAGCAGATTGACCGGATTGCTCCAAGGTTACCCTTCAAGACAGCAATGGACTGAGACAGGTTACGGGTGTCCCATACACGGGAGGTCTTGTCCTGGTTTCCAGTTGAGAAGGTGATGCCGTCAGGATGCCACGCAGAGGCAAAGGAATATTCAAAATGTCCTGATAGTGTTTCCAGCGTCTGTAGATGAAATTCCAAAGATTTGGCATTATCAACCATCAGAGTTATGCTACATTAAAGAAAAGAAAAATGCTTAACAAGCTGGTATCTCTCCATGTCAAAGTCTCTAACTCCACAGTCATTATTAGAGGCAGTAAAATGAAGGGCGCCACTGTGAAAAGTAGACAAAAAAGTTAGAGCAGCGACTCTTTAACTATTTTGTGTAGACCCTTCAGGAAAAGAAAGAGGTAAAACCTGGGGTTGTTGTAGAAGAATTCAATAGCAATATCATCATATACAAGAGCAAAGCTGACGCCCGGTCTATCAAGATGCTGAAACCAACGTGGACAGTAGAAATAGATGAAGTTTGGTCAGTAATAATGCATATGACTACTCAATAATCAATATATCTAGACTTTTAACTTTGCAGATAAGTTCTCCTTGAAATCCACCAGCAACTAGGAAGCCGTCATTCACTGCATGTGTGCTCACTTGAGTCTGTGTAAACCCTTCCAGCAAACTACAGCTGGGCAATTGGAGTCCCAATCGGTTTCGGTTTGGGTTTTTCTGATTTTTGATTTTCGGTTCATGAATTTCAGCCCCATTCGATATTATAAAAGTTCGATCGGATTAGTCAGGTTCGGTTCGGCTTAGTTCCATCTTTAAGATCCAGTTGAACCCGAAATAGTTTCGTTCCGGATATTAATAGTGTTATCCAAAAATATTAATTTGTACTTGATTAAATTCAATATATTTCAAATGTCTTTTTCAATAAATTTGTGTACGTGGTTTCTTCAAACCACATTGTTGTCCTTTAAAGTAACTTCAGGAGACTCGTCTATGAACCATAATGAGACTCGTCCTTAAACTATATGTGACTACATCATACATACTATGATTCATGACAAACCAAAGTCTTGACGAATGAGAATCATACATAAAGCATGAAAAATGAAATAAAACAACTAGAAATTTTCTAAACATAAAATACTAGCTAAACTCTAAAAACATGGTTTAAATTCAAGAAGTAAACTTATACATAACTCAAATTCAAATGTAATTGTCAAAACATAAAAACATTAATATTGACCTAAATACCAATTGTCAAAAGTATTTGAGTTAATTATACATGTTATAGATAATTATTTTAATGTAATAGATAATTGTTTTAATGCACTTAATTATATCTTAGTATATTTTAGATATATATTAAGGATTGAGATTTTGTTTGGTATAAATTCTTTTGAGATTTTAAACTTTTGGGTTTTGTCGGATACCCATTTAAACTCGGTTTGGTTCGGTAAAACTCTTAACCCGAAATACCAAAAACAAGATCCATTTATTATTTATATCGGGTTCGATCGAACGGATTCATTTTATCGGGTCAGATTCGATTCTGATTTTCGATTCAGTTTATTTGCCCACGCCTACAGCAAATTTCCAGGATGTCTCTAAATTCACTAAACAAACAATAAGTATACTATTTTAGTGGACCGTGTGGTTAGACAAGCATGTTTACTGATCAATAGGCTTTTGCTATTTTGGCATCTAATTATTTTTTCTTTATTGATCAACATTATCTCACTAATCTAATCAATGTATATAGATACGTATTTAGCAAAAAGGGAAGTAATCTAAATTCTTGTCTTTTATTAAACTATGACATGGTCTTGTTAACAGTTAAGATTAAAACAATCCTTGACACATCAGCATTATTTATCTAATCAATAATTACAATCATTTTCTTAAATATCATTAAGGCTTTGAATGTTTACATAACTGCAATTCAGTTAATAATTATAAAATCTTTACAATATTTATATATCTATATGTTTTGTCACTAGTAGAAACGCACCACAATTATTCAACATTCGATCCTAAACGTTTTTCTTAGTTGTTAAGATTAGTGAAAAACAGTATTTAAAAGATAATACGGTCCTCACAAACTCTTTACCATTCACCAAGACAGCAAAAAAAGATGTCGACAGTTTCACCCTCCTCGCAACTAGTTCAGGTAGTTCCAGACAGCCACAACAACACTGGCGACTCCTCTGCTAAGGTCAAGTACGAAGATGTTGTCCGTAAGTCTGTCTACTTGTCCTTTTATTTGACATTCAGGTTCACTAGTTTCCTCACTAGTTTGTTCAATAGCTTCTCTATATACAAGTCATGTCTACTGGTTCATTCATTCAACACTCAGGTTCATTAGTTTCACAGGTTTAAAACATTTCTGAGTTAACTTGTTACAAAAACATGGCTCAATATCTAAGCTCTCTGATTCCATTGCTTATCTGTTTGACTACCGCATAGATTCATCACGTTGTGTCTGACACCTTATGGAACTTGCAGGCACTGATGAACCGCAAATTGGGTCTGTGGTAGACGGAGTGATTGATGGGGAGTTCGAAGGTGGATACCTGGTGACGATGAAATTCGGTTCTCAAGTTCTGAAAGGAGTGCTTTACCTTTGTGCTAAAAGGCTCAGATGTCAGCCCCAAGAAACCATGGGAACACCACCTTCAGGCATGCCACCAGCATCGCAACGCCCAGCTAAGAAGAAAGCAAGAGTGACTACTGTAGTTGATCCTCAGAAGCCCAAATGCTACAAGAGTGGCTACAACTTCTTCTTCCCTGAGCTGTACGCTAGGCTCAAACTTGAGTACCATGGCAAAGAAATGATCATCACCAAGATGATTAGTCCCATGTGGGGCAATCTCTACGAGTCTGAGAAACAGGTAACTTACTTAGTACTCATCATCAAATCCACATTGTTATTAAGCTTACAGTTTGATTTTATCATCTTCTTTACAGGTTTATCAAGACAAAGGAGTTAAGGATGTGGAGAGGTACATAACTGAGATGCTGGAGTACAAGTCTGCACATGAAGGAGGAGCTTCTGCTTCTGCAGCAGCAGCCATCGTGGCTCAGTAGTCTTTTTCTCCTGTTATGTTGTTGTCTTCTTTCTTCATGACATTTCTCTCTCTTTCTTTCTCTGGACAAGTTCTATTTCTTTTATAATATGGATATTTAATGACTTTGATCAGTTTGCAGAACATGCCATGTTTATGGTTTTAGGGTTAGTAAAAGAGGTTACTAACTGCGCATTAATGTCTTTCTCCTTGTTTTGCTTATTGATCATATACCATAACCATAGTTTTTTTGTGTTTCCTTGTTTTCAACTTGGGAATATATATATATATATATATATTCTCTATTGTTGCAGACACTTGAATTAACTATTACTCTTTTTGTTTCAAAATAATTCATGTTTTTTTAAAACCATTATTTCAAAGAATTTTGTTTCATATTTTAATATATTTTTGTTAGGTAATATAATAAATTGTAAATTTCAAAAAGTTAATCATTTTGCTGAATTTTGATTGAGTAAAATTTATGAAAATATAGTTAAATAATGTATTTATAATAAAATTTAAGATGTTTTTAAAATATGTGAACATTTCAAAACATTATTCATTTTGAAACGGAGGAGAGTATCATCTAATGTGAAATAGATGTTGATAGATGTAAACCTTTGTTTGATGTATCTTTTTAAGTGGGTTTTAAATATTTTTTCACAAAGATTAAGAAAATAAAAAATTTTATGTGATTTATTTTGGTTATATAAAAGTATTATTGAATAAAACTAGTTTAACCAATTAAAAAAGATAAAATATTTTGTAACTGGATACAAATTTTAAGTGACAATAATTTTGTCTAAAAGAGTAAGAACATCACTTATTTTGAAATAAAATAGAAACTAGATTTTGACCCGCGGTTTAAAAAGCGCGGGATTTGATTCCTTTAAAATTTAACTTTTAAAAAAAATATATATATATTTGTTAATTATAACCATATGTTTTTATTATTTGATAACTAATATTTTTTTATTGTATTTGATGTCTTACGTTAGACAAATTTTCATCGGTGCGGAGATATAATTTACAAAGCTTTATTTTTTATAGTCACACAAAGTAATTCTGAAGAATTAGTTTTTTAAAAAAAAATCCTTGTAATAATATTTTTAGTTTATTGTAAACGATTATATTTACAAAGAATACTATCTTTTTCGTAGCATATTTTAAAATTTGATTAAAATAAATACAAAGAAAAATTTGAATCAACTATTTCTGTTCTACTGTTTTAAAAATTGGCTCTCTAATTAATATTTGTAGTTTATTGTAAACTATAATATTTACAATTATAATATTTTTCGTAGCATATTTTAAGTTTGATTAAAATAAATACAATGAAACATTTGATAAACTATTTCTGTTATACTGTTTTAAAAAATGGGCTTTCTAATTTTTTTGTCAATAAAAGTCAAATATTTAAATGGGTGTAGTTTTAGACATACTTAGTATTATTCAACGAAAATTATAGTTTTATACATACTTACTATTTTTAATTTTTGTATCTAATTTATTTTATGTTAGTAACTAACATGTAATATATGATGAAATTATAATAATTTATTTTAATGAAGTATATTAATTTATAATCATTTATATTTTACAGAATAATATACATTCATATATAAAGTTTAACTTTTTTCGTTATTTTGTAACAAATCATATCAATACAATTATATGAGAATCAAAATATAATTATCCGTTATTTAAGTTATTTAAGCTGTATTGCATTTGTTTTAATTTATGTTTCTATGATTTAACACTAAAACGAAGTAATCAAATATATCATATTAGTTAAATTTTTTTAGATATTCTTTTAATAGTTGAAGAGTGTATATGTTTACTCAACCTATCTCATACTTAATAACCTTTGTATATTTTATGAAATAACCCGTAAAATTACACATAAAAATATGAACTATATAACCCGATATTTATATAAGTAGGTTTAGTGCTGGTTTCTAGAATTTAAGCCGAATATTTTTTATAGCTTTCAATAATATAAAATTTCAAAATTAGAATATTTTATGGATGCCAATATTATCAAAGTTTAAAATATTAAAATTGAGATCATTAGATACGATAATATACCATTTTAGCTAGGTCAAAATTTCTATAATAAATTACATTTAAAGTTTTAGTTTCTAAACGTTAATATCTAAATTTTGAAATATTTAAGTCATTTTCATTTTGAATTGTAAATTTAGACCTACTAAAATTTATAAATGTTCTATATATTGTAAATTATTTAGTAAATATTAGGAATACAAAAATCGATTCTCAAAACCGTTAATTTTTGTTATGCTTCCTTAATTTCAGCTTATCAAATATTAATTATAGTAAATAACTATGTATATAAACAAAACAAAAATTTGAATGTTAAAATTTGAAATAGGTCTGTTATTGGTCAATTGGGAATTTTGAACATATTCGTATTTATATTAAAATTCTTCTATACAGTTTTGAAAATCATAAACATACTAAATATAATAGTCATCTGACTGATATATCAAGTATATTCAATAATGTATAAGGAAGATGTGTATAAACTATAAATAAGTATAGCTCAAAATCATGTATTATAATTTTAGAATAATGCAAAAATATTCTTCTATGTTTAATGAACCTAAATACAATAAACTAAAGTTTTCTTGTCTGTGAGTATATGTTTGTGATATTAATATTAACATTTTGAAAAAAAAAAAGTTTTTTTTAAAACACAAAAGACAAACGTGTTTATAGTTCGTGAGTATATGACAAAATATTAAATTGATTAATACTAAAGAATCATGGGAGAATATTTTGCATTTAAGTAGGGGATATAGTTAGAATATTTTCCTTAAATAAATTGTTTATAGAAAATAGCTAGTGGCATAGTATTGTAATTATCATTGAAAATTAAAGGCGGAATCCTATTAAGAATTCTACTTTAATAGTATAGATCATTATAAATAACTTAAAGCGAAACCAGGGAATAATAATAATGCAATAAATGAGTTTGGTGCTAAGATGTCACATTTTGCCAAGAATGCGTTCAAGACAACACAAACTTTTGTGAGACACTTAATTGATGTTTTCAAAAGTGAAACAACTAACCAACACTACTTACTGTACACATCTTGAACCTTTCAGAAGACCAGACATAAGGAAACAAGACACAAGACGCCGCAAAGGAAACAAAAGACACTAACTACAGTAGCATTTGCACAACACATCATTTACAGATCCATTATCTATGCTTTTGCTTCTGTTGCTGTATGATCTCTTTTATTCCCTGGAGCTGGTTGTGTATACCTCTTCTTTGCTTAAAGAAACGAATCAAGATAGGAATAGTTCCTGCGCCGATGATACCAAAGGAGGCTACCATAAGTGCGGTCCCATACCCCAATGAAGAGCTAGCTCTGTGTCTGGGCTAAACAATATGCTAGAGATCTCCCAAAGAAGTCTACTTCCTTCTCTGTTTCATACCCCTTTGAGACGTCATAGACGTGGACAAAGTCTGCCGGTTCGCCATGGCCATGTATTTGCCATCGGATGTGTAGCAGATTGACCGGATTGCTCCAAGGTTACCCTTCAAGACAGCAATGGACTGAGACAGGTTACGGGTGTCCCATACACGGGAGGTCTTGTCCTGGTTTCCAGTTGAGAAGGTGATGCCGTCAGGATGCCACGCAGAGGCAAAGGAATATTCAAAATGTCCTGATAGTGTTTCCAGCGTCTGTAGATGAAATTCCAAAGATTTGGCATTATCAACCATCAGAGTTATGCTACATTAAAGAAAAGAAAAATGCTTAACAAGCTGGTATCTCTCCATGTCAAAGTCTCTAACTCCACAGTCATTATTAGAGGCAGTAAAATGAAGGGCGCCACTGTGAAAAGTAGACAAAAAAAAGTTAGAGCAGCGACTCTTTAACTATTTTGTGTAGACCCTTCAGGAAAAAGAAAGAGGTAAAAACCTGGGGTTGTTGTAGAAGAATTCAATAGCAATATCATCATATACAAGAGCAAAAGCTGACGCCCGGTCTATCAAGATGCTGAAACCAACGTGGACAGTAGAAATAGATGAAGTTTGGTCAGTAATAATGCATATGACTACTCAATAATCAATATATCTAGACTTTTAACTTTGCAGATAAGTTCTCCTTGAAATCCACCAGCAACTAGGAAGCCGTCATTCACTGCATGTGTGCTCACTTGAGTCTGTGTAAACCCTTCCAGCAAACTACAGCTGGGCAATTGGAGTCCCAATCGGGTTTCGGTTTGGGTTTTTTCTGATTTTTGATTTTCGGGTTCATGAATTTCAGCCCCATTCGGATATTATAAAAGTTCGGATCGGATTAGTCAGGTTCGGTTCGGGCTTAGTTCCATCTTTAAGATCCAGTTGAACCCGAAATAGTTTCGGTTCCGGATATTAATAGTGTTATCCAAAAATATTAATTTGTACTTGATTAAATTCAATATATTTCAAATGTCTTTTTCAATAAATTTGTGTACGTGGTTTCTTCAAACCACATTGTTGTCCTTTAAAGTAACTTCAGGAGACTCGTCTATGAACCATACGAGACTCGTCCTTAAACTATATGTGACTACATCATACATACTATGATTCATGACAAACCAAAGTCTTGACGAATGAGAATCATACATAAAGCATGAAAAATGAAATAAAACAACTAGAAATTTTCTAAACATAAAATACTAGCTAAACTCTAAAAACATGGTTTAAATTCAAGAAGTAAACTTATACATAACTCAAATTCAAATGTAATTGTCAAAACATAAAAAACATTAATATTGACCTAAATACCAATTGTCAAAAGTATTTGAGTTAATTATACATGTTATAGATAATTATTTTAATGTAATAGATAATTGTTTTACGTACTTAATTATATCTTAGTATATTTTAGATATATATTAAGGATTGAGATTTTGTTTGGTATAAATTCTTTTTGAGATTTTAAACTTTTGGGTTTTTGTCGGATACCCATTTAAACTCGGGTTTGGTTCGGGTAAAACTCTTAACCCGAAATACCGAAAAACAAGATCCATTTATTATTTATATCGGGTTCGGATCGGAACGGATTCATTTTTATCGGGTCAGATTCGATTCTGATTTTCGATTCAGTTTATTTGCCCACGCCACAGCAAATTTCCAGGATGTCTCTAAATTCACTAAACAAACAATAAGTATACTATTTTAGTGGACCGTGTGGTTAGACAAGCATGTTTACTGATCAATAGGCTTTTGCTATTTTTGGCATCTAATTATTTTTTTCTTTATTGATCAACATTATCTCACTAATCTAATCAATGTATATAGATACGTATTTAGCAAAAAAGGGAAGTAATCTAAATTCTTGTCTTTTTATTAAACTATGACATGGTCTTGTTAACAGTTAAGATTAAAACAATCCTTGACACATCAGCATTATTTATCTAATCAATAATTACAATCATTTTCTTAAATATCATTAAGGCTTTGAATGTTTACATAACTGCAATTCAGTTAATAATTATAAAATCTTTACAATATTTATATATCTATATGTTTTTGTCACTAGTAGAAACGCACCACAATTATTCCGAACATTCGGATCCTAAACGTTTTTTCTTAGTTGTTAAGATTAGTGAAAAAAACAGTATTTAAAAGATAATACGGTCCTCACAAACTCTTTACCATTCACCAAGACAGCAAAAAAAGATGTCGACAGTTTCACCCTCCTCGCAACTAGTTCAGGTAGTTCCAGACAGCCACAACAACACTGGCGACTCCTCTGCTAAGGTCAAGTACGAAGATGTTGTCCGTAAGTCTGTCTACTTGTCCTTTTATTTGACATTCAGGTTCACTAGTTTCCTCACTAGTTTGTTCAATAGCTTCTCTATATACAAGTCATGTCTACTGGTTCATTCATTCAACACTCAGGTTCATTAGTTTCCTCACAGGTTTAAAACATTTCTGAGTTAACTTGTTACAAAAACATGGCTCAATATCTAAGCTCTCTCTGATTCCATTGCTTATCTGTTTGACTACCGCATAGATTCATCACGTTGTGTCTGACACCTTATGGAACTTGCAGGCACTGATGAACCGCAAATTGGGTCTGTGGTAGACGGAGTGATTGATGGGGAGTTCGAAGGTGGATACCTGGTGACGATGAAATTCGGTTCTCAAGTTCTGAAAGGAGTGCTTTACCTTTGTGCTAAAAGGCTCAGATGTCAGCCCCAAGAAACCATGGGAACACCACCTTCAGGCATGCCACCAGCATCGCAACGCCCAGCTAAGAAGAAAGCAAGAGTGACTACTGTAGTTGATCCTCAGAAGCCCAAATGCTACAAGAGTGGCTACAACTTCTTCTTCCCTGAGCTGTACGCTAGGCTCAAACTTGAGTACCATGGCAAAGAAATGATCATCACCAAGATGATTAGTCCCATGTGGGGCAATCTCTACGAGTCTGAGAAACAGGTAACTTACTTAGTACTCATCATCAAATCCACATTGTTATTAAGCTTACAGTTTGATTTTATCATCTTCTTTACAGGTTTATCAAGACAAAGGAGTTAAGGATGTGGAGAGGTACATAACTGAGATGCTGGAGTACAAGTCTGCACATGAAGGAGGAGCTTCTGCTTCTGCAGCAGCAGCCATCGTGGCTCAGTAGTCTTCTTTTTCTCCTGTTATGTTGTTGTCTTCTTTCTTCATGACATTTCTCTCTCTTTCTTTCTCTGGACAAGTTCTATTTCTTTTATAATATGGATATTTAATGACTTTGATCAGTTTGCAGAACATGCCATGTTTATGGTTTTAGGGTTAGTAAAAGAGGTTACTAACTGCGCATTAATGTCTTTCTCCTTGTTTTGCTTATTGATCATATACCATAACCATAGTTTTTTTGTGTTTCCTTGTTTTCAACTTGGGAATATATATATATATATATATATTCTCTATTGTTGCAGACACTTGAATTAACTATTACTCTTTTTGTTTCAAAATAATTCATGTTTTTTTAAAACCATTATTTCAAAGAATTTTGTTTCATATTTTAATATATTTTTGTTAGGTAATATAATAAATTGTAAATTTCAAAAAGTTAATCATTTTGCTGAATTTTGATTGAGTAAAATTTATGAAAATATAGTTAAATAATGTATTTATAATAAAATTTAAGATGTTTTTAAAATATGTGAACATTTCAAAACATTATTCATTTTGAAACGGAGGAGAGAGTATCATCTAATGTGAAATAGATGTTGATAGATGTAAACCTTTGTTTGATGTATCTTTTTAAGTGGGTTTTAAATATTTTTTCACAAAGATTAAGAAAATAAAAAATTTTATGTGATTTATTTTGGTTATATAAAAGTATTATTGAATAAAACTAGTTTAACCAATTAAAAAAGATAAAATATTTTGTAACTGGATACAAATTTTAAGTGACAATAATTTTGTCTAAAAGAGTAAGAACATCACTTATTTTGAAATAAAATAGAAACTAGATTTTGACCCGCGGTTTAAAAAGCGCGGGATTTGATTCCTTTAAAATTTAACTTTTAAAAAAAATATATATATATTTGTTAATTATAACCATATGTTTTTATTATTTGATAACTAATATTTTTTATTGTATTTGATGTCTTCGTTAGACAAATTTTCATCGGTATGAGATATAATTTACAAAGCTTTATTTTTTATAGTCACACAAAGTAATTCTGAAGAATTAGTTTTTTAAAAAAAAATCCTTGTAATAATATTTTTAGTTTATTGTAAACGATTATATTTACAAAGAATACTATCTTTTTCGTAGCATATTTTAAAATTTGATTAAAATAAATACAAAGAAAAATTTGAATCAACTATTTCTGTTCTACTGTTTTAAAATTGGCTCTCTAATTAATATTTGTAGTTTATTGTAAACTATAATATTTACAATTATAATATTTTTCAGAGCATATTTTAAGTTTGATTAAAATAAATACAATGAAACATTTGATAAACTATTTCTGTTATACTGTTTTAAAAAATGGGCTTTCTAATTTTTTTGTCAATAAAAGTCAAATATTTAAATGGGTGTAGTTTTAGACATACTTAGTATTATTCAACGAAAATTATAGTTTTATACATACTTACTATTTTTAATTTTTGTATCTAATTTATTTTATGTTAGTAACTAACATGTAATATATGATGAAATTATAATAATTTATTTTAATGAAGTATATTAATTTATAATCATTTATATTTTACAGAATAATATACATTCATATATAAAGTTTAACTTTTTTCGTTATTTTGTAACAAATCATATCAATACAATTATATGAGAATCAAAATATAATTATCCGTTATTTAAGTTATTTAAGCGTATTGCATTTGTTTTAATTTATGTTTCTATGATTTAACACTAAAACGAAGTAATCAAATATATCATATTAGTTAAATTTTTTTAGATATTCTTTTAATAGTTGAAGAGTGTATATGTTTACTCAACCTATCTCATACTTAATAACCTTTGTATATTTTATGAAATAACCCGTAAAATTACACATAAAAATATGAACTATATAACCCGATATTTATATAAGTAGGTTTAGTGCTGGTTTCTAGAATTTAAGCCGAATATTTTTTTATAGCTTTCAATAATATAAAATTTCAAAAATTAGAATATTTTGCGGATGCCAATATTATCAAAGTTTAAAATATTAAAATTGAGATCATTAGATACGATAATATACCATTTTAGCTAGGTCAAAATTTCTATAATAAATTACATTTAAAGTTTTAGTTTCTAAACGTTAATATCTAAATTTTGAAATATTTAAGTCATTTTCATTTTGAATTGTAAATTTAGACCTACTAAAATTTATAAATGTTCTATATATTGTAAATTATTTAGTAAATATTAGGAATACAAAAATCGATTCTCAAAACCGTTAATTTTTGTTATGCTTCCTTAATTTCAGCTTATCAAATATTAATTATAGTAAATAACTATGTATATAAACAAAACAAAAATTTGAATGTTAAAATTTGAAATAGGTCTGTTATTGGTCAATTGGGAATTTTGAACATATTCCGTATTTATATTAAAATTCTTCTATACAGTTTTGAAAATCATAAACATACTAAATATAATAGTCATCTGACTGATATATCAAGTATATTCAATAATGTATAAGGAAGATGTGTATAAACTATAAATAAGTATAGCTCAAAATCATGTATTATAATTTTAGAATAATGCAAAAATATTCTTCTATGTTTAATGAACCTAAATACAATAAACTAAAGTTTTCTTGTCTGTGAGTATATGTTTGTGATATTAATATTAACATTTTGAAAAAAAAAAAGTTTTTTTTAAAACACAAAAGACAAACGTGTTTATAGTTCGTGAGTATATGACAAAATATTAAATTGATTAATACTAAAGAATCATGGGAGAATATTTTGCATTTAAGTAGGGGATATAGTTAGAATATTTTCCTTAAATAAATTGTTTATAGAAAATAGCTAGTGGCATAGTATTGTAATTATCATTGAAAATTAAAGGCGGAATCCTATTAAGAATTCTACTTTAATAGTATAGATCATTATAAATAACTTAAAGCGAAACCCAGGGAATAATAATAATGCAATAAATGAGTTTGGTGCTAAGATGTCACATTTTGCCAAGAATGCGTTCAAGACAACACAAACTTTTGTGAGACACTTAATTGATGTTTTCAAAAGTGAAACAACTAACCAACACTACTTACTGTACACATCTTGAACCTTTCAGAAGACCAGACATAAGGAAACAAGACACAAGACGCCGGCAAAGGAAACAAAAGACACTAACTACAGTAGCATTTGCACAACACATCATTTACAGATCCATTATCTATGCTTTTTGCTTCTGTTGCTGTATGATCTCTCTTTTATTCCCTGGAGCTGGTTGTGTATACTCCTCTTCTTTGCTTAAAGAAACGAATCAAGATAGGAATAGTTCCTGCGCCGATGATACCAAAGGAGGCTACCATAAGTGCGGTCCCATACCCCAATGAAGAGCTAGCGCCTCTGTGTCTGGGCTAAACAATATGCTAGAGATCTCCCCAAAGAAGTCTACTTCCTTCTCTGTTTCATACCCCTTTGAGACGTCATAGACGTGGACAAAGTCTGCCGGTTCGGCCATGGCCATGTATTTGCCATCGGATGTGTAGCAGATTGACCGGATTGCTCCAAGGTTACCCTTCAAGACAGCAATGGACTGAGACAGGTTACGGGTGTCCCATACACGGGAGGTCTTGTCCTGGTTTCCAGTTGAGAAGGTGATGCCGTCAGGATGCCACGCAGAGGCAAAGGAATATTCAAAATGTCCTGATAGTGTTTCCAGCGTCTGTAGATGAAATTCCAAAGATTTGGCATTATCAACCATCAGAGTTATGCTACATTAAAGAAAAGAAAAATGCTTAACAAGCTGGTATCTCTCCATGTCAAAGTCTCTAACTCCACAGTCATTATTAGAGGCAGTAAAATGAAGGGCGCCACTGTGAAAAGTAGACAAAAAAAAGTTAGAGCAGCGACTCTTTAACTATTTTGTGTAGACCCTTCAGGAAAAAGAAAGAGGTAAAAACCTGGGGTTGTTGTAGAAGAATTCAATAGCAATATCATCATATACAAGAGCAAAAGCTGACGCCCGGTCTATCAAGATGCTGAAACCAACGTAGACAGTAGAAATAGATGAAGTTTGGTCAGTAATAATGCATATGACTACTCAATAATCAATATATCTAGACTTTTAACTTTGCAGATAAGTTCTCCTTGAAATCCACCAGCAACTAGGAAGCCGTCATTCACTGCATGTGTGCTCACTTGAGTCTGTGTAAACCCTTCCAGCAAACTACAGCTGGGCAATTGGAGTCCCAATCGGGTTTCGTTTGGGTTTTTCTGATTTTTGATTTTCGGTTCATGAATTTCAGCCCCATTCGATATTATAAAAGTTCGGATCGGATTAGTCAGGTTCGGTTCGGGCTTAGTTCCATCTTTAAGATCCAGTTGAACCGAAATAGTTTCGGTTCGGATATTAATAGTGTTATCCAAAAATATTAATTTGTACTTGATTAAATTCAATATATTTCAAATGTCTTTTTCAATAAATTTGTGTACGTGGTTTCTTCAAACCACATTGTTGTCCTTTAAAGTAACTTCAGGAGACTCGTCTATGAACCATACGAGACTCGTCCTTAAACTATATGTGACTACATCATACATACTATGATTCATGACAAACCAAAGTCTTGATTTAATGAGAATCATACATAAAGCATGAAAAATGAAATAAAACAACTAGAAATTTTCTAAACATAAAATACTAGCTAAACTCTAAAAACATGGTTTAAATTCAAGAAGTAAACTTATACATAACTCAAATTCAAATGTAATTGTCAAAACATAAAAAACATTAATATTGACCTAAATACCAATTGTCAAAAGTATTTGAGTTAATTATACATGTTATAGATAATTATTTTAATGTAATAGATAATTGTTTTACGTACTTAATTATATCTTAGTATATTTTAGATATATATTAAGGATTGAGATTTTGTTTGGTATAAATTCTTTTTGAGATTTTAAACTTTTGGGTTTTTGTCGGATACCCATTTAAACTCGGGTTTGGTTCGGGTAAAACTCTTAACCCGAAATACCGAAAAACAAGATCCATTTAGTATTTATATCGGGTTCGGATCGGAACGGATTCATTTTTATCGGGTCAGATTCGATTCTGATTTTCGGATTCAGTTTATTTGCCCACGCCTACAGCAAATTTCCAGGATGTCTCTAAATTCACTAAACAAACAATAAGTATACTATTTTAGTGGACCGTGTGGTTAGACAAGCATGTTTACTGATCAATAGGCTTTTGCTATTTTTGGCATCTAATTATTTTTTTCTTTATTGATCAACATTATCTCACTAATCTAATCAATGTATATAGATACGTATTTAGCAAAAAAGGGAAGTAATCTAAATTCTTGTCTTTTTATTAAACTATGACATGGTCTTGTTAACAGTTAAGATTAAAACAATCCTTGACACATCAGCATTATTTATCTAATCAATAATTACAATCATTTTCTTAAATATCATTAAGGCTTTGAATGTTTACATAACTGCAATTCAGTTAATAATTATAAAATCTTTACAATACTTATATATCTATATGTTTTTGTCACTAGTAGAAACGCACCACAATTATTCCGAACATTCGGATCCTAAACGTTTTTTCTTAGTTGTTAAGATTAGTGAAAAAAACAGTATTTAAAAGATAATACGGTCCTCACAAACTCTTTACCATTCACCAAGACAGCAAAAAAAGATGTCGACAGTTTCACCCTCCTCGCAACTAGTTCAGGTAGTTCCAGACAGCCACAACAACACTGGCGACTCCTCTGCTAAGGTCAAGTACGAAGATGTTGTCCGTAAGTCTGTCTACTTGTCCTTTTATTTGACATTCAGGTTCACTAGTTTCCTCACTAGTTTGTTCAATAGCTTCTCTATATACAAGTCATGTCTACTGGTTCATTCATTCAACACTCAGGTTCATTAGTTTCCTCACAGGTTTAAAACATTTCTGAGTTAACTTGTTACAAAAACATGGCTCAATATCTAAGCTCTCTCTGATTCCATTGCTTATCTGTTTGACTACCGCATAGATTCATCACGTTGTGTCTGACACCTTATGGAACTTGCAGGCACTGATGAACCGCAAATTGGGTCTGTGGTAGACGGAGTGATTGATGGGGAGTTCGAAGGTGGATACCTGGTGACGATGAAATTCGGTTCTCAAGTTCTGAAAGGAGTGCTTTACCTTTGTGCTAAAGGCTCAGATGTCAGCCCCAAGAAACCATGGGAACACCACCTTCAGGCATGCCACCAGCATCGCAACGCCCAGCTAAGAAGAAAGCAAGAGTGACTACTGTAGTTGATCCTCAGAAGCCCAAATGCTACAAGAGTGGCTACAACTTCTTCTTCCCTGAGCTGTACGCTAGGCTCAAACTTGAGTACCATGGCAAAGAAATGATCATCACCAAGATGATTAGTCCCATGGGGCAATCTCTACGAGTCTGAGAAACAGGTAACTTACTTAGTACTCATCATCAAATCCACATTGTTATTAAGCTTACAGTTTGATTTTATCATCTTCTTTACAGGTTTATCAAGACAAAGGAGTTAAGGATGTGGAGAGGTACATAACTGAGATGCTGGAGTACAAGTCTGCACATGAAGGAGGAGCTTCTGCTTCTGCAGCAGCAGCCATCGTGGCTCAGTAGTCTTCTTTTTCTCCTGTTATGTTGTTGTCTTCTTTCTTCATGACATTTCTCTCTCTTTCTTTCTCTGGACAAGTTCTATTTCTTTTATAATATGGATATTTTATGACTTTGATCAGTTTGCAGAACATGCCATGTCTATGGTTTTAGGGTTAGTAAAAGAGGTTACTAACTGCGCATTAATGTCTTTCTCCTTGTTTTGCTTATTGATCATATACCATAACCATAGTTTTTTTGTGTTTCCTTGTTTTCACCTTGGGAATATATATATATATATATTCTCTATTGTTGCAGACACTTGAATTAACTATTACTCTTTTTGTTTCAAAATAATTCATGTTTTTTTAAAACCATTATTTCAAAGAATTTTGTTTCATATTTTAATATATTTTTGTTAGGTAATATAATAAATTGTAAATTTCAAAAAGTTAATCATTTTGCTGAATTTTGATTGAGTAAAATTTATGAAAATATAGTTAAATAATGTATTTATAATAAAATTTAAGATGTTTTTAAAATATGTGAACATTTCAAAACATTATTCATTTTGAAACGGAGGAGAGAGTATCATCTAATGTGAAATAGATGTTGATAGATGTAAACCTTTGTTTGATGTATCTTTTTAAGTGGGTTTTAAATATTTTTTCACAAAGATTAAGAAAATAAAAAATTTTATGTGATTTATTTTGGTTATATAAAAGTATTATTGAATAAAACTAGTTTAACCAATTAAAAAAGATAAAATATTTTGTAACTGGATACAAATTTTAAGTGACAATAATTTTGTCCAAAAGAGTAAGAACATCACTTATTTTGAAATAAAATAGAAACTAGATTTTGACCCGCGGTTTAAAAAGCGCGGGATTTGATTCCTTTAAAATTTAACTTTTAAAAAAAATATATATATATTTGTTAATTATAACCATATGTTTTTATTATTTGATAACTAATATTTTTTAATTGTATTTGATGTCTTACGTTAGACAAATTTTCATCGGTGCGGAGATATAATTTACAAAGCTTTATTTTTTATAGTCACACAAAGTAATTCTGAAGAATTAGTTTTTAAAAAAAAAATCCTTGTAATAATATTTTTAGTTTATTGTAAACGATTATATTTACAAAGAATACTATCTTTTTCGTAGCATATTTTAAAATTTGATTAAAATAAATACAAAGAAAAATTTGAATCAACTATTTCTGTTCTACTGTTTTAAAAATTGGCTCTCTAATTAATATTTGTAGTTTATTGTAAACTATAATATTTATAATTATAATATTTTTCGTAGCATATTTTAAGTTTGATTAAAATAAATACAATGAAACATTTGATAAACTATTTCTGTTATACTGTTTTAAAAAATGGGCTTTCTAATTTTTTTGTCAATAAAAGTCAAATATTTAAATGGGTGTAGTTTTAGACATACTTAGTATTATTCAACGAAAATTATAGTTTTATACATACTTACTATTTTTAATTTTTGTATCTAATTTATTTTTATGTTAGTAACTAACATGTAATATATGATGAAATTATAATAATTTATTTTAATGAAGTATATTAATTTATAATCATTTATATTTTACAGAATAATATACATTCATATATAAAGTTTAACTTTTTTCGTTATTTTGTAACAAATCATATCAATACAATTATATGAGAATCAAAATATAATTATCCGTTATTTAAGTTATTTAAGCGTATTGCATTTGTTTTAATTTATGTTTCTATGATTTAACACTAAAACGAAGTAATCAAATATATCATATTAGTTAAATTTTTTTAGATATTCTTTTAATAGTTGAAGAGTGTATATGTTTACTCAACCTATCTCATACTTAATAACCTTTGTATATTTTATGAAATAACCCAGAAAATTACACATAAAAATATGAACTATATAACCCGATATTTATATAAGTAGGTTTAGTGCTGGTTTCAAGAATTTAAGCCGAATATTTTTTTATAGCTTTCAATAATATAAAATTTCAAAAATTAGAATATTTTGCGGATGCCAATATTATCAAAGTTTAAAATATTAAAATTGAGATCATTAGATACGATAATATACCATTTTAGCTAGGTCAAAATTTCTATAATAAATTACATTTAAAGTTTTAGTTTCTAAACGTTAATATCTAAATTTTGAAATATTTAAGTCATTTTCATTTTGAATTGTAAATTTAGACCTACTAAAATTTATAAATGTTCTATATATTGTAAATTATTTAGTAAATATTAGGAATACAAAATCGATTCTCAAAACCGTTAATTTTTGTTATGCTTCCTTAATTTCAGCTTATCAAATATTAATTATAGTAAATAACTATGTATATAAACAAAACAAAAATTTGAATGTTAAAATTTGAAATAGGTCTGTTATTGGTCAATTGGGAATTTTGAACATATTCGTATTTATATTAAAATTCTTCTATACAGTTTTGAAAATCATAAACATACTAAATATAATAGTCATCTGACTGATATATCAAGTATATTCAATAATGTATAAGGAAGATGTGTATAAACTATAAATAAGTATAGCTCAAAATCATGTATTATAATTTTAGAATAATGCAAAAATATTCTTCTATGTTTAATGAACCTAAATACAATAAACTAAAGTTTTCTTGTCTGTGAGTATATGTTTGTGATATTAATATTAACATTTTGAAAAAAAAGTTTTTTAAAACACAAAAGACAAACGTGTTTATAGTTCGTGAGTATATGACAAAATATTAAAATTGATTAATACTAAAGAATCATGGGAGAATATTTTGCATTTAAGTAGGGATATAGTTAGAATATTTTCCTTAAATAAATTGTTTATAGAAAATAGCTAGTGGCATAGTATTGTAATTATCATTGAAAATTAAAGGCGAATCCTATTAAGAATTCTACTTTAATAGTATAGATCATTATAAATAACTTAAAGCGAAACCCAGGAAATAATAATAATGCAATAAATGAGTTTGGTGCTAAGATGTCACATTTTGCCAAGAATGCGTTCAAGACAACACAAACTTTTGTGAGACACTTAATTGATGTTTTCAAAAGTGAAACAACTAACCAACACTACTTACTGTACACATCTTGAACCTTTCAGAAGACCAGACATAAGGAAACAAGACACAAGACGCCGGCAAAGGAAACAAAAGACACTAACTACAGTAGCATTTGCACAACACATCATTTACAGATCCATTATCTATGCTTTTGCTTCTGTTGCTGTATGATCTCTTTTATTCCCTGGAGCTGGTTGTGTATACTCCTCTTCTTTGCTTAAAGAAACGAATCAAGATAGGAATAGTTCCTGCGCCGATGATACCAAAGGAGGCTACCATAAGTGCGTCCCATACCCCAATGAAGAGCTAGCCTCTGTGTCTGGGCTAAACAATATGCTAGAGATCTCCCCAAAGAAGTCTACTTCCTTCTCTGTTTCATACCCTTTGAGACGTCATAGACGTGGACAAAGTCTGCCGGTTCGGCCATGGCCATGTATTTGCCATCGGATGTGTAGCAGATTGACCGGATTGCTCCAAGGTTACCCTTCAAGACAGCAATGGACTGAGACAGGTTACGGGTGTCCCATACACGGGAGGTCTTGTCCTGGTTTCCAGTTGAGAAGGTGATGCCGTCAGGATGCCACGCAGAGGCAAAGGAATATTCAAAATGTCCTGATAGTGTTTCCAGCATCTGTAGATGAAATTCCAAAGATTTGGCATTATCAACCATCAGAGTTATGCTACATTAAAGAAAAGAAAAATGCTTAACAAGCTGGTATCTCTCCATGTCAAAGTCTCTAACTCCACAGTCATTATTAGAGGCAGTAAAATGAAGGGCGCCACTGTGAAAAGTAGACAAAAAAAAGTTAGAGCAGCGACTCTTTAACTATTTTGTGTAGACCCTTCAGGAAAAAGAAAGAGGTAAAAACCTGGGGTTGTTGTAGAAGAATTCAATAGCAATATCATCATATACAAGAGCAAAAGCTGACGCCCGGTCTATCAAGATGCTGAAACCAACGTAGACAGTAGAAATAGATGAAGTTTGGTCAGTAATAATGCATATGACTACTCAATAATCAATATATCTAGACTTTTAACTTTGCAGATAAGTTCTCCTTGAAATCCACCAGCAACTAGGAAGCCGTCATTCACTGCATGTGTGCTCACTTGAGTCTGTGTAAACCCTTCCAGCAAACTACAGCTGGGCAATTGGAGTCCCAATCGGGTTTCGGTTTGGGTTTTTTCTGATTTTTGATTTTCGGGTTCATGAATTTCAGCCCCATTCGGATATTATAAAAGTTCGGATCGGATTAGTCAGGTTCGGTTCGGGCTTAGTTCCATCTTTAAGATCCAGTTGAACCCGAAATAGTTTCGGTTCCGGATATTAATAGTGTTATCCAAAAATATTAATTTGTACTTGATTAAATTCAATATATTTCAAATGTCTTTTTCAATAAATTTGTGTACGTGGTTTCTTCAAACCACATTGTTGTCCTTTAAAGTAACTTCAGGAGATTCGTCTATGAACCATACGAGACTCGTCCTTAAACTATATGTGACTACATCATACATACTATGATTCATGACAAACCAAAGTCTTGACGAATGAGAATCATACATAAAGCATGAAAAATGAAATAAAACAACTAGAAATTTTCTAAACATAAAATACTAGCTAAACTCTAAAACATGGTTTAAATTCAAGAAGTAAACTTATACATAACTCAAATTCAAATGTAATTGTCAAAACATAAAAAACATTAATATTGACCTAAATACCAATTGTCAAAAGTATTTGAGTTAATTATACATGTTATAGATAATTATTTTAATGTAATAGATAATTGTTTTACGTACTTAATTATATCTTAGTATATTTTAGATATATATTAAGGATTGAGATTTTGTTTGGTATAAATTCTTTTGAGATTTTAAACTTTTGGGTTTTGTCGGATACCCATTTAAACTCGGTTTGGTTCGGTAAAACCCTTAACCGAAATACCGAAAAACAAGATCCATTTAGTATTTATATCGGGTTCGATCGAACGGATTCATTTTATCGGGTCAGATTCGATTCTGATTTTCGATTCAGTTTATTTGCCCACGCCACAGCAAATTTCCAGGATGTCTCTAAATTCACTAAACAAACAATAAGTATACTATTTTAGTGGACCGTGTGGTTAGACAAGCATGTTTACTGATCAATAGGCTTTTGCTATTTTTGGCATCTAATTATTTTTTCTTTATTGATCAACATTATCTCACTAATCTAATCAATGTATATAGATACGTATTTAGCAAAAAAGGGAAGTAATCTAAATTCTTGTCTTTTTATTAAACTATGACATGGTCTTGTTAACAGTTAAGATTAAAACAATCCTTGACACATCAGCATTATTTATCTAATCAATAATTACAATCATTTTCTTAAATATCATTAAGGCTTTGAATGTTTACATAACTGCAATTCAGTTAATAATTATAAAATCTTTACAATACTTATATATCTATATGTTTTTGTCACTAGTAGAAACGCACCACAATTATTCCGAACATTCGGATCCTAAACGTTTTTTCTTAGTTGTTAAGATTAGTGAAAAAAACAGTATTTAAAAGATAATACGGTCCTCACAAACTCTTTACCATTCACCAAGACAGCAAAAAAAGATGTCGACAGTTTCACCCTCCTCGCAACTAGTTCAGGTAGTTCCAGACAGCCACAACAACACTGGCGACTCCTCTGCTAAGGTCAAGTACGAAGATGTTGTCCGTAAGTCTGTCTACTTGTCCTTTTATTTGACATTCAGGTTCACTAGTTTCCTCACTAGTTTGTTCAATAGCTTCTCTATATACAAGTCATGTCTACTGGTTCATTCATTCAACACTCAGGTTCATTAGTTTCCTCACAGGTTTAAAACATTTCTGAGTTAACTTGTTACAAAAACATGGCTCAATATCTAAGCTCTCTCTGATTCCATTGCTTATCTGTTTGACTACCGCATAGATTCATCACGTTGTGTCTGACACCTTATGGAACTTGCAGGCACTGATGAACCGCAAATTGGGTCTGTGGTAGACGGAGTGATTGATGGGGAGTTCGAAGGTGGATACCTGGTGACGATGAAATTCGGTTCTCAAGTGCTGAAAGGAGTTCTTTACCTTTGTGCTAAAAGGCCCAGATGTCAGCCCCAAGAAACCATGGGAACACCACCTTCAGGCATGCCACCAGCATCGCAACGCCCAGCTAAGAAGAAAGCAAGAGTGACTACTGTAGTTGATCCTCGGAAGCCCAAATGCTACAAGAGTGGCTACAACTTCTTCTTCCCTGAGCTGTACGCTTGGCTCAAACCTGAGTACCATGGCAAAGAAATGATCATCACCAAGATGATTAGTCCCATGTGGGGCAATCTCTACGAGTCTGAGAAACAGGTAACTTACTTAGTACTCATCATCAAATCCACATTGTTATTAAGCTTACAGTTTGATTTTATCATCTTCTTTACAGGTTTATCAAGACAAAGGAGTTAAGGATGTGGAGAGGTACATAACTGAGATGCTGGAGTACAAGTCTGCACATGAAGGAGGAGCTTCTGCTTCTGCAGCAGCAGCCATCGTGGCTCAGTAGTCTTCTTTTTCTCCTGTTATGTTGTTGTCTTCTTTCTTCATGACATTTCTCTCTCTTTCTTTTTCTGGACAAGTTCTATTTCTTTTATAATATGGATATTTTATGACTTTGATCAGTTTGCAGAACATGCCATGTTTATGGATTTAGGGCCAGTAAAAGAGGTTACTAACTGAGCATTAATGTCTTTCTCCTTGTTTTGCTTATTGATCATATACCATAACCATAGTTTTTCTGTGTTTCCTTGTTTTCAACTTGAGAATATATATATATATATATATATATATATTCTCTGTTGTTGCAGAAACTTGAATTAACTATTACTCCTTTTGTTTCAAAATAATTCATGTTTTTTTAAAACCATTATTTCAAAGAATTTATTTTAATATTTTAATATATTTTTGTTAGGTAATATAATGAATTGTAAATTTCAAAAAAAAAGTTAATAGTTTTGCTGAATTTTGATTGGCTAAAATTTATCAAAATATAGTTAAATAATGTATTTATAATTAAATTTAAGATGTTTTTAAAAATGTGAAAATTTCAAAATATTATTCATTCTGAAACGTAGGAGAGAATATCATTTATGTAACATAGACGTTGACACCATGTTTCTTGAATCACATTTTGTTGTTAGTTTTTAGGAGTTTCAACTTGTCTCCAATGAATAAAAACCTTTGTTTGATATTTTCTTTTTCATAATAAGAGTTATTTGGGATCTTTGCACATATATTAAGAAAGCATCTCAAAATTCTGTTAAATTTGTATTGTAATACTCTTTATGAAACAAAAATAAATTCTTTAAAAAAAAACACTGCGAAATGGAAGGTGTAACGAATTAATAATGCAATAAATGAGTTTGATACCAACATGTCACATTTGGCAAGAATGCGTTCAAGACAACACAAATTTTGTGAGACACTTCACTTGATGTTTTCAAAAGGGAAACAACTAACACTACTTACTGTACACATCTTGAACCTTTCAGAAGACCAGACATAAGGAAACAACACACAATCTGCCTGCAAAGGAAACAAAAGACACCAAGTACAGTAGCATTTGCACAGCACATCATTTACAGATCCATTATCTATGCTTTTTGCTTCTGTTGCTGTATGATCTCTCCTCTTTTATTCCCTGCAACTGGTTGTGTATACTCCTCTTCTTTGCTTAGAGAAACGAATCAAGATAGTAATAGTTCTTGCGCCGATGATACTCGAGGAGGCTACCATAAGTGCGGTCCCATACCCCAATGAAGAGCGCCTCTGTGTCAGGGCTGAACGATATTCCAGAGATCTCCCCAAAGAAGTCTATTTCCTGCTCTGTTTCATACCCCTTTGAGACGTCATAGACGTGGACAAAGTCTGCCGGTTCGGCCATGGCCATGTATTTTCCATCGGATGTGTAGCGGATTGACCGGATTGCTCCAAGGTTACCCTTCAAGACAGCAACGGACTGAGACAGGTTACGGATGTCCCATACACGGCATGTCTTGTCTTGGTTTCCAGTTGAGAAAGTGATGCCGTCAGGATGCCACGCGGAGGCAAAGGAATAGTCAAAATGTCCTGATAGTGTTTCCAGCGTCTGTAGATGAAGTTCCAAAGATTTGGCATTATCAACCATTTGAGACTAACTTACATGCTTGGGTTCAGGATCCAAAAGCTATGTACCTTTCCTGTGTTAGGGTCTACTATAAGGCCCTCTGGATTGTCCCCAACAATAGCTAGTAATTTACCATTTGGACTCAGAGATGCATGCTGTTACCAACAAATGGGAAATAAAAGAAACTGTTAGATGATTCAATGCAAATGTACATTTATATCAGAGTTATGCTTAAATTAAAGGAAAGCCATGAAAGAAGAAAGGACTTTACATTCACTGGCCAGGGAAAAGAAAAATGCTTAACAAGCTGGTATCTCTCCATGTCAAAATCTCTGACTCCACAGTCATTGTTTGAGGCAGTAAAATGAAGAGCCCCACTATGAGACAGATGACAAAAACTAAGTTAGAAGCAGTGACTCTTAACAATTATATGTGGACCCTTTCAGCAAAAACCTGGGTTTGTTGTAGATCTCAATAGCATTGGTAATAGCATTATCATCATAAGTAGTACGAGAGCAAAAGCTGACGCCCGGTCTATCAAGATGCTGAAACCAATGTTGGAAAGTAGGAATAGATGAAGCTTGTCAATAATAATGCATGACTACTCAATAATCAGAAATGTCTAGAGAGTCTTAACCTTGCAGATAAGTTCTCCTTGAAATCCACCAGCAACAAGAAAGTCGTCTTTTACAGCAAGTGTGCTCACTTGAGTCTGTGTAAATCCTTCCAGCAAACTTCCAGGATGTTTCTAAATGCACCAAAGACACAAAATCCAGAGTCAGATAATAACAATATGTTTGCATATAAGTATAATTAGCTTTAGATTCTGGCACAAAAAAACTAACCTCGGATGGTGCAACATGACCACGAACATTGAGAACTTCCTTCTTTTCAGACGTTAGAGAAGAATAGTGTGTTAGCAGGAAGTTTGACATAAGATAAACGTCGTGCTTGGATGTTGCCCACACCAAATTCCTCAACTATATGAAACCAATCAAGATTCTTGATCAGATGGAAATTTTTTCATTACTAGATAAGTTTTATGTCCTCAACCACGTCAAACACAAAGAACAAGACTAGTATCAACTAGTCCAAAAAAAAAAAGGAACCTGGAAATGAAGGATAGTAGATTTGATAGATCTTGAATTACGCCAGAAGTCATAGAACTGCGCCCCTTTCTGTGTGGCATTGGAAACCTGAATCCATGCAATAAAACAACGATGCATATTAATTAAAGGCTGGCTAACAAAAAAAAAAACAGAGGATCAGAGAATGAAAAGGATCCTGGCCATTGTGTTAGAGATCCCCAGTTCAACTAGAAAGGATTCTGGCCATTGTGTCAGAGGTGAGGTCTCTAGGGACAGCTGGGGCGAAACTAATTGTACATGTTGTGGTTTTGATGTGGTTTCAGGGCTGGGGGACCTCCTAGTATTCAAAAAAAAAAAAAAGAGAGAATGAAAAAGTATTTTTTTTTTACCTTTTGTGATGATTCACTGGAGTTGGGGACGTTTTCATAGTTCTTATACTGTAGTAACCTAGTTTGTCTGTATTTATCTCTAGAGATACTAAGCCTGTCCCAAGGAATCCCCTGGATATCTTTCCCTTTCCGAGCTTGTTCTGCCGATGTGTCAGCTATTTTATTATTCTGGAACACCAAGTAGTCATTAATTATAAGGTATAGGGAGAACTCAAAAAAGAGTAGCATAGCCAAGAAAAGTAAGTAATAATAGTAGTCTACCGAGTAGTCAAACTCCTCGACGTCAGAATCTGATGCACCACCGCCGCCACGGAACTCATCATCCATATCATCAGCATCATCTTGCATCTCATGATCATCTACATCTTCTTCCATGTACTCCCCACCAGCATCATCTCTTTGGTAATTGGACATTTTCTTTTCTTCTTTTTTAGCAAAGAGGCAACTGCATATACAAACACATGGACTATGAACTTAGCAAAGGGCAGAGAGAAACCAAAACATGCAGTTTCTGGGGGTTTTACCGAAGATCAGGACAAAACACAAACCATCGTAATACAGTTCCGACACAATTTAAAAAAAAAAAAAAAAAATCAAAAGCACACAACGAAATTCTGGAAAGCTAACCAATCATACAAAGAAAAACAAAAAAAAAAAAAACAACCAGTTCATGCGCACAACACACAAATCCTAACAATCACATCTAAGTATATATATATGAAAATAATAGATAAAGGTGTGGGTTACACAAACCCTAGGAGGAAGGAATCGTCCCACTTCTTCGTTTTTTCTGAGAAATTTCAGGAACAAATCCGAAAATTCAATCCTCCTAATTTTAATTTCGGGGTCATGTGATAATTTCAAAATAATTATCTTCTTCAAGGTGGATCGGTCGCAAGAGAAGAAGAGAGAGAGAGATTGAACAGCCCAAATTTATCGAAAACTTTTATCGGAATCTAAGTGAGTGAATTAAGGAGATTAACTCGGGATACCCCATACCCCTCACCAAAATTCCCCTTTAACCTTTTATTATAATCTATTATATTTTTCATTTATTTTTAAATAGAAAAGTGGTTAATTACGGTTTTATAATAGAGATATAAGGTATTTACAGGATCCAACCATGAAGATCCGACCCAGACCAAGCAAATCGGACAGATCCAACCCAGTTAGACCTAAACGTCGTCGTTCTGTGTTTCTTCAATTCTCCTAATTTTTTTCAAGTTTGAAAAACCAGGAGACTTCTCCCCTTTCTTTTGCGATAGAACCTCCACCTCCAACAACGACAAACCCTAAAATCCCCAACTCTTTCATTCTCTTCGTTTCTTCTTCTTTCTCTGTGATAATCGAGTTCGCCCATCTCCGAATTGATTTCCTGCGTATTTGTAAGTGATTTATTGTGGTTGATTTCTCTGTGATATGTATTTTAGGTTAAAAAAAAAAAATTGGGGAAATTGGGAAAAACTTGTCAATTATAGACGAAACTAAAGTATTGTGCTAGTTTGTGGTATGAAATTGGGGGAGACATGGTGAAATAGTGCGATTTTATGTTATGAATATGTTATGATAGAAACTATTTTGGGGATTGATTTTACTCCTATTTTAGATGAAATTGTGCAATTTTCGTATGTTTTTTACTGAATAAGTTGAATTGGTAAGAACTAAGATACTTGTTAAACCCGAGACTATAAATTAGGGAGAAAATATATATGAATCGGATATGTTTGGTTTTAATGTGAAAGCGAGTTGGTGATGAGAGTTAATTGATGTTGTGTTGTTGTTTGCGGTTTGCATTTAGAGTGATTTAGTGTTGTAATGTCTTGTACAGGAAAGTTATGAAGGGAAATAAAAAGGTGGCAAAGAATAAGGGAGTCTTCAATGAAAGGCGTCGTCTATCTCTTAGGCCGAGAACGACCCCAATTGCAAAAACACCAGTAATTCCTGAGGGGAGTAAGAAGAGTAAGAAGAGTACGCAAGAGAGAGAACCGAAGTTACCAATCGCTCAATCTCAAATGAATCGAAGGGAGGGATCCGAAAGTGAGGTATATATTTTGTATTCATTGTTCTTGTTAGTGAAAAATGTTGACTTGTAATTAGTAGTAATGCTAGACTTCTTGTATTACTAGCATTACTAGACTTCTTGTATTACTAGCATTAGTAGCATTTACTAACATGTATATATATATTTTCAGAGGAGTAAGAAGAGTACGCCAGTGAGAGAACCGAGTTACCAATCGCGCTCAATCTCAAATGAATCGAAGGGAGGGATCCGAAAGTGAGGTATATATATGAAGAATGTGAGAAAGAAAAGAAGATGCCGAAAGCAAGAGGTCGGGAAACATGATGAAGAATGTGAGAAAGAAAAGAAGATGCCGAAAGCAAGAGGTCGGGAAACATGATGAAGATGGTGAGAAAGAAAAAGAAAACAGTGACAATGCTCAAAGAAGAGGCCGCTGAGTCCGATGAGGAAAGCGGTAGTGAGACGTAAGAAATGTTGAAGTTGGAGCAACCGAAGAGAAAAGTAGAGTACGACCGATGCCTTTGGAAGCGACATTGGAGAAGAAGAGAAGGAGAAGAGTGGAGATGAAGAAAAGGTGGAAGAATCCGAGGCTGAAGAAGATGAAGAAAAGGTTGGTGGGAATGAGGCTCGGGTTGAGGCGAGATCATTGTGGCAAGTGTTCTGCGAGATCAATGAGCCTCCGGTTCAGTCGAGACTCAACAACACCACCACGGCGTGGGAATCAGTCAGACGGAACTCCAACACCACCACCACTTGGAGGGAAAGAGGTTGAAATCAATGAGGCTCGGTTGAGTCCGAGAAAAGGAGGTCGAGAAGCGATGAAGCGGCCTGGGATCTTGCTTAGATGCAAGGAGAAGACAGAAATGTATGGAAAACCGAGGAAAGGTTCAGGTTAAAAGGCCACACCGACTGCTGGACCTAAGAAGAGGGGCAGACCAAGGACAAGAGGTGTTGATGCTGCACCTACGATAACGGGGAAGAGGAAGTCTAAACCATCACATTGGGTGCAGACTCCTTTCACGGCGGGGAAGAAGGCGGGGAAGAAGCCTAAAACAAAGGCTTAAAGGCTTATGTATGGAGCTCCCTTATGTATTTAGATGGTTAATTTAAGTATTTTGGATGTTCGAAACTTGTAGGAGAATGCTTGGTTTTTTTTTTGGATGTTAAAACTCGGTTGAATTGTTCTTTTGGATGTTTAAGACAGGTAATGGAATAGCTGAGATAACTGGAATTACATGTGTTATTCTGCCCAAAAATGAATAGTTGTGATAACTGGAATTACTGGGTTTATAGTAATGCAATAAAATGGAATTAAAACGCCAAGATGAAATGAATTTTTTTTAAAAATGAATTTTACATGTAAAACGTGCAGCCGTCAAATTTCACATGTAAAACGTGCAGCCGTCATATATAAATTTAGTATTATATGTAACACTTAGTAATACACATAATAATCTCCAAGGTTGTAGTAATACTACTATACACATAGTAATACTTTGGCAATTTTTACGTTTATCTAGTTAAACCATCACAAAATTGAAGGTTTTGTAGTAAAACCAATGATTTTACCTAGTGAATCTTGTTAAGGAAGACATTTACATAAACAATTTACAAGGAATACGTATTTTAAAAAATTCTCTTCACTATACTAGAACCATTCACAAACTAACTTAGAAAGTTAAGGATGTTTTTTGGGAAACTGATAAGCTTTTCTTTAATTATTGAAAATAATTATCAAAAATAGTTTCAATGTATATATTTATCATAGACATAGCCTAGGAAGTGAAAATAATCATCAAAAAATAGTTTAAATGTACATCATAAACAATTTACCTAGTGATATATATTGGTTACGAATTGCACATAATAAAACAAGTAATCCCCAGTAGTTCGGATTACATACAATAAAACCAGTAATAACTAGTAGTCCAATTTACACATAGTAATACCAGTAACCTTCGGTAGTCCAGATTACACTTAATAAGACGAGTAATCCCTAGTAGTGCAGATTACACATAATAAAACCAAGAAATCCTAGGTAGTACACGAAGCACTTCCACATTCAAATAAGATGCAATACACGCTCCTCGGCTCGCCTCTTCCTCTATCTCCTCTAGCTCCCCTCTGCCTCTTTTTCCTCTTCCATGGGATTCTCCTACTGAGAAATCTTGTTTGTTGTGGTTTTCCTTTCTTCTTTTCATAATCTGGAGGAATTATTTTCTTTGCTCTAACATCTTCTGGTATAACCCAATCAGACATATGAGGAACATGATATATTGTCCTGTGATAAGCCAAAGCCCATTGTTCCACTAAATAGTATTTTGAACAATACTCAGATAGATGGAGTTCCCTTCCCGCTGCCTTAGTTACAAATGTGGCAGCAGCTACTCCATGCACACAAGGATATTTGTCTTTATCGAATTGCTCACAGCTGCAAGTTTTCATAGCCAAATCAACAGTATAAACCTTCCCGTTAAAAATTCTTAACCTATAACCAAATCCATGCCATCATCCCGTGTCTGATTGACACCATCATGCATCTCAATGTCTTCGTCAAAAGTGAGCACACCACCATTACCATCTTCATCGCAAGCCTCTATAGTCTCTATCGATATACTAACATGACATCGGTTCATCATTCTCGCACCATCATCATCACCAGCCTCTATAGCCTCTATCGATAGAGCGACATAGCCATCAATTTCATCATCCTCTTCTGAAAATTGCACTTCTTCATTGATGAACTCCACATGTAGAACACTTCTACATTTCTCATAGTTTACTTGCAGTAGATAACCAAAGATTTCGTCATCATTCCGGATGTATGATGGCTTGTACGAATACAATACCATTGGAAAGTAACTAATCTTCACTTTCACCTTAGATTCATCTACCTTTATCTTTCTGCAAATACGCTCAACCAAACCAGAGTAAGTGATATCCCCATTGACTTCCTAAACAAAATCGTATGAATTTCATCTTCTCCTTCACCATCTCCCGAGATCCATTTTATTTCAACTCCATCTTTCATATAATATCCCCATAATCAAAACAAATGAATGTGCATCATGGATTTTGCATTTTCTGAGATAAAATAGAATACCATTAGTATTATCATTATTAGAGTAATTCCGGTAACTCAGAGTAATTCAAGTAAATTCTAGTAAAACTATTTTGCCTTAGTAATGCGTAGTTCTCCTAGTAATACCCAGAACTTGTTCTTCCACAAACTAATCCATTTTTAGGACGTTATTGTTAGGATTTTACATTACCCATGATGTATAATTCATCTTAAATGAAATTACACACAAAAAATCATCAAAACATAGGTAACATATACCCAAAAATCTATAAAACAGTTTTCATAATTTTTTTCAATCTCTCATTATTTTCATTGGATCTGCTGTTTTTACACTACCCGAGCTATACACATGTTTTTAATAACATTTCAGCAAAAAATCATCAAAAACAGACGTAAATTATACTTATAATCTCTTACCACAGTTTTTAAAATCGTTTTTAAACTTTCTAATTTTTATCGGAACGAATATCTCCATGATATACACGACATTTTAAGGGTGATTTTACAAAAAGAATCACCTAAAACGAACAAGAATTACTTTCTTTAGAAGCTTTTAAAATTGCCAATGGAAGATGAAGAGGAGGAGAGAGTACGAGAAAGAAGAAGAACATGTGGGCCAAAGAATTTTGATTGTTAAAGTTAGTATATGGGCCATGTAGGTAGTTGAATTTTAGTTGGTTTTTAATTGAGGAATAAATAGAAATAAATGGACAAAGGTTAGTTTAGGGAGTGCAAGGATAAAGGGGTAGGATGAATAGGGTTGGGGTAGTAAGCTTGAGTTTAGGAGGGCATGGGGCATTTGGAGTTAATGTCCGTGAATTAACCAACAAATGTCATAAGTTAATAACCAGATTTGGCTTTTCAGATGTTTTTTTACATGTTCACCCTTTGCTTTAGGTCCGACCCCAAATTTCACAGACTTTATTTATGAGGGCAGGTTTGTCTTTCTTTATTTTTAATTATAACATTATCTTCGGACTCAGAGACATACTGTTACTGTGCATTACTTTATTATCCCCAAAAGAAAGTCCCCACGTCGTCTTGTTATGGTAATGGTCCCATAACAAATACTTCATTTATTTATTTTTAGTTTTACATTCGCATTATTCCAATGTTAATTAGATTCAACTTGCGGGGAGCAATAACAATGTTTAACGAATCAGCACGTGAAGCTGTGAAGGTAATTAATCACAAAGTTATCATTTTTCTTTAAGTGTTTTACAAAATCATAGATGCCTTCTCTAACTCTTTAAATATTCTCTCTTTAGAAATTTCCAAATTCTTCTGAAAGAAATTGATGTCCGTGGCCTTTTCGGATTATTGGGCATGGGTCATATAAATGGGCTTTGAGGATTGTTTCAGGCATAAAAACGGCCCACACGCCAAAAACAATGCGCCGTTGCCGGGGATCGAACCCGGGTCACCCGCGTGACAGGCGGGAATACTTACCACTATACTACAACGACTTGTTGTTTGCTTACAAGAACCAAAACTTAATTCACGTCAACAGATTGAAACCACCACCAGAACAACAGAGCAATTTATAGTAGTAGTTCAACTTCAGTCTTAATCTGAATCAGTACAAAAACCATTTTACGTATTACCTTTTTACTAATGTACACTGATCTTCCTTCTGAACTTTTTACTGACATATCTTCACTGTCATTCATAAATGTAAAAAAATGGAGAATTACAAATCACACAAGAAATCTCCAATCTGTTCATAAAGAGACCGTTGTAAAGTAACAAAACTTGTAACCTTCTAAAAAGTCACTAAGAATATTGATTTTTTCTGTGGAGGGGAAGCCAAAAGGAATAATAGCCTTTACTTTGTTCCAACAAAACTTCCAAAACGTTTAACTTGATTCAAGTTTATGGAAACAAACCACATTAGAATCAGATCTACATCTTTAACATTTTCGTGTTCATGAGATCATCAGCTTCAGTTAAGACCCACCTTGCTTCACACCAGACTCTCTTCCACGGGATTTATATAGCATCTAACCAAAAAAAACACAACAGAGCAATATAAAAAAAAGTCCATCAGACTGTTCTTGTAAAATGCAAGCAGTTCTCTGTGAGGAAAACTGCAAAGAAACTCGTTTAAGGTATTAAAATGAACCAACCAACTAACTAACCTTCATGAGGATCTTCGTGTACAAAGAAACTGGCAGCCACTATCAAATAACAGAGAATGAGCATCAATCCTTTGAAGTAATTCGACGTCCCTTCCTGTTGTGTTACATACAGATCGATCATCATCACTTCTTAGTTTTCTATTAGTTTACCATTATCATTCCTATAAGGTGGACTTCTTTACCCCACCTGAAGAAAAAAAGCTACAACTATAACGGTAATGAACAGCATCGCTGTCTCAAAAAGCTGGAAGTTCAGGTCCATCTGTTCACCCATCATCCATCCAATCACCACGCAGAACGGGACCTAACCATATACAACCAGCAACAGAGATCAATATAACAAGCCTTGTTGGCCAAAGATGATATACTGCTCATGCTACATACCACGAACATGGAGATCTGGATTGAGGAGCCAATAGCCACGCCCAAGGACAGATCCTGTAGAGGTCAAATAAAGTTCAACTATGTCTCAAGGCGAATGAAGAGAGTCTATTCAACTCAAGAACTACTCTGCCTACCAGTTTATCTTTCATGGCAAACATGATGGCACCTGCATGCTCTGCTGCATTCCCAACGATAGGAAGCAATATGACACTGATAAAAGCTATCGGTATGTTCCAAGAGACCGAGGCACCCTGAGAAAAACAATTACATTTACATTACTTAGTTGTGGTCGTTGTCAAGCAAAATAGACATGTGGTGGACATATCACATGTAGGCCAGGTTTACTACGAAAAGGAATGTTGATTACCTCTATGGCATCAACAAGATAGCCAGAGAGAAGAGAGACCCAAGCAGTCAAGATCGAGAGCCATATGATAGCTTCCCACTTAGAGATCTCAGGATCTTCATCTTCACCACAAGTTTCTTCGTTCTGATTTGTTTCCTAGAGTTCACAGCATATAGAGTTTCACAACCCAATTGGTTTTTTATACATAGAATGGATAGTCTTGAAGCAACGAACCTCTTCAAGAGGGCTATAAGAATTAGACTGGCTCTTCAACTGGAAGAAGAGGTAAGCAGCATAGGCTATAAGCATTATGCAACTGCTGAACCTTGACAGGGCCATCTCTGATGATCCGGCATGAACCTCACTGTGCGTGTAGTGAAGAACAGCAGGGAAGAGTATCCCCATGACGGCCATCAAAAGCAATCCTGAATTCACAACTGCTATTCCCTGGATGCGGAAGAACAGGAACAGGGGTCATAAAAGAATGGCAATAAACAATGAAGAAGGTGGATAATGACTGACTATATTACTTTGTCAAAGACTTGGTCTTTCTGGTAAAACACTAGGCCACCGCAGAAGAAAGCGCAGCCAAGTACAAGCAACATGTTAGACAGAATCGATCCTAGTAACGTCAGCTGAACAACACGTATCATCCCACTTTTCAAAGCGAAAATCGATATGATAAGTTCTGTCACATTCCCGAATGTAGCATTTAAGAGGCCTCCAACTGTGAAAATTTGTATAGCATGTCAAAAAAAAAAAACATCATGAAACAAAGAAACTACTGCCTGTTAAAGAAGAACCAATTCATACCAGTAGGGCCCGTGTAAAAAGCCAGTTGCCTGTTTCAAATAAGCCAACACACTTATACATAAGGTCAACAGCCAGAAACAATGGTACGTTAAGTTTGTGCTATAAAGTGCTTACTCTGTAGCATATCCTAGACGTTCAGCCAACGGTGTAATGCCTATTAAGCTCAGCAAGAACACCCACCCCTGAGCCATGGAAAGAATCATTTCTTATGATCCAACTCTTAGACATGTATTAGTACACTAAAACTCCAGCAATTTACCTTACTATCAATCATGTAGTGAACCAATATTGCTAGAGGACCGAAAGGTAACAACAGATTGAGTTTGTTAGATAAAATCACGATCCTGATGCTCCTAAGAACACTGTTCTTTGGTGATTTAGTCGTGTGTGCATGGAAACTCGGAGAAAGTGATCCTTTCTCCATCAAAGAAGCTGCTTTAGTTTGCGTGGCATCTTCTTCTTTTCTAAATAGACTTTTGTGCTCAAGATCATTAACCGAACCCATCTGTTACAGTAGAGCATCTTATCATTACCCCCCACAACAAAGCTGAGATTTAGATAAGAGATAATATCTAAATAAAAAGACAATGATCCCGTCAAACTTACTTCAACTTGTGCTTGGATTAGAGCAGGGACTTTACAATGACTCATTACCCTCGTGCTACCAAAAACATGGACCTTACAGAAGAAAGAAACTCCATGAATCTGGGAGAAAGTCGAGTGCTTTCGAAACAAATCGAGAGTAGTTGGGTTTTAAGGAAGAAAGAGAGTAAAAAAGGAGGAAACTTTACCTCGAAGTCAACGAAGGGTCAGAGAAAAAAGAATGGAACAAGTTGCAGAAACCAAATCAGAGCATAACCCAAATAAAAAACAACGACGACTTTGAAGCTAATAATTAAAGTTTTATGAACGTGATTCCGTGATCTGGATGGTGGTGTAGAATCGAATCCCTTAGATCTCAGATGATGCTAGTAGAAGAGCACGAGCGAGGAAGTTTCGTTCTTGGTCCCAAAGTTGAAAGCTTTCATCAGTTTGAAGAAACCCAAGTTTTTTTCTTTTTTAACTGAAGAAGAAGAAGAAGACACATGTAACGGCGCCGTTTTAATGTTTTCTCCTACAAAATAACCCGCGAATCTTACTTTTATATATAAGAATAAAATGAAATTAATTCATTTGGGTTTCGAATATTTTTCTACAAATCACTGAAAAGACAGGTGCAAAAGTTCCATTAATAGTACAAATTTTCAAAAAAAAATTTACCTAGAGTTAAAGACATGGTTTTATTTTCTTTCTTTCAAATTCAATACATGGAATGACTATTTTTTCTAAAGGTAAAAGGAGAAACAACCGAACTAAACTGAGAAAATATCTTTAAAGTATTAATATCCAGATTGTTGATAGACTTATAGATATAGATTGATTACAAAAAACATGGCATGTATCCCACTATCTATTATATATTGGACCACTACCAATAATGATCGTCTATAAGTTGATAAATCTTCCATTTGATTCGAGAACAGGGATCAAGTTTCAACCCACTTGCTTATGCTTTAGTTATGATCTGGGTTATGATAGACCTTGAATATTTTGAAATAAATTATTTTCTTACATATATCTATCAGGATTATTCTGAACTTGAGTTTAATTGGTTTTCTCCTTTTTTTCTCTTGTTTAATTTCACCACATACTCGAAATCAAGTCATGCAAGTACGCGATAAAACGGGTCAACTGTCAAAGATCTGACCTGAATTGAACATTATCGGCCATCGTTGATTTGATCCAAGGCGGCCCATAGATCGATGTCGCCCGGTTTACGAAAGCTTTAACAATATGTAGACTGAGACAATCAACCATTTACTCATTGACCCTGCTCAGTAATATGGACTCAGTACGGGTGGGCTCACTCAAACTTAGCCCAATCCCCCCCCCCCCACCCAACCCACAGAAAACGTAAAGTTAAACCACCCCAATTAGATTATGATTTCGACATCATCGTATATTCGTATCATTTAATATAATTTCGATCATAAATTCATTTTCTTTTAATAAGTTGAGAAGTACTTTTCAGTTAATAGCTTCCATACCCGAGTTGTCGCTCTACAATACGCATTTTATTACTAGCTTGTTCAGCTACGTCGTTGTTTAAAGAGAAATTAGAAGCTATACCAAAAGACTTATTCGTATTTGGCGATATAAGAAAGAGGTGAAAATAGACACTGTTCGACGATGCAAGAATACTCTGATGCCCCTACAATCATTTCGAGTCATTGCCCCTAAACTCCTACGACGAATCTTCTACTACGATACGCAGAATCTATTAAAATATCGCATGATCGAAAGCATGCGTCTTCGTTGTGTCTTGTCATAACAACTCTTCAGTTCCCAAAACCAAAATTAATTCTCCGTATACGTCCATCTTCCCCAAACGCCAAATTTAATTCTCCTTTTACGTCCACCTTCCCCATACGCCAAATTTATTTTCTTTTACATCGCTTGTCTGTTCTTTCGAGATATCAGAAACTGCGACCGTCCGTATGGAGGATTCCGACGGAGTCGAGCCGCCTCCATGCTTGTTACCGGAAAGGATTTTCGCAATCGGAGAAGAACCTACCGGCGTCAGAGTCACTCCATATCATAAAGCATGCGGAATCAGACAAATCCTCGCCGCCCTGGATCCAGAAGAGGTTAAAGAGATAAGGCGATCGCCGTTCGGAAAACTGGTCGACATTGCTGAGAAACCCAGTTTCTCGGGGAGGTTTGGGCGATACATCATCTCCAGACAACTAAGGGTTTCTAGGAAGCATAAGACCTGGTTTCTCTTCGCCGGAAAACCCATAAGATTTTCGCTCCGGGAATTTGCTCTGGTGACCGGATTAAACTGTAACAAGTTCCCGAAGCGAAATAAAAAAAGATCGAAGAACTTCATCGCCGAGAAACCGTACTGGGGAGAGCTCTTTGGGAGTCTAAAAGAGGTCCCCGTCACAACGGTCATTAGGATGCTGAAGAGGAAAACTGTCACAGACAAAGAGAAAAGGCTGAAGTACGCATACCTGGCCTTGCTCTCCTCCGTTATACTTCCGACGACACATAATCCTCGAATTTCCCAAGACTATGCAGAGTTGATTAAGGATCTGGAAAAGTTTTTCGCCTATCCTTGGGGCAGGTGCTCGTTCGACATGCTGATGAGTAGCATCAAGGAGAGAAAAGAAGTTTCCCTCTCACAAAACACCATTGCCCTAAAAGGATTTGTGCTCGCGCTGCAACTTGTTATGATTGAATGTGTGCCTGCTTTGACGGAGGTGGTACAAGATGGAAGTTCATCGGGGTCAGATGCGGAATCTGGAGAGGATGCTGATACATTGGATGGTAATAACGCCGGAAAGAAAAGCATCAGCCCAGGTCACGCCCGCGACGTGGATGCAGCCGGAAAGGTATCTACTTTACATTAATCAGTGAATCATGCCCTCAATTTTATTCATTACTGTTGTACTCGAGTAGTAACACATGTGGCATTGTTCTTATGTCTTTTCTATAAACAGGCACTAGTTCAGTCTATCATGGGAGATGCAAATGGTGAGATTTTGACTGCAGCTGACTATGAATATTCTGATGATGAAGACGACACTGCTGTCGGTAATATGGTTAAGCTAATTGAAGAGGAGTTCCCATTCAACACAGGATGCTTTTCTGGTGGTGTTTCCAGACAAGATGTCAGTAGGATGCGTGAAGAGACAAAGGCTGATCTAGTGAACCGAAAGTCTGTAAAAACAAAGACGGCTACTTCTCCCCATGTTGAAGATGGAGTAGACGCAGATTGGCTTGCGTCTATCGTGCGAGACAAGGTGAAAGAGGATTTCTTGCTTGTAGTTGGTGAGATCTCAGCATTAAAGGAATCATTCAACAGTTTCAAGTCATCAGTCCTCACCGATATGGATGATATTTATGGACAGCTACAAGAAAATGTGTTGAAAATTAAGACCCTATCTTCTGACATACGTGATCTCGTCCGCACTGCACCTCCCCCACAGCCCGAGACATCAAACCGACAGCCCACCATTGTGGACTCGACCACTCAGACAAATGGACAGACGTCCAACATAATCAACGAGGCTATCCAATTCGCTAACCGTGCTACAGCGGGGGCTTCACAGGTAAGCTATATATTGGGCGGTCAACATTTAATTTATTCAGCTACCCTACCTCAAAACCGGCTAACATAACTGCTCTTACAGGGGGACGCCAATGTGGTTTTCACTACGACAGGGGTGAGTGGGGTCAGTGAACGTCATCAGTCCCTTGGCTCCGTTGAGGTATGTTGCTGATAGAATCTGCTAATTCTATTACACACATTTGTGGTTCATGACCTGTGCAATCTCCCTCAAAACACAGGTTGATAACAATGGACATGCAGACTGTGAGGCTGGTCAATCTTCTCCTCTTGCTCCAGAAGAGCATCAACCAGGAGCCGTAGAAGTAGAACTCAATACGGAATCGGTATGTAATAGTTTAGAGAGATTAATTCTTACAAATTGCTACAAATTACATCCTTTCTATCTTAACTTATATTTTGTTTTGGCGTGTATAATAATAACAGACACTTGATCCTGCTTTGTTGTTTCCAAACCCAACATTCTCGCTAAACCTTTCGCAGGAGCCTACTGGGGAGGGTCCCAAAGATGCCAATGTGATCAACAGCAATGAAGAGGAAGACGGTGATGAAGAAAACAACGTTGGTAATATACCGGAAGTTGGTATAGGTAACAGAAAAAGCAAGAGGCAGAAGGTACCTACGAAATCCCTGCTTGGTGAGTACGAATGTGGTCGAGGTTTTCTGAAACGCGCACGGAAGGCTGTTTCTGATGCCATATACAAGGGTGAGAACGTTGATTACTCGGCTAAGTTCGCTGTACTTCGCGAGATAATGAAGAGTACATTGTAAGTAAATTAATACTGGAAAGCCGGTTAACGAGATTGTTAGACAGATTTCCGTATTTGTAACCTGCTAATTGATGTCTTTCATTTCTCATTTAGCTGCCTTGCTCATCAGAAGGGAGAGATACACGGGGAAGAGCTTATCGAGGTAGTTGAGCGAACAAGTCATTTGTCGACTAAGGTATGATGTTGTTATTTATAATCCTTTACTCCTCCAAATTGTATATTTACATATATTTGTGTTCACAATATTGTTGCCAGGTGGTTGATGTGCTTATGTTCCACATAAGCTCTTTGTTTGTTTCACGGGGAGGCCCGGACCAGCTGACCAGTTGTGTCATTTTGGACACTCAGTTTGTTTCACAGTTCACGAAGTTGTATACCAAATTCTCCAAGTGCTCCAAAAAAGATAGCTACAAATTTCCGGGAAGCCTTGCACAAATGATCCAGGCCAGGCCGTCTTCTGCTGATGCGGAGCGTTTTTATTTCCCATTCAACCTCGACAAACAGTACTGGGTGGAAATTTGCGTGGACTGCAGTAGCTGGACTGTCACGATTTTGGACTGCAATGTCTCCCTCAGAACCGACCCTATGATGAACAAAGAAGTCAAGCCGATAGCAGTGATGTTTCCTTATCTTCTGAAGCAGATGGGAAGGCAATTTGGGAGTAGGGAGGGTAAAGCAATGTCAATTGAAAGGCCAAGGTCCATTCCTCAACAAAATGTGCCTACAGACTCCGGCATTTCTTCGGTAATTTTCATTCAGTCTCATGCTGTGGGTGGGGTTGATGTGTGTAAATGCATCACTCCGGACGTCTTGGCAACCGAAGTGGAGAGACTACTTGTCAGTCTATACGAATCAACCGTCGGTCCCCTTTGATGTTATTTCTCTTTTCCTTTCGTTCTAGTGTCGGATTTCTTTAAGTTTTACAGACTCTAATGTTTATCTTGTTCTGGCTTTGTATTATGACAATCTCTAAGCTTCTTGTTTCGGTACCATGTGCGTGTTTTTGGTTTAACTAGCCAACTATATTATTAGCTTTCCACAACAAACGATTAGAGGTCCAATTGGCTTACAAGCCGAATCAGTTGCATTTTACCAAACTAAATAGAATTTGGATTCAAGGATCCGGCCCACTAACCATTTAGAAAAGTAAATAAAACCTGACGGTTTTGAACAGCTATTCCAAACCCACTGTACGATTAGGGTAAATATATTGACGCCAAAACACTGCGTTTTATGTTTGTTATAAAATAGAGCAATTCTTACACTCATTTTCATCCCCTCCGTTTTTGTGCGGCGACAGTAGGTGAAGAAAGAGAAGTTATTACAGACTGAAGTAATAATCAGGTCTACACATGCTTCATTCCTCTATATATACTTACCACAATAGATCCCAGATGCCCGTCTCATTTTAACTTATATATTTTACTGTTGTAGTTCTGTGTGGTCGCAATGGATATAGGTCCTGGAATTCCTCGGAGGTGTTTGTGTGGGGCATTGACAGTTCTATTAACATCGAAGACGAAGGAAAACCCTGGTCGCCGATTCTACAGATGCGGGGTTGTTTTTGGTGACAACCATGTGTTCAAGTGGGCTGATGATGCCTATCTCGAGGAATTAGAATTGATAGCCGAGAAGCAGTCGTCAATGGAGAAAGAGGTTATGGAAATCAAGGAACACCTTTTCGAGATCAAGAAAGACATAACTGAGATTGTTGAGGTGGTAGCAGCCTTGTCAACCAAGATTCGAAAGTGACCAACCTTTCATTTTCTGTATTTATTGTTATGTATGTCTTAAGCATGTCTATGTTTATGTAGAATCCGATGATGTAAGTTGACTTGAACAATGTACATCGACCGTTTATCAAGCTATATATGATATTAACCGTCGTTACGATTAATTAAGTGGCTAACTGGTCTACAATACGTTATCGGTTGTAAACAGTTATTTGTGTTCTCGGATTCATGATTTTGGTCAACTTTATTACTTAACCGTGTAAGTTTAACTATACACAGTCACTCAATGTATTAGCCGTTTAGGCGTTATATTTTATGGTTAACCTAAGTACTTAGCCTTGATAAGGGTTTGGGTTGATAGCCAAGTGATTTTGGGTTTAGTGTTAATGAGGGAATTGGGGGATTTATGAATTCCCTAGGGTTCAGGTTTAGGGTTTATCTATATTAGGTTTGGGTTGATACCCTACTAGCATTTTGGGTTTAGATTTAAGGAGGGATTAGGGGGATTAGAGGGATTAGGGGATTTAAAGGGGATTAGGGGGATTACTCTAGGGTTGAGGTTTAGTGGTTTTTGTTTACCTTTATTATGGTATAGGGTTGAGGTTTAGTGGTTTTTGATATTAACCGTTGTTACGATTCTTTATGTGGCTAACTGGTCTACAATACCTTATCATATGCGAACACTGATTTGTGTTTATGGAGTCATGATCTTCGTCAAGTTTAATAATTAACCGTGTAAGTTTACTTACACACAGGCACTCAATATATTAACCGGTTAGATGTTATATTTTATGGCTAAACCTAACTTTACTTAACATATGCTTCATTACGAGAGTTAGCGGTCAATAGGGTTGAGGTTAATGGTTTAGGGTTTTGGGTTTAGAGTTTTCATGGATTTTGGCTTTAGGGATGAACACTTGGATTCGGGTTAATGGTTTAGCCTGCATTAGGGTTGGGGTTGATAGCCAAGTGATTTTGGGTTTCTTGTTAATGAGGGAATTGGGGGTTTAGGGAATTCCCAGGGTTCAGGTTTAGGGTTTATCTATATTAGGTTTGGGTTGATACCCTACTAGCATTTTGGGTTTAGATTTAAGGAGGGATTAGGGGGATTAGAGGGATTAGGGGGATTTAAAGGGGGATTAGGGGGATTACTCTAGGGTTGAGGTTTAGTGGTTTTTGTTTACCTTTATTATGGTATAGGGTTGAGGTTTAGTGGTTTTTGATATTAACCGTTGTTACGATTCTTTATGTGGCTAACTGGTCTACAATACCTTATCATATCACGAACACGATTTGTGTTTATGGAGTCATGATCTTCGTCAAGTTTAATAATTAACCGTGTAAGTTTACTTACACACAGGCACTCAATATATTAACCGGTTAGATGTTATATTTTTATGGCTAAACCTAACTTTACTTAACATATGCTTCATTACAGAGAGTTAGCGGTCAATAGGGTTGAGGTTAATGGTTTAGGGTTTTGGGTTTAGGGTTTTCATGGATTTTGGCTTTAGGGATGAACACTTGGGTTCCGGGTTAATGGTTTAGCCTGCATTAGGGTTGGGGTTGATAGCCAAGTGATATTGGGTTTACTGTTAATGAGGGAATTGGGGGTTTAGGGAATTCCCAAGGGTTCAGGTTTAGGGTTTATCTATATTAGGTTTGGGTTGATACCTACTAGCATTTTAGGTTTAGATATAAGGAGGGATTAGGGGATTAGAGAATTCCCTGCAGATGAGGTTTAGGGTCTATTTATAATAGGTTTGGGTTGATACCCTACTACCATTTTGGGTTTAGATTAAGGAGGGATTTGGGTGATTCGTTAATTCTCTGGAGTTGAGATTTAGGGTCTATCTATATTAGGTTGGGGTTGATACCCTACTAGCATTTTAAGTTTAGTGTTTAGGAGGATTTTTAAATTTTGAATTTACCACAGGGTTGAGGTTTAGTGGTTTTGTTTATCTTTATTTTGGTATAGGGTTTTAGGGCAGAAGGTTTGGGTTTGATGGTTTAGGGTTAGGTTTTAGGGTTTACTGGTTAAGGAATTAGTGTTTAGTGTTAAGGTTTAGGGTTCAGGGTTTACGGTTAAGGATTTAGGGTTTAGGGTTAAGGATTTAGGGTTTAGGGTTTACGGTTTAGGTTTAGGCCAATGTGGAACAACCGTTGGTCAAGCTATATATGAGATTAACCGTTTTACGATTTTTATGCGGCTAAGTGAACTACAATACTTTCTCATATGTAAACAGTGATTTGTGTTTCTTGATTCATGATCTTCGTCAAGTATATTAGTTAACTGTGTAAGTTTAATTACACACAGGCACTCAATATATTAGCGGTTAGATATTATATATTATGGCTAACCTAACTTTACTTATCAAATGCTTATTTACAGAGAGTTAGCTCAATAAGGCTAACTTGTAATTATGGCTAACCTAACCGTGTAAGTTTAACTATACACAGTCACTCAATGTATTAGCCGTTTAGGCGTTATATGTTATGGTTAACCTAAGTACTTAGCCTTGATAAGGGTTTGGGTTGATAGCCAAGTGATTTTGGGTTTAGTGTTAATGAGGGAATTGGGGGATTTATGAATTCCCTAGGGTTCAGGTTTAGGGTTTATCTATATTAGGTTTGGGTTGATACCCTACTAGCATTTTGGGTTTAGATTTAAGGAGGGATTAGGGGGATTAGAGGGATTAGGGGGATTTAAAGGGGGATTAGGGGGATTACTCTAGGGTTGAGGTTTAGTGGTTTTTGTTTACCTTTATTATGGTATAGGGTTGAGGTTTAGTGGTTTTTGATATTAACCGTTGTTACGATTCTTTATGTGGCTAACTGGTCTACAATACCTTATCATATGCGAACACTGATTTGTGTTTATGGAGTCATGATCTTCGTCAAGTTTAATAATTAACCGTGTAAGTTTACTTACACACAGGCACTCAATATATTAACCGGTTAGATGTTATATTTTATGGCTAAACCTAACTTTACTTAACATATGCTTCATTACAGAGAGTTAGCGGTCAATAGGGTTGAGGTTAATGGTTTAGGGTTTTGGGTTTAGAGTTTTCATGGATTTTGGCTTTAGGGATGAACACTTGGATTCCGGGTTAATGGTTTAGCCTGCATTAGGGTTGGGGTTGATAGCCAAGTGATTTTGGGTTTACTGTTAATGAGGGAATTGGGGGTTTAGGGAATTCCCTAGGGTTCAGGTTTAGGGTTTATCTATATTAGGTTTGGGTTGATACACTACTAGCATTTTAGGTTTAGATATAAGGAGGGATTAGGGGGATTAGAGAATTCCCTGGAGATGAGGTTTAGGGTCTATTTATAATAGGTTTGGGTTGATACCCTACTACCATTTTGGGTTTAGATTAAGGAGGGATTTGGGTGATTCGTTAATTCTCTGGAGTTGAGATTTAGGGTCTATCTATATTAGGTTGGGGTTGATACCCTACTAGCATTTTAAGTTTAGTGTTTAGGAGGATTTTTAAATTTTGAATTTACCCTAGGGTTGAGGTTTAGTGGTTTTTGTTTATCTTTATTTTGGTATAGGGTTTTAGTGTAGAAGGTTTGGGTTTGAGGGTTTAGGGTTAGGTTTTAGGGTTTACTGGTTAAAGAATTAGGGTTTAGTGTTAAGGTTTAGGGTTCAGGGTTTACGGTTAAGGATTTAGGGTTTAGGGTTAAGGATTTAGGGTTTAGGGTTTACGGTTTAGGTTTAGGCCAATGTGGAACAACCGTTGGTCAAGCTATATATGATATTAACCGTTTTTACGATTTTTTATGTGGCTAAGTGAACTACAATACTTTCTCATATGTAAACAGTGATTTGTGTTTCTTGATTCATAATCTTCGTCAAGTATATTAGTTAACTGTGTAAGTTTAATTACACACAGGCACTCAATATATTAGCCGGTTAGATATTATATATTATGGCTAACCTAACTTTACTTATCAAATGCTTATTTACAGAGAGTTAGCGCTCAATAAGGCTAACTTGTAATTATGGCTAACCTAACCGTGTAAGTTTAATTCACGCTGTGTTAACTTGTAAAAATCAAAGACTTATGATGGTGTTGGACAACTTGTTTAGCCGGCTAAATATTGACAAAGGTATATACTTTCTCCACGCCGTTATAAGAGTGTTCGAGGATAATTGATAATAAGTTAGGAGATAAACAAAGACAACTTCTTATTTAACAAGAGAACTTCTTATTTAACATAACAAAGCGTTTATCCAAATCCCCTACATACCCAAGATGGTGTTCTTACTAGTACTATTAAACATAAGTAGCCATTTATTTGACCATCTGCATCCGCCAAACCATCCCATACAATTCCGCCTATCGCCAAAAGTTCCCTTGCTGTCTGCTTCTTAGGATCTTATATTGAATTTTTGCAAGTGGCCTTGTTGTGTCCAACGCCCTTGCACCTGCTGCACGTGACCCTTCTACGAACACATTTCACCTACAACCAGGTGGACAAATATATATATATATATATATATATATATATATATATATATATATATATATATATATATATATATATATATATATATGAATGCAAATTTGGCTTAAAGATGAATGTTAAATTTTGATTCAGAAGAAACACTTACACGTGTTTCACCTCTGGAAAAGTATCTCAACTTCTTAGGCCTTCCGGTGGGCGTCGTGTGTGGTGGAGCCAATTGGAGATCAGTTATATTAGATGCCATTTCCAATTCACCGTTCGAGGATGTGTCCGGAAGTATGGTTCCTTTATAAGCACGTTTGAGGGAAGCCATTTTGTACGGATCTATGACCAGGTCATTCACATTTACCTTTGCTTTTAAAGCAGCTGCAATCGCGTGGGAGCAAGGCAAAGCTAGCATCTGAAACTCGAAGCAGCTGCAAGTAAGGGCGCCGAGGTTGACATGGAAACTGACACCACTTTTATTGTGGACCTCATACTCTTTCTCCGCAATTTTTACGACATCGTAACCACCAGTCATCTCAAAGCTGTCTGTCAGAATTCCTTCAACTCTAGGACTAAGAACTGCTCCACTGTTGTTAGCTGCGTCCCGCCTAGTAGCAAACCAAGACATCAGTTTTCCACGGATGAAGTCAATCAACTGCACGATGGGAAACTCCCTTGCTTCCCTCAGAACTGAATTCCATGACTCTGCCAAATTACTAGTCATGACGTTGTAACGATTTCCAGGGAAGTGGGATCGCGCCCAATGCTCAAATCCAATTTCAATGAGGTATTCTGCACAAGCAGGATCCATCACTTTAATTTGGTTGAATATGTCGTAGAAATCTTTCAACCTATAAGCCCTTGCTGCCTTGGCAACTAGATAGCTCAGGTGCCTCCCCCGGAAATTGGACCTGATGTTCCTCTTTAGGTGGACAACACAAGCACAATGACCTGCTGCTGGATAAACCTGCAATCGCGTCGTTATGATAGCCAGTTAGTAAACGGGTTAAAAGTTATTATTACTATTAACCTGCTACCATAGATAATAACACGGCTAAAGCAATCAAGGACTATCTAACAGCAATGCAAACACAAATTAAATTAACTCACTTTGCTCAACGCTTTGTAGATAGAAGGATGCCTATCGGAAACAACGACCAATCCAGGCTCGTTAGGTACAAATGCTGATAGGTTTCTGAAAAACCACTCCCACGACATGTCGTTCTCGCTATCAACAATAGCAAACGCCAGAGGAAAGATCTGGTAATTACCATCCTGTGCTGAAGCTGTAAGCAAACATCCTGCGTATTTTCCTTTTAAATGTGTCCCATCGACGACGACGACCTTCCTCATAGCTTCGTACCCCTCGATTGAAGCCCCTAACGCAAGGAACATATATTTGAATCGCTGGCCGCCTTGCTCCGTTAGCTCAGTATGCAGATTTGCTAACGAGCCAGGATTAGCTATGACCAGGTTTTTCAGATAAGATGGGAGTTTTAGGTAAGAGGCGTTGCATGTTCCATGTCTGTTATCCACTGCCATGTCTCTTGATTTCCAAGCTTTCCAGTAAGAGATCGAAACGCCATGGTCTCCACGCATCATCATTCTGATTTCTCTCGGCTTAGGACCCATCCCGTTTCCAGCAAATTTGGTTTTCATCAGCTCTCCTATCACAGCAGAAGTTGCTTGACTCTGGTATCCACCACGTTGAGCAATCGAACAAGTATGTTCGGTTACAACTTTTCTCACTTCAAACACCTCAGAATCCTTTAACCTGATTTCATATATACGCCAAGGGCAACATGAGCTGATGCACTGTAAGATCATTGTGCTAGGATCAGACTTCCCGCTTCTGAAGCAAAACTTCTTTGATATTGCAACCATTGCAATATACTGCTTGAAAGCCTCCCGGTTCCTGAACATCATTCCAACCTGAAGATCACCTCCATCATCCTCCATTTCAGCTGTGACGACAACAATAGAAAATTACATAAGGGAAAGAATGTTATGCTTTAACCTTACTGAAACACATATTTTGATAACAGATTATTAAGGCATATAAATGAACTCTGAAATTAACGTATCCCTTTGACAAATTATGTAACTTTCCAATTATTTTCTGAACCGGGCAGACAGTTTACACTACAATGGCCACAATACAAACGTTTTGAAAACTTGGAAATGGTGGATAGCTATACAAATTTTTAATATAAAAAGCATCAGAGTTCATTTCATTCATTAACCTTTTTAAGACATAATTACATGAGAGTTCAACATTAAAAATACAACTTCCCCCTAAAGACGGTCCTGATATGCCGTCAAACACCCGACCCTTAGAAAATCTTCCACGATTGGACATCCAAAAAACATACCCGACGGTTACTCATTAGTTTAACTCTCCAAAATCCGACCATAAAAGTTAAACTTCATGTTAACCGTCCATACAAAACACATAACCCCACCCGAAAAATATAAAGCGTTGACCTAAAAAACACATTGACCCATTGCTTGTTGCTGATATCAGTACGCACCATCGGTCCCACTTCCCTCCGAAGATGTCTCCACAACACTGCCACCATCTATCTCTTTCGTTCCTCCTTCAGCATTCCCGCAAGCTAGTGTCAGTGAGACCGCTGGACTGAACTCCGGTGCTAGTTCTGGTTGTTCCCTTCATCTTGTCGGTTTCAACCACTCCTCCTCCATGGGTAATCGGATCGCCTACGATTTTAAAACAGTTTCATTACTGTTTTTATACATGGCCCCAAATAAATAAATAAACCACCAAAAACTTATAGAGCAGGCCATAAAAAGATCAGTTACCTTCGTTTGTTTCCATTGGAAACCCTGACATGACCTGAGAGCAGACAACTTGGGTTGATCCAGCTGAAGAATCAGTTTGTTCTTGGAATATAGCAGCCCTCGAGTAGTCATCTTCCAGTGTTTCCAAAAAGCCCCCAGCAGACATTACCCCAGCACGAAACCCCAGATTCTGACCCGGTCCAGTACCCACAACGAAAGCTTTGTTACAGCAGTTGCAAGAATCATCCATAGTTCCATTCGCGAAATCCTCCATTGACACCAGATTTCCATCCCTCTGGGCGTTGAAAAACTCGGGATATTCGAGCAGATCTAGGCCTACATCCCAGAAGACAGATGGTGCGGCTGACGCACTTATTGGAGGTAGAGGCTGTTGCTGGAAAGGAACGACTACTCCTGCATTTTGTAAAATCAGAGTTATTATTAGAATCAAATAACTAGCCGGTTAAATCATTTTGGTTAATGTTAAATCAGTGCGTAATTAGTAAACCATCTACATATACACGAGTAGGAGAATAATAACCGGCTAAGCTCAGAGCACTCACCATCAAAAGCCGAAATGGTTTCTAGAGGAGGACTCTCGACAAGCACCATATCATCGTCATCATCCAGTTGAATGATCTCCATTCCAGTGTCATTACGACCTCCTGGCTGAGGTCGCAGGGCTTTGTCAGCATATCCCATCTCTAGGGCAACTCGGTGGAAGAGGACCATTTCTCTTTCTCCGAAGATTTCCTTCATAACTTCTTCACACGTAAGAAGCCTCTCTCCAAAGACCAAACCTGTCAACAAGTTACACTAAATGTTACATAACGGTAGAAGGACTAAACAAGTACAAAATGATTAGCAATAGATGGATAATAAATTACTTACTTTCATTATGTAGCTTTCCAATTATTTTCTGAACCGGGCAGACAGTTTACACTACAATGGCCACAATACAAACGTTTTGAAAACTTGGAAATGGTGGATAGCTATACAAATTTTTAATATAAAAAGCATCAGAGTTCATTTCATTCATTAACCTTTTAAGACATAATTACATGAGAGTTCAACATTAAAAATACAACTTTCCCTAAAGACGGTCCTGATATGCCGTCAAACACCCGACCCTTAGAAAATCTTCCACGATTGGACATCCAAAAAACATACCCGACGGTTACTCATTAGTTTAACTCTCCAAAATCCGACCATAAAAGTTAAACTTCATGTTAACCGTCCATACAAAACACATAACCCCATCCGAAAAATATAAAGCGTTGACCTAAAAAAACACATTGACCCATTGCTTGTTGCTGATATCAGTACGCACCATCGGTCCCACTTCCCTCCGAAGATGTCTCCACAACACTGCCACCATCTATCTCTTTCGTTCCTCCTTCAGCATTCCCGCAAGCTAGTGTCAGACTGAGACCGCTGGACTGAACTCCGGTGCTAGTTCTGGTTGTTCCCTTCATCTTGTCGGTTTCAACCACTCCTCCTCCATGGGTAATCGGATCGCCTACGATTTTAAAACAGTTTCATTACTGTTTTTATACATGGCCCCAAATAAATAAATAAACCACCAAAAACTTATAGAGCAGGCCATAAAAAGATCAGTTACCTTCGTTTGTTTCCATTGGAAACCCTGACATGACCTGAGAGCAGACAACTTGGGTTGATCCAGCTGAAGAATCAGTTTGTTCTTGGAATATAGCAGCCCTCGAGTAGTCATCTTCCAGTGTTTCCAAAAAGCCCCCAGCAGACATTACCCCAGCACGAAATCCCAGATTCTGACCCGGTCCAGTACCCACAACGAAAGCTTTGTTACAGCAGTTGCAAGAATCATCCATAGTTCCATTCGCGAAATCCTCCATTGACACCAGATTTCCATCCCTCTGGGCGTTGAAAAACTCGGGATATTCGAGCAGATCTAGGCCTACATCCCAGAAGACAGATGGTGCGGTGGCCTTATTGGAGGTAGAGGCTGTTGCTGGAAAGGAACGACTACTCCTGCATTTTGTAAAATCAGAGTTATTATTAGAATCAAATAACTAGCCGGTTAAATCATTTTGGTTAATGTTAAATCAGTGCGTAATTAGTAAACCATCTACATATACACGAGTAGGAGAATAATAACCGGCTAAGCTCAGAGCACTCACCATCAGAAGCCGAAATGGTTTCTAGAGGAGGACTCTCGACAAGCACCATATCATCGTCATCATCCAGTTGAATGATCTCCATTCCAGTGTCATTACGACCTCCTGGCTGAGGTCGCAGGGCTTTGTCAGCATATCCCATCTCTAGGGCAACTCGGTGGAAGAGGACCATTTCTCTTTCTCCGAAGATTTCCTTCATAACTTCTTCACACGTAAGAAGCCTCTCTCCAAAGACCAAACCTGTCAACAAGTTACACTAAATGTTACATAACGGTAGAAAGACTAAACAAGTACAAAATGTTTAGCAATAGATGGATAATAAATTACTTACTTTCGTATGTAGCTTTTGCCCTTTCATCTTGATTTTCACCGACCACATAAGTTTTTGATCCAATGGTGAAGTCAGAACGGCATAGAAATTGATACTCAGCGACGTTCTTTGCCCCGAGAGTGAGCAGCAGCGTCACATCACTCGTTGGTGGCCTACGGTTCATGACACTTATGAGCTCAGCGGTGTTGGTTATAGTGAGAGGTGGTACCCGTCCACTAGGGAAAATCATCCAGTCGGGCATCCCGTAGGTTATCACCACCGGGCTGAACTCACCGAGAACATAATGTTCCCTCACAGCTGCTTCAACCCTCTCGAATGTCTGAGGAGAGTCCATGAACATGGTGAAGCCGTAATCAGCAGGGGTGGGGACGAAATGCCAGTGGAGCCTTTCGTTCTTTTTCCAAACCCTCGCCACGCATCTAAATATCGACCCATCTTCTGCAAATTATTAGCGAGCACATATTAGTTTTAGATGTAAAATCTCACGATAAATAAGTGATCTAATTAAATATAGAACTCAACTAATATATAGATAGAAATAACAGAAAGTTAATCCGTTTAGATCGCTCACCTTAAACCAAAGCTTCAACAAACTTAAGACTCTGATCGATTGTATCTCTATTTTTATCGACTGTGTGTTCTTGAAATGAAGAAACCGGCCAACTCAGTTATATAGAGGTGAGGAGGAAGCAGAACGATATAATATCTCGATGATACAATCTTCTGTATGTATAGGACGGAAATCTTTTGCTAGATTTTCTACAAGATGCGCCGTATGCGTCAGAGATTTGGTAGAGAGAGAGAGATGAGGCGTGCTTAAACTGCAGCAAAATCGTTTACCAATGTGATCTTATAAAATCCAAAACCAATCTTTACAGTGAAATCCGAATCTTCCCTGTCAGAACAAAACCCTATGTCACCCTACTCTCCGGAAGCCGAGTCGACGAGCAAGGGGGTAGTCTCGTCTTTTCTCATGTGTTGGATCATGACAGCTTGGCCCAACCTCTCTCTTTTTCCTATTTTCCTAATTATACCAAACTTCTTTGTTTTTGGCTCAATTAGCTCTTGTTTAAATACTCTATCCAATAACATTTTTTTTAAAAAAAAATTAAATAAGCCAAAAACATTATATCTTTTATACAATAAAACAGAATTCAATTGGCAATTCTAAGAGTGACAAGTGTCTCTTGAAATTTTTTTAACAGTTTCTCTTTTGTACAGTTTTCTTTTTCGAGAAAGTTAATTGCTGTCTAATGTTTTTTAATCTTCCATTATTAAAAGTTCTTTCCGTTCTATTAGCAAAACTGTTTTTCCATTATCTTTATCCTCTCACTACCTCCACTTATTTTCTTTTGCGTCTAAATAAACTAAAAACTCCACCTTTAAAAGATCAGAAAAACTGTAAACTATTAGGTGATGATTGTTTTGTTAGATTCTAGATTCTAGATTTTGGTTTTTGGTTTTTGGTTTTTGGTTTTTGACTTTTGGATTTTAGTTTTTGGTTTTTGATTTTGCAGTAAATTTTGGTTTTTTAAAAAACTTGATTGGTGGTTTTTAGATTTTGGTTTCTAGTTTCTGGTTTTTCCTCTTAAAAATAATAAAATAAAAAATAATCAGTAAATTATTTATTAATGAAAAATAAAAAATTATTACTAAAATAAATATCATTTTTAATAAATAATATCAATAGATATGTAAAATTACATAAAATATTTTTTACACAATTAATTTTATTTTATTGAGAATTTTTTAAGAAATGCTCTCATATAATTTTCATATTATATATGTTAAAAATTATTTTTACTTAACCTTATTGTATGTATTTTAAAGATTCTTTACAAAAAATAATTGGATGGTTACTTTATATTTTGTTTTTTTAACTAATAAAAATATTAATAATAAAATAATTATTTTAAAAAAGTAAAAATAAAAGTATTATATTGGTAGGTCTTATATTTTATTGGCATGAATTAGTAAAAGAGAAAATTAGGAAAAAAAGACACTTTCAACTCAGATTTGTCTCAGTAAGACTTGTGGAAGATTTTTTAGGTAACTAGGATTTTTATTCCTTTTAATACCATTATACCCTTCAATTTAACTAATTAATTTTCATTATTCGTAATTTATTTAAGTTTTTATAAAAAAAAGTAAAAAAAAAAAAGTAACAAAAAATCGACAGTTTATGGTCTCTGGTCTGAACCGTATCTCCAATCCGCCATCAAGCTCACCTCCGTCGCGGCCCGTGCTCACCAATCTCAGCCACCACAACCATCTTCTTCGATAAGCCGTCTTGAAGCTCGGAGTCGTCTTCACTTCGCCACGAACCTCCTCGAAAGTTGTTCAGTCACCAAGAAGTCTCCTTACATCAAAACCGGAGCACCTTAGTTGTCGCTGGATCTTCAATCGCCATCGTCACGGAGGAAGCTCGAGCAACAATGGTGGAGTTTCTCATTTTTGCCCATTAGGTCCTTATGCTTCTGATATATTTCATTTTGCCCCCATAGTTTCTTCATGTGCAGAAAAGACCTCTCGAATTAAACTAAAACTTGCAATTGTGCATCTCAGACCTCATTGTAATTTGCAAAACATGAAAGAGAAGATATTGTGCGAAATTTACGTTAGATTTCATTTTGATTTAGGAAATATATTAACCAAAATATGGAAATTTCCATATAAGATTTAGGAAACATCTATAACCGAATATGGCAGTTTCTATATTTTTCGGATTTGCTTAGAAAATGTATCTTACCTAACTCAGAACACAGTAAAATATGTGGGAGACCTATTTTATCTTAGGCGTCACATAAGCTAAAAGGTACATGAGCTTAATTTCACATAACGTACGTTAGGTACATCATAGAGTTGTGGCTATTTGTCGTTATATAACCCTAGGTAGAGTAAAGAGATCTTGCTAGATTGTAATGTTACAAAATGTACCTAAGATATATATGACAAAGAAGCCTATATAACGTTATATACCCTGGATATATCGATGTATAAAATTTGTATTTCAATTTCTAGATAAAATAGATCACCAGAATGTGTATTTTAACCTGGGTTAGAAAATAAAATAAAATATGATTCCAATTTTTTTTTAAAAAAAAATTGAACATATAAATTGTCATACTTATGTTTCCAATAGTTTTCATATTTTTGTACATTTTTTTATTTAAGTTTACTATTTTTCTCATGAACGAAGGGTAAAACAAGTCCAAAATTGCAAAAGATATGAAAAGTCTTAAAGTGACAAAGAAAAATTTAAAGTGTTTTTTTTTTCCAATTCTCCCTTAGTAAAATGATGAAAACTAATTTCCGTAACTAAAACCTATTATCAACAGTAATATATACATATTATTTCAATAGTTAAATTTTAATCAGAAAAACTTATTTAACGATATACTTAAATTTTTATGAATTATTTTGTAGTTCACTATTGTAAAGCAAAAAAATATAATGATTAATTTATTATTAGTTAAATTTGCATTCACATATTGTATTAGCTTTAGTAAATTTAATCTTAGTCTTGATTAGCATTAATATGGCATTGATTCTTACGTATATAAGGTAGATGTTTTTCTATATATACTAATTTTTGCAAAATTTTAATTTGAAATTGAAAAACTGAAAGTTTTTAAAATATAATTATGAATAATTACATATTATTTACTATGAAATTATAAATAGTACTAAATATTACCAAATAAAATATTCACTTCTTAAAAAAAAAATTTAAAAAATTAAATATAACTTTTAGAAGTGTATAAAATTTATATAATTATAATATTATAAAATAAAACTATATTAGATTATTGAAATAAATTTAATTTCGTTGTAGTTAATATATAATACTTATAACCAACAAAATTAATTAACCTTTCTGTTAGTTTTGTGCTACAAAATATCAATTATTACATCATAGATTTACCTTACCGAAAAATTCTAATTTTTGAATTGTGGAGAAAGCCATTTGTTCATGTAATTTTTAATTGTAGATGTGATTGTGATATAAATAATTGACATACTGTAAAAAGATGAAAACAGTCACGTAGTACTAGGGGAAACCCAAAAAAAATGGATTCTGGTTTTTATGTACAAAATGATTATAGAGTTTAAAATCTGGTTTCCCTAAAAAATAGGAAATCTACTTTACCTAAATCTTGATTGGATGAAAACTAGATTTTGGAAAAACGAAAACTAAAATCTATTCTAGAATCTACAAACAATCAACCTTTAGTTTCTAAGTAAAACAGAAAATTTCAAACACATGTCTTCATTTAAGTGTAAAAATTTTAAGCATGGAAGACGTCGAACAAGAAGACACCAATTCTTGCTCGAGAGCTAACAATTATGGTGATCAAATGTCTAACAGCCCTCTTACTTAACGCTCCGCAGATGTTTCGTTTTTCGAATGCGTTCAAGTTCATCCACAAAAAAAAAGTTGGCAACTATTAAAGGTGTGTATTTTTGTATTCATTCAAATGGTAAAGAATGGTAGTTAATGTAATGTTTTCAATTTTCATCTTTAGCTTGACAATCATTTCGCCCTTGCATAGCAAGGGGCATACTACTTGTATCTGATAATTTGCGCTTCAAATCAATGACGGATACAACGACGATCAACTTGTGAAATAAAGATAGCTGATGTACAGCCAACAAATTATCTGGATACTAAAAGAAACAAAATTAATTTATTATTTTTAGCGGTTATTTGTGGATCTGATGATGTATAAAAGTTTTTTTCTAACGATGATTAGTTATCAATATAGTGCCGTTATTAACACAAAATCGATGCTTTAGATACCAGATTTGCAATAAAAGCTTAATATTAACAAAAAAAAGTTTCAATATAATGCTCATAAGATTTGTTAATTTGCATATTAAAAGTTAACAAGGAAACAAGCAAGGAAGAATTTAGTCAAAAAAAAAAAACAGCGAAGAAGAATCAGAGTCTGTGGAACTTGGAGTGCACACAAAACATGACTTCCCCACCAAGTTCGAGTAGTCCCCACCTTTACTACATAATTAAACAAAGCACCCTTGATCATTTTACTATTTTTGTAGAAAAGTATAAACGTTAACTATTGCTAGTCACTCATAATAATAAACTAAAAAGGTTGAAATCCACCCATCCATTATATGGACTACTAAAATATGTAGCCTTATCTATGATTTGTTTATTAATACTATTAACCACAGTCTAGAAGCTTTTGCTTATTGCGAGTCATTCACGATTAAAAAGAAAATTAAATAACTAAGTGAAATTCCCTCCGTCAAAGAGATAAAATAATTAATCTCTGCCGATTAGTATCAACCATGTATTACACAAGCCGTAACTACTTTAGTTTTAGCAAAAAAGAAAAAAAACTACTTTAATTTCTGTTTTTAGAAACTAAATGGTTAGACTCATCCATCGTTCATACTAAACACACAACAAGGAGTGTGTCAAGCGCATAATCGTATCGTAGGCTTTGTTGGTTCGTTATCTTCTAGAAGTCCTATCCATCTTGGTGGCCTAATCAAGACATCCTTTAAGATAACACTCTTGTCTATTTTCTGCACACTAATCCGACATAAACGAAATAATTCTGTAGTATAGACAAAAGAAAAGCTTCTAGAAAAGCGTTGATATTTTATTTGTCCGTTTATTTTTCTTGGCTGTAAAGAGACTTTATTGTTCTTTTAATTCTAAGCCGTTGGTTCGCTGGACATGATTTCTTCTAGAAGCAGATTTTTGTGTTGGAACCAAATTTATAAATTAAAATAAAATTATCAAAGATCTGATGGTACTATACCATGGGTACTATATAAACACTATTGGTAGATTTAAATCAATGGTTAGAGTTGACAGTTCAAAAAACACATCCTTTAATTTATTGACGTTTAAAGTCATAAAACATGTAATTCCAGAAAATTAGTTAGTCTCTAACTATTGATGATACAAATAATATCTAATTCAGCTTTATCAATTTTGACATGTCATCATTTCAGTCATCGTGAGCTGATCAAGGAACGCTGAGCCGAGCCGATAGAGGGATTCTAGAAGGCCAATCGTTTAAACTGGATGACACGTCAGCGTACCATAGAATTTTCAGAAAACTGGTGACTGCCCGTCACTCCCAACGGGTTATACCTTTCTTTTTTTGCCTTGATTCTCGCTCCTTTCTAATTACTATATTTCCATATTAACCCCATAACTTATTATTTAAAATTAAATTGAACAGTAGGTTTTACTAATCAGCTAAGAAAGTTAGTCTTTATTTATTTCTGTATACTTTTTTTTGGTTGACATTTCTCTACTTTTCAATAACAGCTAGAATGAACATAGCCGGATTCTAATAAAACCTTGTAAGATATCCAAAAATAAACAATTTTTAAAAAATTAAAATATCAGGAAAATAATGATGAATATTCTAAATTACAAAAAAACTTTTGGGCTTTGAGCTCTCCTCTATAAATAATTGTCATATCTCGACCTTTCACTCCTTGTGATTCATATCTACTTCTCCCCCACGAACCTCTCTGCTCATTTCTTTCAAAAATTTCGAATTTGCTCCTCTGTTTTTAATTTAATTACTTAAATGTCCGGAATTTTAGTTTCTCCCGCCGGTAACTCTCTTCGATTCTCGCCGGGACACGTCCTCTCTCAGCCGAAGACAGTCAAATCCCGCAACGGGAACGCTCGGTTTCCCTCCAGAGCCACGTCGTTCAGGGCGTACACGCAGACGCTCGAAGCCGAGCCAGCTGTCACGGAATCCGTTCGCCGGCGAGTCTCTAGCCTCTACGAACTGCTCAAAGTCAACGAAACGGCGTCGTTGACGGAGATCAAGACGGCGTACCGGAGCCTAGCGAAGGTGTACCATCCGGACGCGTCGGAATCGGACGGGCGAGATTTCATGGAGATCCACAAAGCTTACGCTACGCTTGCGGATCCGACGACGAGAGCGATATACGATTCGACGCTGGGATCGCGGCGGAGAAGGGTCCACGCCGGAGCTATGGGTCGGGCGGCGGGTCGGGTGTACGCAGCGACACGGAGATGGGAGACGGATCAGTGTTGGTGATTTAGGATTTCCGATGATTTTGCAGCTTGGAAAGGGCACTTTTTTTTACTTCATTTTTCCCCTTTGATTACTTTTTTTTTTGTTTTCCTTTGTCTTATCTTTGGAAAATTAAGGGGGAAAATAAGTTTTATCAGCCTTTTATCAATGCTTAAGAGACGTGTATATTATTTTTGCTTCAAGTTGTGAATTTTGTTGTCGATTAATTAGAAATAGAACACAATCATAACTTTTTATTTACTTTGAAATTTAATTCAGGAAAATACTTTTCCATACTTTTAATGAACTAATAATCATAATCTATACAATATTTTAAATGGAATTATTGTTAACAGCGAGCCACACACCGTAAAGAACAGGAAAGTAATTTGTTAACACATACAGAAACATAAGCAAATACGAGCCTGTCTTTTCAATGAAAAACTCCAAACATTGGTTTGGTTTTTACTTTTTTTTACATGAGATCAATTTGAAGAAATTAGAGGAAACGCATATGACACAACCAGATTTTACATTTAAAAAGAAAAATGATAAAAGGGCAAATACAAAATTCAAACCAAAAATGAAAAGATGATCAAAAATCTGACAAAGGTATAGAGATACACAGACGAGTAGAGATTGTTGTGTTCCTAAAAGTTTTTTTTTTATATAAGCAACGAGCAAGGCAAGAGAGAGAACAAAGTGAGAGAGAGATTGTATCATTTGCAGGCCATAAGCATGGAGTTGATCACGTGCATGATAAGTCTTGTGGCAGAGACGTCGCTGCCTGGTGCGTTGCGGTGGTGGTGCAGAATCTGATACACTTGCTCAAAGATTGGGCGACCGTGGACAGCTACCATCGGGTCTGATGGGTTAATTGCTGCAACCACATCGGTCATCCACGCAAGCTTACGGGATGTGTCCTTGGTGATGTCGCAGGCTAGCTGCTGCAGCAATGACAGAAGCACGCCTTGGCTCAGAGGAAGCGGATTCATCGCCAATAGTCCATGCAGATCCACCTGAATTGGCAAAAACCAATGTCATGAGATCTTTATGTAAAACTGATGATAATGAGACATCTTACAATTGAGCAAAATTAAATTTCACCTGTGAGCAAAGCCATGATACTATGGAGACGTCGCTTCTCTGTAAAGCCGAAGTAAAAGATTCTTCGTATTTGCGTTCAGATATCAACCTGGATAGTTCTGTTATTGGGTCTGCTTCAACCTGAAAGGAATAGATGTTGCGATTGTCAAAACTCAGACAAGGACATCAATTTGGGATTCTTCTAAGAATCCTAAACGATTTTCTCTCATTCACTCTCTGGCTCCAATCATAAGAGACAACATAGAACATAACGAAGCAAGGTAGGTACCAAAGAGGGCGAGAACTCTATACACTACTCTACTAAGCCCAAAGCAAGGTCCTAGTCTTCTAGACCAATTCTATATGCTTACTTCTACCTAGATATCCTTTGGAAGCTCTCGAGCTAACCCGAATCAACTATGATTGCTGAGCAGCTACAATTAACTACAAGCCACCTAGGGTAATTACAATGCTCCAGTAGACTAACACAAGTCTTATCACATTAATAGCTATGATTAGTTCCAGAGATGTGAAAACCTTTTCAAGAAGAGCACTCAAAGGTCCACTACTTCGTTGAGAAACCAAGGTGTTTGATCCACTAGAATTTGCTCCAGCGGCTGCGAGAGCTAAGCGATTCCTTTGGCTCTCCGCTAATTCACGGCTCAAGGCTTGAGCAACTGACGACGCAGAAGTAATGGTTTCCTGTAATTCGTGCAATAACTTCAGCAAGCTGTTCCGATTTTGCAACCATAATACTGCTAGGAAGAAGGATGAGTTTCCACCATACCTTTAAAGTATGAGCAAGCTGGGAGTGTCCAGCGTCAAACCGTTGTTGTGCTGCATTTGTGTGCTCGGCCATCCCTTTCTGGAAGGCTGTGTCTACTTGCTCAAACATGGTCTTGCATGACCTCTCAAAGGAAGGTATGAGTGAGGCCTCCAGACCCGACCTAAGAGCTTCCTGAAAATTATAAATGGCAGAAATATAAGAGATTAAGCTATAAGACTTCCAGTACGCTACTTAAGTAATTTTAAAACATGGTCAATTCCAATTACCTGGAGGGCTTGCCTGCCAGATGTCTGAAATTGGGTTTGAATTTGCTTAGATATGGTTGCCTCAAGCTTTGAATTAACAGATTTGTCAAGTTGATTGACTGCTTTGTCACCAAGTCCTCTCTGTATTAAAGAAACAAAAAGCAATCTTTTTCAACAATACTATAATACAGAGAGAAATCAGCTCTACCAATTAGAAGTAAAATTCGAACCTGGAAGGACTCCGTGATTGAAGAAGATACAGTTTTTTCAATAGCTGGTGTCAATGCACGAGCTATGGCTGGAACAATTGTAGCAAACTCCTTCTTTATCGTTTTCTCAAACATTGCATTTAACTCTTTGCTCATGAAGTTTGTCAATGCATTCACAATTTGCTGTGAATTGTCACGCATTGCCTTTTCATTCTTAACGGTCTCCTCTTGTAAGCGGGCCCAAAGAGCATCAGCATTTGACTTGCTCGATCTCTCAACCACTCGCCCTAAAGCCACTTCTATTCTTTTACCTTCTTTAGTGACAGCGCCATTGACAGCATTGGACAATTGTCTCGACATCTCCTTCTGTAAAACCATCATCTGCAAGGGAAATAATGTTCCAAGTCAACAAATATTTAACAAATTACCAAGGTACGAAGGTAAGAAGAAAATAATAACATATCATCGAGAAATGCAACTTTCATACAAATTACAATCTCTTACGATTGCTACAAAGAAACATGTTATATGCCAAATCAAAATAACGGCAAGTCAAGCAATAGGGTACTTATCAATTTCAAGATCAAAATGTCACCTGATTCATTGTTTCTTGCAAAGCTAAGATAGGTTGGCTTGAGCTCTGAGTTTGCTCATTGTAGGTATCAGCCATATTAGCAACATTTGAGGATGTAGATGACAATCCGGGATCCTGTGAGGTTTTGGACTTCTGTTTCTTCCCTTTGCTATTTGTAGCGGCCGACTGTGGAAGCCCACTAGATGAAACCGATTCAGGAAGCTTTCGAGACACATCTCTTGAGTCAAGATTATTATCCCCAGCTTGTACAGACTGTTCATAAGCCTTAGAATCCTCAGACTCTGTACTAGGATAACAGTCTCTTGCCATCTCAGTGCTGAGATTCGAAGTCTGTGAGTAAAAGATTTTTTCTTTACTCACTGAAGTGCGATGGTCAGTTTCCTTATTGTAATTGATTTCACCATTCTGCGTCGAACTTGATTCACCTACTTCTTTTACCTCAACCTCTGTGTCTCTTGAATCAATATTCACGTCCTGAATATTTGCCTCCCTATCCTTTTTGTCTTCAGCGGATGAAACGCGCATCAAAAACTCCGAAGGAGTTACAAGATGAGTAGGGTGCTTGAAAAAAGCTTGTGGGCTTCGCATCCCAGACACGTCATCATCAGGGGTAACATCTTTGTCCTTGCTTCTTGAGCTTTCCTCCAGATTTTTTTCTCCAACAGCAACAGAAAATTCAGAAGGTGGTCCTTGGCCACCGAAGTCATGATGTGGTAGTGTTGGCTCAATAACATCTACAGGAGTCTGATAGCCAGAAAGTTTACTTGATAGTCTGGGACTTAGAGGAAGCTGAGGTGAAGTAGCATATGCCGACCCAGTAGCACTGGTGTCAGAAAGCAGCCCAGAAGTTCTAGGCTCACTGTTGGATGGAACAATTACTGGTGCTGACGTCTCCACAGGTGCAGAACCAGCCGGATAACTCGAAGTAATAGCACCTTGCGATCTATTCACTAAAATAGATGGTTTAGGAACTGAATCAACTGAAGGTAAATCTGTAAGCATCATTCCAGATGATTTTGACATGCCTTCAACCAGATTTGCCTCCCGCGAAACACTAGAATCTGACTTCTCCAAACCGACGTTCTCCTCTATCGGAGAAGGCAAACACAAGCATAAGTCTAATGTATACTGCTGGATGGCTTGCGTCTGCACACAATAAACCTTAACAATAGGTTCTTCTGGAGGATCATTTGTCCCTACAAAACTTAATATTGGCATAGTGACTGTAAACTCAGACAAGTTGTCCATCCTTGTATCAGCTGGAGATGAGCCATAGTCCAAATGCACAGCATATATGGCGTTCCTTTTCGCATTTGCAAGCAAGAGGAGGCCTGCTTCAGACAATGCTATGACTTGGTTGAAAAACACCTCCTCCACTCGTGGCTCAATTGAACTTTTCAAATCCAATTTCTGAGTACAATTCCATGACTCAGATTCAGCTGGTAGGAGCCACCCTTCTTCCCCAGATGGGACCCAAATCTTCATCTCTCGATTAAGAGGACCCTGCAAACATGGAAACACAGACAGCGTTAGCAACTAAGTAGAAAGATAAGCTACAGTATAAAATGTAAAGTCAATATAGCAGAGGAAATTTAGCATTGGATAAGGCTCAGAAAAGTGGGAAATACTGATTCAAAAGAATTACCCCAGTGATGAGTATGACGTGATCAGATCTCTCAGGGGATGTAACAAATGTCGCCGAGTTGACCGGATGGCCATCGTGAGGTCTCAGAACTGCAACTGGTTGTGCCTTGAAATCTTGCCAAATCTTAACCTGTTGATATTATAAGGAAAGAAAGAGTAAGACTAGGGCACAAACACAGACTAAAACACTAGCTACTGCACTAGCAATACATAGCTAAAGACGCCGCTGGTTTCCAAATTAAGAAAACTTCAACATTCCAATAATATGTGTAATCACTTTAGATAAATTCATCTTTATAAATGTATTAAGAACAAAAATGATAGAAATAGGAAACTCGAGTAAAGTAGAGTGATAAAAACAAACACAAACCGTGCCATCAACGGAAGAGGAAACGAGGCGTGTGATCATCCATTGGCACATCGATAAATCAGTAACCTCTCCATCGTGCTTGCCAACAATCTTTACACCATCAATCAATTTATCAAGGTGGCACTGAATCGGAGCCTCAGCCGAGAAGACTTCACCTCTGCCAACTTTGGTAGTATCAATTAAGAGGACGTGTTTACCAATTGAAACCACCAAAATTTCCTGAAAAGATTATTATTAAGCAATCAGAAGTATAGAGACAATATGAAAAGGAAGAAACTTAAGAAATGTTTTTCTTCTCATACCTGTTTATGGGAATGCCAACAAACACGTGGGTGTTTGGCGTCTTCATGTCCAAGTATCTGAAGAGCAAGAGATATCTTTCCAGTTATCTGGGGATCATCATCTCCCTCAGACCCTTCAGATATCTTCCATACAAAAACCTTCCCATCCAGGCTTACACTGTTTTACAGAAATAAATGCAGGCGGTAAGGGCCTAAGGAGAATAAAAGAACATAAATCAAAAAAAGTATAGAGAACACTACCTAGCCAAGAGATGAACATCCTGGGCAAAGAAAGCCATGTCTGTCACTCTCTGTATGCACAAAAACACGAGTTATAGTGAGATTAAGGAACTTATCATGCTAAAGATTATAAATTTTTTAAAAGCAACCTGAGAATGGCCTCGGAATAAAGCTCTCAAAGCGGTGTTAATATTGAGAACACGAATGTTTCCTCCTTTCAATCCATAGCAGATGTAGATCTTGTTCACGGCGATTTGCCTTCCAACAACGAGCTGAGGATCCGACCCGTACTTAGTAATCGGAGTCACCTCAAGCTGAGGCTGAATCTCGCCGTGCAATCTCACATCCACATCGTACACCGCGTGCTCCCCGCTCAACCTCCTCCCCCTGGGAACCTTACAGCTCGGGACACGGATAGGACCCGAGGGAAACGACCGGATCTCGTGCGGATTCGCCGCGGGAGCCTGATGCGGCGGATCCTGGCCGGTCCCTCCGCCTCCTCCGCCGTTGTTATTGTTGAGGAGAGCCAGGATGTGCGTTCCGGGGTCGTGATTGGCGCGCGGCGGAGACTGGAGATTGAGAGGCGGCGAGGGGAAAGGGAGTGATCTCTGGTGGTGCAGGTTAGTCGCGGAGGAAGAGGGAGGCGCGATCTCTTGCTGCTGCTGCTGCTGCTGCTTCGGAGGAGGAGGAGCGTAGGGCTGCTGGTTGTACTGGCTGTGGAGGAAAGGACCCGCGGGGGGAGGGTAAGACGCCGGCGGGGTGGGGAAAGGGGTCGACGAGGGTTTGAAGAGAGTACCGATGTCGAAGGGTGGAGGATTGGGAGGGTTAGTGTTACCGGGTGAAGACGCCATGGATTAGGGTAGATCTAAGATCGACGGAGCTAGGGTTTTCGAAATCGATCGATGGAGAGGTTCTTGATCAGATGAAAGAATGAAAAAGAAAGATTCGGTGGATCTGATGGACACAGACTCAGAGAGAGAAGGGGAGGGGAGAGCGAGACAATAGAGGCGATGAAGACTTGATAGTGAGAAGAGGAAGAGAACTTTTGGAGACTTAACTTTATGTTTATTTATATTTGATGAATGCAATTGATAAATGATCTAGATCGCGATAGGCAATGGGAGAGGAGGTAGTAGTGATCGTGTATTTAGCAACAGTTTAAGGCTGATCTTTTTGGTATAAATTCATATTTAGTTTTGTTTCCATTAATGGGCCTTGTTTCCTTTCATCGGCCTTATAAAGCCAGCCCACGTTAGCCTGAATCAGTCTTCTCGGTTCCTGCTGGATCCAACAGTTCCGGTGCATCTGAACCAAATGATTGTGAAATGATGTTACAAAAAAAAAAGAAAAAATGATTGTGAAATGATTGTCTTCGAACTCATCCGTATAATAATGTAAAATTTATGATTCCATTCCATCAATAGTATGAGGAAGAGGCAACATAGAAGAATAACAACTCATTTGGCTTTGCATTGCTTCAAATAATTTTTTTCCCCTAGAAAATCCATGGAATCAACGTCCACTGTAAATCTTCTCAACAATATGTAAGACGCAGCTAGATTTTACATTTAAAGAATAGATGGAATGCAAAACAGAAATCAAAACTTAATAGAGAAAACAAATCTAAAACAAAGTAGAGACAACAGAAACCAAAGTCTAATAGAGAAAAATGATGAAATAATAAAAAAATATCATATGTCCATTGTCCATGAAGTATATAAATAGAGATTCTCACGATAACAATGATGAAATAAGAAAAAATGAAAGAATGAGAATGGATTCTCCATCAATTTAGCTTCCTCATTAGTCCAGTATCAAAACCTCCCAAAGATTATATACAACAATCAATTCCCATGATCAACCATCGGTGCACATTAAAAGGAAAATATCAATCAACCACTTATAGGAGAACACGTGTATTCTTCTTGCTCCAAATTGAAATATCTGTATATTACCTATAACTTTTTGGAAAAGCCAAAATCCTTTTTAAAGTAGCACGTAAGGTTTATACTTTATACTATAAAGCTTTGGAGATTTTACTATTAGGATTTCTATAAAGCAAATGAAGTTATGTAGCTTTTACATTCGGACTGAAACATAATCTCATAATCATTAGTGGGCTTTAACGCGTGGCCCAATATAGTGTAAGTAGAGCTTATCTAGAAGATTTTGATTAGCTTCAAAAGCAATAAATAAATAGAAGGTAACGTCCACTCGCACAACCTCGCCTTTATATCTCCCCACTAAATATATCCTCTAGCTACGACGTCTCTCTCTCTCTCTGATCAGAGTTGTTCAAATCTAAAGCTAATCTCGGAATCTCCGGCGAACAAATTCCAATCAAAGCGGAGGAATAAATAAATAAAGAAAGATATGTGTTGTGGACGGATTTGCATGCTGTGCACGTGTTTGATTCTGGTGGTGATCGCGATCGGGTTTCTATTCGGATTCGGAGTGTTCAAGGAAGGTTTCCACAAGATCCAACAGTCCGTCCATCTCGAATGCGATCCGAGATCAGGCTGCGGCGGAGGAGGCGTTGTTGGACGTCGCGGTTACGGTTTCCCCGGTAATAATAACTAGCTGTCATCTGATATGAATTCTTTTGTATTCTAACTTTCTCCTATACCTCACAGTGACTGGTTTATTTTGCATTATAATGTTTCGTTTAATCATCAGATTCAGTTTTGATCTTATATGATTGATTGTTTTTTTTTGGTTACTTTCAATATTTTGTCTATTTAAATACAATCCGATCCAAGTACGTAACGTCTATAATGAACGCAGTTAGCAGCTTTTTGAGCAAAGAGTTAAAAGCATCTTTGATTCAGATAACCCCAAAAAGATATGCCTAAGCATAATCCTAGTAGAATAAAATCCAAACAAAATACTAATTCTAATATATTTATCTACAGTAAAGTTAAGATTCTCGTTGACAAGAAAAATAATATTCTCTTACCGGGGTAATTACCTGTTAATTAGGAAAGTAAGTTATTAATACGCGGAATAAATTGATTAGCTAGCCAAATTAAAACAATACAGGGGTAGTTTCGTGTTTTCAGAAAGTATTGAATGAACTACCAAACTCGTTAGCCGCCAACTTCAGAAGCCACAGACGATTAGAACGAGATTAGCAATCATGACTGCCAGCGTACAAATTAATCACTCTTGATGTCGATTGTCACGAAACCGTAAAGCTCTTTTCCCTCCAAAATCCCAATTTTCCCTGATTCTTTGTTTCTTAAATTACCAATGTAGTACTTCTCAAACAGAGGTTCCATGAAGCTTAACTACGTTTCCGTAAACTTTCGCTATTAGTTGATCATTAGGTTTTGTTTTCATAGGTTGAGAATGTTAGAGCCCTTGCTCGAAGTTGAGGTAAGTGATCTCTTTTCTCGGTTCTTTATTTTGAATTGTGTCTCTTTAAAACTCTGGAGGGAAAAAGTTCGAAGAAGCTAAAGAACTTCGCTTTGTACTTTGTTTTTTGGATCAATGAGCAGTAGGATGTTCCAACTCAGGAGCAGCAACTCTTGTATAATGAGAAACGAGATGAGGAACTCCGATAAATTTAAGTGCCTTTGGTGTTATAAGGATGCTGATTCTTTTTTTAATTGAGGATGCTTTCCAATGCCTCTAATCAGTACCTTGCCCTTCACGTCTTGCTACTCTTCATTTGAAAGTTTTGCAACTGTATAACCATTCATCATGATGGTTTTATCTCCGTGTGTTTTCTGCTTGCTTGACTTTAGTACTACTCCGGCAAGGAGTGATTTGGCCTTGAATCCTGATGGTTCAACTTCCAATCCTGCAGCCTTTCAACAACACATTCAGATGTGACTTGACTTCGAACTATGGTATCATTCTTGCCCTTCGTTTTGTGACTTTGTTACCTTGGCTTTGTTGTTTTGAGTTGTAGACAGATCCGGAGCTATACAGGGTTTACAGAGAAGAAGAGTAACACTGTTGCAATCCCAGCGAGGCAACCTTCTAGGCAAAACACATCAGAGTTTCAAGTTTTAGTCTTCATTTTCCAGTCTTCGTTAATAATGTCATCATGTGACTCACAGGGACCTGAATTCGAAGCCAAGATTGCAATGCTTGATAGTTGGGTTTCCTCCCGGGAAGCAGTGGTACAAGCTCTCGGATTATTTAAAGACAACGAAGAAAACAAGCAGATTGTTTGAAGACAACGAAGAACAACAAGCTGCTGGGTTTCTCTTTCCCGGCTGAAAGATTAAACTTCAAGTTCTCCCATCCCATAATACCAACAAATTGTGATCTGAAGAGACTCTTTCCAATATCCCTTTTTGTATTTTAATACCCATTCTTTACAAAACATAGGAAAGGTGTAAACTGCAAGACATGTTATCAATAATGCATTCTGTTTTTGCTGTCGAGTAATGGTTTTATAGAACTGGAACTGTGATGGATTTGCCAAAGGCTGCAAATCAAACAATGATTCATCTTTGCTTTCATCAGTGAGTCTAACTATAGAAATGTTTTGAAGACGATCTTCTACTCTCTTCAGTAATTTATCAACGAAAATCACAAGTTATACTATGAATAAGAACTTAACTGCAGATCATTCTTTTTGGATTTGAACTCTTTGGTTGTGTCTGAAAATTGGCGAAGAGAAGTTTAAACACTCGAGAAACATGTTGTGTAGTCTTCAAGCAATACAAAAATCAAACAAAAATTTAAGGTAACATTCCCCAAAAACGATTATCCTCAGAAACTATTCAGCTAATCTAGCAGAGACGTTTCTAAGCTTAGAGTAAACCTTCCCCGCAGGAGACCCCATAATAAGACTGCAAAGCGAACTCCTCGCAACCTTAATATTAGTAAACGCCCCCAATATATGAATCCTCGTATCCGCAATCACAATCCTCGTCTTCGTCGAGTTCTCAATCGCAAACTTCGTCTTCCCTCCTTTCCCCGACAACCTCCCAATCGCCCTCGACAGATGCTCACCCTTCAACGTCTTCACATCCTTGATCTCAAACGACTCCACATACAGCTCGTCCATCCTCAGGAGCGCGACGGCATCAGGGATATCGAAACCGAGCATGAAGGCGTGGACGAAATCCGCGGATTTCTGGAGGTTGCTGACGTCGGGGGTGTCGTGGCGCGTCTTGAGCTCGACTTTGCGGGCCTTGAGGTTCATCCTGATGTCGACCTTCATCTGGTCGTAGACGGGCGTGTAGATGTCTAGCCACGCTTTCTTGAGGGGAGTGTAGCGGTTCGGTGGGACGGGGATTTTGCGGAACTGGACTTTGCCGTCGGACATCTCGTGCGCTTTGAGTGGTTTGAAGATTGGTTTTGTCGGTAAAGGGGCGGCGGGTTTTGTCGCGGTCTCGACTTCCATCTGAGTAGAATCTGCCATTGTTATGACTTAACCTAGAAGGTGTAATAAAGCAATTAGATCTCAAAACTCAGGTTAGATCTCGACCTAACAAGGATTATTGGAAGATCAGGAGCTAGCGGTTCAGATTGGAATACATTACCTGACTCTTTGATTGGGAACTGGTGGTGGGAGAGAGGAGTTGCTGCTGCTGCTGCTGTGAAGGAGGAATGGTTTCTCAAACTGCTGGAAGGTTTTTAAGCTTTAGGGTTTTAAGTGTGTCGCAGGAGATTTAATACTTACTTATTGGGTTTTATGATTATGTCAAGCGTTGGCCCAGTAAAGGCCTTGTTATTTCAGCAAACATGTGTGTTGGGCAGAACCTACTCATCATTTAAAAACGGCATGATATGCAAAAATTGTCCTGATTACGAACGGCTCGTCTTCTTCCAGAGTACCTTTTTTTTTTTGTTAGACCTGGTTTCCCAATCCAAGGTCCTATTCATTCTCACCCGTTACACTGCAAATGAATCGATCTATACCAATAAGATACGCTTTAATGTAAACTACTAGACTGATGTGGTTTAAGAGTGATTTGCATGCAACAGAGATTTGTCTGCTTGTTAAAGATAAACAAATCCTTTACAAAAAAGAACATAAAGAAAACCAAATTAAGCATGTCTCACGTTTTATATATACAAACACATTGTAGAGATTTTAAATCGAGAAAGAAACACATTAAAAAAATATTTAATCATGAGACGACGACCTTAGTCAATCCATCCTCAGAAGATCCTCCTCCTCCCAACATGGAAAGGTTAGTTTTTAAAAAAATTAAAAAAATTAAAAAAAAAACATGGAAAGGTTAGTCATCCGTCCTCAAAGAGCCACAGCATCGTGAATATCGAGCATGAACGCGTGCACAAAATCCGCAGCCTTCAGGAGATTGCTGACGTTAGGAGTGTCGTGTGACTCGTGTCGGTTCTTGAGCTCAACCTTGCGTGTCTTGAGATTCAACCTGATGTCCACCTTCATCTGTTCGTAGACCGTTGTGTAGATATCTAACCAAGCTTTCTTGAGTGGAGTGTAACAGTTTGGCGGTATGGGTATTTCTCGAAACTGGACTTCCATCTGAGTAGACTCTGCCATTATTACCCTACAAAGGTGTATAATTAAACATAGATAAAGCAATTAGATCTCAAAACTCGGGCTACATTTCAACCTAGATATAACAAGGATCGTGGTAAGTTCAGGAGCTAGCAATTAAGATTTTAGAAAGGTTTCGAGATTAGAATACATACCTGACTCTTTGATTAGGAACTGGTGGTGGGAGAAGGGAAGAGAGACAGAGAGGAGCTGTTGCTGCTATGGTGGAGGAAAGGTTTCTCTGACTGCTTGAAGGTTTTTTAAAGATTAGGGCTTAACTGTGTCGAGGATATTTATACTTAGTTATTGTAACATATTATCATGATTATGTCAAACCTTGGCCTAGTAAAGGCCTTATTATCTCATTAGACCATGATCAACGTTGAAACCCAAAAGGGTTTCTTATTCATATATTTTTTTTTTGTTTGATTTAAAAAAAACAAACCAATCGCGGGTTGACACGTGTCAGTGAATCCGCAAACCGTGCAAAAAACCCAGCAAAAAGTGGTCCTTATTCTAGTGGTTTTTTACTTTTCGTGGGTTCCTCCTTAAGAAACCCACTAAACACCTCTCCCTTCCCGATAATCCTGCTCTTAGATGTCTAGTTGTTCTTTTCTTCAGCAAACATGTTGGGCTAGGTTAGACCGGATTCAATTGGATTGGCTAGCCATAAATAGGTTTGAATCTTCTTTTTTTTTTGGTTCACCAAATAAGTCTGAATCGTTAGACAAAACCCTATTCATCATTTAAAACGGCATGATATGCAAAAATTGACCCGATTATAAAGTGGCACGCCGTTTTTTTTTCCGCTACCCATTTAAACTAGATCAAGTGTTGTTCAGACGAGCCGATTCTCCGGGGAGCATCTCCATCTCTCCGTGTCTTGATCTATATGGGAAAAAATATAGCCTCTTGTTCTTGCTTCTTTCGCTAGCGCATCCGCCCGACCATTCCTACTTCGAGGAATATGAATCAGGTTCATATTCTCGAAGTTCTCCTGTAGTCTCTAGAACAACTCAATCTCCGACGCAAAGGCTGGCCAGTCTATCGAATTCGTAATCATGTCCAATAGATCTGAGCAGTCCATCTCGAATCGGATCGAAGTTATGCTCCTTTCCCTCATGCATGAAGCGGCACGACGTTAGTAGGAGAAAACTTGTCTTCTTCTAGAATACATTTGTTTTAGATGACCCCTCATCTTAATGTAAATTTATCACAGTGTTGCACTGCATGGCCCAGAGATACCTCTACTTGTTGTTATGCATTTTCGTATTTTAAAGAACAGTAAATCCTTTACGAACAAGAACATAAAGAAAAGAAAACCTCACACTCACGTTCTATATACACACACAAACACATTGGATAGGTTTTAATATTCTTGAAAAAAACACATTATAAATTATTTAATCATGGGACGACGACTTTAGGACTTAGGAGAGCCTCCTCCCCCCAACATGGAAAGGTTAGAGGGAACAGATATGCCACGTGACATTCCGAGTGCAGAGTTGCGACGGTGGTAACGGCACCTGAAGGAGCCAGGGTGTGTGGTTGGTGCGCATAAACAGTTTAACCTCACGCTCGATGACTTCCCCATACCTGCTGAGCCACCACCACCACGAACACGTGGAGACATGTTGTAAGCTTCTTGTCTTTTAACGTCTTCTTGGTTCATCTCTTGATGCGTCTCCTTAAGTTTATTGATCTTCATCATCATGGTCCTCTTCGCTTCTTCTTCTTTCTCTTTCCCTTCCATTTATTTTTTTTTTCTTTTCATTGTTTCTCTCTACCTTCTTACAAATAGAGAAACCTCTAAAAATAGTCGACAATCGAATTATGAAATCGAGAAAAGCTTTTAGATTTACAAAAAAAGAAAGAAAGTAAGCTGACGTGAATGAAATGTATCTAAATATAGTGAGTTTACTATATATATATCATTTCTTTTGGGGTTCTGAATATTCGAGATTACCGTTTTCTTTGCCGTAAACATATGGTTGCCTCTTGTTAGGTGTGTAATCAAACAACAACTTTTTGTTAACAAAACTGAAAAATTCGAACTCGCCCCCGTGCTGGTAAAGTGGAACTATATTGGGCTCTACGTCTATAGTAATGAAATTTGTTATAACATACAAGTCACAATCAATTGTTATTCTGTAGACTTTTAGTCTGACAAATAATATTTATCATTACATTTAAATGTATTGTATTTAGAAGATACTTTCATGATTTAAGCTCCACTCTTAAAACTTCTGATTTGATATATTGTAGATAACAAAATCCTCACTGTTGGTGGGTGTATACAAAACATAGAGTTGATTTTAAATACACTTCTAAAATGTAACTAGAACCTCTCCACTCACGGCCAGCTTCTTCTTACTTATTTTGTTCTCCTGTTCACTCAACACTCTGTTTTTGTTCAGTCTCTGTTTTTGCTTGGACACTCACTCTTGTCACTGACTTCTGAACAATCTAACAAAAGTACGCACACACGTTCTCTCTTCACTCTCTCAGTGTTTTTGTTTTCGAAGGGAGAGAATAGAGCAAACTTTAAAATTGGATTACTTCCTACAACACCATACACATACTTATAGTAGTTTTACTACTTACTACACTCAATTACTTGGACTCTGGACTTAATAACTCTCACCTGTCCAAACCTCTAATTTATGTGCTAGACTAAGTTTAGAAGCAAAGATTAACAACTTACTTTAACCACTAACACTCTTAACAGCTATTACCAACTCTTAAAATGGTTGAACGAAAAACATGGAGTAAAAGTTGTGGTTGATGATGAAATTCCCTCCAAATCTTGTCCTTCTCGTAGCTCATCAAAGAGATGTAGAAATGCTGAAGATCATAATTTGTCCGAGAAAGTTTATTTTCTTATCCTTTTTATCCAATAGAACCTACGAAGACAGTAGACCAAAGTGTGCTTATCGAACTCAGCTTTTGTAAAAAATTCAAACATTTAAATTCTATGATCCGACAGAACAAACATCAGCAACAGAAACAGATAAGCACATACACATACACCGAAACATAAACTTACCCTGATTGTTTTATTCATCATAGACTTAGAGAGAAGGAGGAGCTGATTCGATCAAAGATATGATAACTTTTTTTTTTTTGGTAATCATGTTAAATTAAGATACGATCACTTCTGGCGACTTTGTATACATATTTCTTGAATACATCTCGCGCTAAAAAAATAAAAAAATTTGTTGTTGACAGTGGGATTTGAACCCACGCCCTTTCGGACCAGAACCTTAATCTGGCGCCTTAGACCAACTCGGCCATATCAACTTTGATGTCCACGTATTAGTCAGAATATTTAAATTTATAAAGAATAACGTCAGCGTATAGAATACTCGGGTCTCTCTGCCTCTCCTTCCTCAGTCATTGCGTGTTATGCTATAATTTTAAGCAGTGTCTCCTTCAGGGTCAGCCATTTAGCTTTCCTGGCCTAGGCTGGGTTCACGGGAAAATACCAACAAACACATCACTAATCAGAAGCCTCGAGCCGCTTGGCAACAACCACTAGGTCAAGTAGAGTTGTTATAGATTGGTAAGATTAGATATTCAAGCCATTGACACTTTAGCTGGCTATACAAAAAAAAATGGAAATGAATATTAACCTTCTACACAAGTACTGAAATTATTTTTATTTCATTTTATCCTTGTGCAAGTCAAAGTACTGCATTAAGCAAATGACCTCTCAATTCTATTAAAATTACAAAAACATTTGAAGAGTGTGGTCTACCAAACTAACAACACCATGATAAAAGGAAAGCAAAAGAGAACACAAAATGCAAGAACGTTTCAGGTTCGACATAGTTGATCCACACACACTTCTTCATTTATATAACACAGCCCTACATTAACATCAATTCCTTGCACCGGAAGACTAACAAGAAAATATGGAGATCAGAAGATCAACAGAAGAGATTGAAGACAATTATGTAATGCAGATCTCAGGAAACTATCGCATAGTTCACAACATAGAGTTCATGTCCCAAATCTTACCTTAGAAACCAATACTCATCTATGAGACACAGACTCATTGGTCTTAATCTGCAGTTTGAAGATGTGGAGTATAAGGTGAGAAACATCCAAGCTATATAGCTCAGCAAGCTTGGTAAAAACAATGGTGTCAAAGGTGGTGTACGCATACTAATTCAGATCCAGATGGGTACAAGCACATATTGAAAGGTATAACAGGAAGCACGGGTCCAGGAGAAATCCTTGCACTAATGGGTCCTTCAGGTAGTGTCAGATAATGTCAAAGGGAAGCTTACCTACAATGACATTCCTTAATGAGGCTAGTGTTATGATTGCAGTCCCTGCAACTAAGGTACTGAACAGAATTGGAGCCAAAAGAGAAGGAAGAAAACCATAGGAATAGAAAGGCCACAGAGCATCTTCAAATAGGAATACATGTGATGGACTGGACGCTTTCATGGTGGGATCAGTTCATTATTCTATCCAGAAGAACATTTATAGAGCGGCGTAGAGAGTACCTTGGTAAGCTAAGGCTAGTTCAGTCCCTTGGTGTGACCGTTGTGTTTTGTCTTCTCTGGTGGAAATCAAAGACAAACCTTAGAGACCAGGTAATGAAACTAGATACTACCAAAGTTATAAGATCTGCTTCCCTTCAATTTGCTGACAGTATTCCTTATAGCCATAAGTCTAGGGATGTTTAAACGGGTCAGATGCCCGCGGGCCTAACGGGCAGATTGTAAACGGGCGGCGCCCGTACCCGTTAAGTTATACATAAAATCTTAACGGGTTCATACAGGGTCGGCCCTTTAAGGATGTTTATTAAACGGATTTACCCGCGAAATAAAAGGGTGCCCGTTTAATTTTTTTTTTCTTTTCAGAATATTCAAACGACATCGTATTGTTTTATGTTTTCTTTTGATCTGGGAAATTAGAATCTTGTTGCCGTCAGTTCTGCTCTCTGTCAATGAAACTTAGAAACCTATGATATGAATCGAACTTGAGACACAATGTTGTGGGTCTTCTTCTGATTTTGACTATGGGTTGCAGGCTGAATCTGGGTAATTTCAAATCTCATTTAGTGACTCCATTGCACTTTCAGACACGGCCTTTGCTTTTCTTTCTTTTTTTTTTCGAACAAAAGCCTTTGCTTTTCTTTCACGATCTGTTTCTGTTGCATAACAAATTTCACCTTGACAATGTTCGATCATGGTGATCGGTTTTCACGATCTGTTTCTGTTTCTTCTGATTAACATAATAAAAAGAAAACAAATAATTAAACTGTATTTTTGTTTTTAAAAAAAAACAAATCTGTATTTTAAAATAATTAAACTGTATTTAGAAATAAATAAATAAACGGTTCACGGTCTAAACGAAGATCTCTATGTTAAACGGTACACATTTAACGGGTTTTACGGGTTTGCAGTTAAGCGGAGCGAAGTCAACGGGTTTTAAGCGGGTAGGATCTAGCGAGGCGAGGGCTAAGCAGACGGGGCTGCCCGTATTAACATCCCTAGCCATAACTAGCCAAGTAAGCAAAAAAAAAAAAACAGCTTGAGAACTTCTCTCCCCTTTTCGAGAAACATATATGTTAACTGCAGAGTGCAGGAGAGTTCGGTATTGAGCCGTAAGAGGGCTGGTATGATCGCCTCTTTGGTACTAATGCTCTTTCTTCTAACAGGAGGTTACTATGTTCAGGTACAATACACATAAACATAGAGATCAAAAGACAATCGATAACGCTATTTCCAATTTTGAAAGTGTCATGGTGTCAGTGATGAATAAAGAGAGCTTAGTAGAATTTGAGAAAAATAGCATTGAAGACAAGTGCATAGGCTTTTCATATAAAGCATAAAACAGTTGTTGGTTGGCTTGTGTATTAGTACAAGAGACAGAATAAAAGCCTTAGATCATTCATCACACAGACAAGTAGCAACGAATAACAACACTCGTGTTCAATCACTTCATGTATCTGTGCAGGAATTTTCTGTGGAAGTCATTCCTTATTGTATCATTGATGAAGCGCTTAGGTGCTTTCATTTCACCACGAGCCTGATTCTTGAATACCACATCATCATCCCACCTGAAGAGAGGAAAAAACAATCTTTAGTATCTGCAACAATTAACATAATCCTATGGTTCATGACGAAACAAGATATTAACAGAATTCTAACCTTCTTTTGACACTAAACGAGGTTGGAGTGTTGTTAAGCAGTGGGTTTCCTTTGAGAAGTTCTTCTTCTTTGGCGTTTAGCTCCTCCATCTGCTGCTGCTTTTCCTGAAAAAAACGTGAACGATACATATATTAGTACACAGTCACTGTGACAAGAAACATCTTCCTGTAGCATAAACGTCTCAAGGAAAAGCCTATGTATCATTCTTTTAATAGTAATCTAGAGCAGAATCAAAAAACAGACAAGAGTAACATTACCTTCCTGAGCCTCTCCTCCACTCTTTCTTTCTTTATCTGGTCGAGTTCAGCCATGAGAGCTTCAGTGTCGTCCTCGTCATCATCATCACTTTCGTCATCACTAACAAATACAAAACAAATCGTAAGATAACTTTCATGGAACCAGAGAATTATGTTATGAGTTGATATAAGAGAAAGGACAACCACATCCCCAAAAAAAAAAAATTCACCCCGTAATTAATTGCATTTACCCTAACTATGGCCCCAATATGACTTACAGATAGGCCTAGTAACCAGCTCCAACCTTGATTCTTACCCAAATTTAAAGCACAAGTAATAAAGAAGTGCAGAGAGGAAGAAAAGAATTGAAGAATAGGTACCTATCATCATCACTTTTGATATCAACATCAGAATCATCAGCATCTACACTGCGAGGAACAATCCGATCTTCAGGGTCCCTTTTCGAGCCTAAAAGCAGGAATAGTCCACGTTAGAAGATAAACAACAAGCATCACAAGTAATCGAATTAAAAATAGATATAACATTCTCTAACCTTCAAGTAATAGCTGATTCCCTCTCCTGCGGTCTCTATCATCTAATGATAAAACAACACCTCGTTAGTCCAGATGCAGTTTATAAGAAGAAAGGGAAAAAAAAAAGACTTCATATTTATGATCTTCACATACCACTGTAGGATTTGTCTTTGGAAGAGAAGTGTCTCCTCTCACGCTCTTCAAGCTCATCACGAAGATCCTTCTTCTGCACTTCCTCTTGCGTGTGTTGCCCTTCCCTCCTGCCAATAACAAGCAAGACACGTTATGATATATATACCATAGACAACGAAACAGATACACCCAAAAATAGAAACCAGTATCTTTCCCATGTCAAGCACAAAATAAAAGCCCTAGAAGATCAAATCTCTTCCACAGATGCAATAAGCTATGCCTATCAATTCCTCAAAATTACCCGATCTCAGCTATCTCAATACAATTCGAAAATCTTTCAATTGCAACAAAACCCTAGAGATCTGGATAATCTCATCAAATCAAAGATAAATTCGATTGAATGAACAAGTGATCGGATCTACGTTGAATCGAAAAGAAAAAATAAGGAACCAGCTTCGAAATCTTACCTTGGCTTTAAAGTGGTGTGAGCGGCGACATCGCGAGACGAGTACTTCTGAGAGGCGCCGAAAATACGAGCACCACCCTGCTCGTTTCCTCCCTTCGCCGGAGCCCACGTTGGCCTAGCTGCAGTCGTCATCTTCAAGAAAAAAAGCCCTAAATTCCCAAATCAACCAAAATCGATAGATAAATAAAGACGAGAGAGAGAATTGACTCAGGCCGTGTTCACGAGAGAGGAGAAGTATAAGAGAGAAAAAAAAAAAGTATAATTTATTTATTTATTTATAAACCCCTATTCTTTTTATTCTTTCCTTTTTGGCACCTAAACCTTTTCTTTTTGTTAAACCACCCACTGAAGAACCAAAATTCACTGATAGTGGCCAAGTAAATGCTAATTCTTGTTGAAAAGGATAATCATGGAGGGTGTTTTCGCCATTTTAAAACTATGTGTGTATTTTATAAGTCCAGATCCGTATATAACATGATCAATAGGTTACAAGGATGATACCGAACGTTTACATATTACAACAGAACCACAAGTGGTCACTCCAACCCCACAAACATTATTAAAGCTTCCAGCTTTAAACAGAAGTGACACTTTATTTCTTCTAATTATGAGTTATAGAGACAAGGTTCTTCCCTAACACTTGACTAAACAAGTCTCTTTGGATCTTGATTTCGACTTGTGCACTTCTTTCGCAGAGGGAAACGACTTAGCACACATTTTGGATTCTGCCATGATCCTACTCGCTGCTTTACGCCGTCTTTTAAGCTCTAAGTCCACCACAATCGTTGCTTCTTCAGCCAACTCCGCTTTCTTCAGCGCCTCTTGTGTTGCTGCTTTTATAGTGCTGTTCGTTTGGTCGCCGCAGGTCCGGCGTCTGCGTCTGCGGCAATATTTTTTCATCGACGCTTGTTCGTTTCATCGGCGAATTACTGCGTCTGCGTCTGCGTCGAGCGTCGGCGTCGGCGTCGACGCCAAAAATAGCGTCGGCGTCGGCGTCGGCGTCGGCGTCGGCGTCGGCGTCGACGCCAAAAATAGCGTCGGCGTCGGCGTCGGCGTCGGCGTCACAAAACGAACAACAATCGGCGTCGGCGTCGGCGTCGGCGTCGGCGTCGGCGTCACAAAACGAACAACAATCAAACTAAGATGACGCAGACGCCGACGCCGACGCCGACGCCGACGCCGACGCCGACGCCGAAAACAGCGTCAACCAAGCGAGCGGGACTTATATCTTGATCTCCTTCGCCATCTCGGTTTCTTGATGTTTCATCTCTGCATGCTCTCAATGCTTCCGTCTCGGTTAATCCACCACCACAACTTTCTTGAACATTTAGACATTCCTCTGCTTCGTGTTCCTCTACAGCTTTTGCTTTTGCTTCTTCTGCCTCCTTAAGAGCAAACTTGAGCTCTTCCTCTAACATCAAGAGCTCCCTCTTTGCATCTTCAGCTTCCTTCTTCAGCTCCTCAATGGCTTGATCCGTTTCTCTCTGCTCTTTCTCTTTGAGCTGTGAATGTTCTTTCTTCACGTTTTCGAGCTCGAGCTTAAGAGACTCCATTAACATGCACAACTCACTCTCCTCTTCAGCTACCCTATGAAGTGATTCCTTAGCAAAGCCTAGCTCTGAAGTCACAACAATCACATTACTACTACTCGCATCTAAGTCGTCGTGACTCTGCTCTTGAGCTGCTCTTAGAAGCAATTTTTAGCAATGCCTAACTCTGAAGTCACATCTCTCACATTACTACTACTCAAAGCTAAACCTTTCTCATCACTTCTAATGTTTTCCCTAATCCTCAGCTTCTGATTGAGATGCTCAACCGTTTTCTTAGCTTCCTGTAGCTCTAACAAAGCCTCAAGCTTCGCCATCTCAGCATTCTTTATTTTCTCCTTCAACTTGTTAACCTCTTGATTCCAGGGACATAGATTCGTCTCCTGCAACCCCAATCAGTAAATTACACCAAGGAGACACACAAATAACTTAATAAAGAAAAACTGAACAATAATAATTGTAACCTCTTCTTGCCTCTGGTTGAGATGTTCTCCACCAGATAAACCAGCGTTAAAGAGCTTCACTGCATCCTGAACAGAATGAAAAGTAGCCATCTACTCCCAGTAAAAACACTGATCCCACAGGTTTTTAGCAACGACCTGAAAAGAAAGTACACTCTCTTTTTTTTTCTTTAGTCGATCAAAACCATAAAAGAAAGAAACTTTGCATATGGAAGTTGAACCTTGAGAGTTGAGACGATGATGTTAAATCAATAATGGAAGGAGCTCCGGAAAGAGGGCAGCTTTGTCACTCTTTTTTTTTTTTTTGTCATTATAAATCAAAATAGTTTTGCCTACCAAGAGACGGGGAAACAACAAAATATGAAAAGATAAACAAGCTCCAGTAGGAGATTAAAATAGGATAGAAGAAAGCGAGCATCGCGAACCCAATGCAAGTAAACATATTACGCAGATGCTTCCTGCAATATTTGAGGCGTCAACCAATTTGGACCACAACGAGCCACATAGGATTGAAGTCTTTTGTCTCGTGACACCGCTGCAATCATGTTGGCTATAAAGTTTCTGGCGGGAACGAAATTTAATTTTCCTTCGGTGATGGAGAATACAAAGAAGAATGGCACGGGACAATTGTGCCATTGTCCGTCACCAAGAAGGGTTGATTGAGCATTTTTAATCTCTATCGCAGAACTCCATAATCACCCTTTTGAGTTTCAGATCGCATAGCCCGGTGCCCATTGTAACACCTTCAAGTGTACGGCGGGAGGAATCGATCATAGAAGGATCTTCGCTATGTATCAAGACTTCACCTTTCTCATTACGCATAACCCACGCACCTCCTCCAATCTTCAAGCTCTCGCCCCGGGAAGATCCCACATTGCATTTGAGGAAAGAAGGAGGAGGTTTTGCCACTTATTCACCACAAGCCCCAAAGGCGACTCACCATCCTCGATTTTGGTAAAGCATTATGCGAGTTTAGCGGATAGGCGCTTCTCCATAGCTGTTCCATATATGTTTGCAGAATGGGGAAGTACGCTCAAAGCGAATCGTTCCTTGCTTTCCACGGTTGCCAAAGAATCCAGGAAAGGATTGACGAACATGAACCAAAGGCTGCGCTCTTGCTACACTTAATGAGGTGTCTGAGTTGAGGAAAACGAGTTCGAGACCATCCGCCGAGGATTTGGGATATTCGATCGCCCCATACCTCCTTTCTTTGTATTCTGATGGAATAAAACATGGTTTATGGTTTCCGTGTTTTGACCACAAACCGAGCATGTCGGATCCAGATTGATTCCCCATGCAAGTTGAGACTTAGCTGCGAGAGCACGAGTTAATTCTCCACAAGAAGTGTTTAAGTTTGGGTGGAGCTTTCGTCTTCCAAAGATTACTCAAAGCTGTTTCTCAAGAGGAGGTTGTGTGAGACTCTGGGGGTTTTGAAGATTCCGTAGAGACTCGGTTAGCTTATAACGGACAGGACACACGGACGTTACAAACTATGCTCACGTGTCACGTCCGTGCAGAGATTTTGTAAAAGGAGACGTCACGGGTCAACTTAACCTTTTTTTTTTATAGAAATGTTATCTCTGCGCTGCACGTGAAGCTGCTTGTTCTTAACTACATAACTTTCTAGTTTCGTTTCTACAAAGCATAACATAAAGCGATGAAATGAAGTTTCAAAAAAGTCTTTTAACTTTACCGTTTACCTTTTTTAAAACATTGTAAATAATTAGCATTAGGAGTATGATCTATACGGTAACTAATCGAAAAAAATGGAAACGAGGGAAGCAGCCACCGTCTGCAACTAGGGTTGGGAAAAACACTGTCGACGTAATGACGATTTTACCCTCGAGTTAAAATGGAAAAATTAAATTTCAAACCCAACACAGGACCCGGCCCTTGAGACTGGGACATAGGCCTCTTAATAGTTGCTGTCGGATCGTCCGGTGAATTGTTTGTTTGTTAGTAAGTAAACATCGCGCTATTACGAAAAATACAAAGAGAGTGCGTTGCCGTTTAACCGATCTACAAACGGCGTGTATTGCAGTTGCCCAAGAGGTATTATTTATGGGCTCCGAGGAAGCCCATATCATAGTTGTCGGTCGAAATAAAGTCGATATATCAATCATGCAAACCGGACAAAATTATTTTGAAGTGGAATATCATCACATTTATATTATCTTGTACGATTTTACTATTCATGTCAGAAAATGTTACACTCTTTGACTTTTACAACAATTTCACCTTTTGTTTTAAATAAGCTGTTTACGTAATAAAGGAAAATAAAAGCAAAACTCTATCCAGATATATAGCTTTTTAAGAAGAAAAAGTCGATTATATAAATCACTAAACCAGGTTTATTGACTGAGTATATAATAAATAAGTAAATTTATACAACCATTATATAAATTAGGGGTGTTCAATCCTGATATCGCTTCGGTTTCGGTTCGGTTTTTTCGGTTTTTCGGTATTTTGGTTAGTAAAATATAATTACCATTCTAAATCCAAATTTACTTCGGTTCGGTTCGGTTTATATACCGTCGGTTTTCGATTTATTCGGTTTTATACCAAATAACATAATTATGTAGTTTGAGATCACACTATATGAATTTTAAAGTCATGTTATTAACGCAATCATTTATTAAAAAATATTATATGTTCAAATAAATGAATAAAAAATAAAAACACTCGAAATTTTGAAAACAAAAATAAGAAACAAAACAGAAACATGATAGAAAAGTTTTTTTCACTCTTCCATATTTAGTGTTCATCAAAGTCATGGTTCTTCGATTGAACACGAAACTAAAAGTTGAGAAGAATTTCCACTAATTGTTGTCCATCAAATTTATAATCTTCACTTCAATTTAGTCAATACTAAAATAAATCAAAAATATCATAAAAAGAAGACTAAGAAAATAAGAAGTCTCGGTTGTGATTTTTTGCTATTTAATTATAGTTCAAGTGTTTTACAAAGTAGGATTATTTATTACTATAAAAAATATGGTAATAGTTATAAACAAAAATTTAACTATATAACAAATAGATTTTCATGTGTCGTTATAAAATAGATACATATTTACATGTTTTACTTTTAATCTGTTTTGTTCGGTTTATTCGGTTTAATCGGTTATAAACCAAACCATATCCAAATCCTACGGTTTTTAAAAAATCATATCCATTCGGTTTATATGATATATACCAAAACCAAACCATATTGTCTATTTCGATTCGGTTCGGTTCGGTATGGTTCGGTTTTACCATATTGAACAGCCCTAATATAAATTAAAGCAAAATGGCCACACTAAAGGATCATGAGTATCTGATAAAGTTTATCATTTAAAAAAAAAAGTTTATCATTTTACGTGCAAAATCTAAAGTTTAAATTTGAACTATTTAATGTATGAAAATCTTAACAGTTTTAAAAGATGATGTTTGCAAGAAAATATTCTTTAATTGGTAAAAATTATTTCTAACAGAATTATCAGTTTTGACCTTTTATTTAACAAAACCAAGCAGTATAATGATTTTTTAAAAACTTTATAATCTAGCATATTTCAAGAGTAAATAGTATAATTATTGTCAGAAAAAGTAGATCACTTATATTTAAATATAATATTTTAAAAAGATTAATTTCTGATTTTGACGTTTTTTCTTGTCAGCAGGAGAATCTTTCTTATTTCTTTATACATACACTAAAGAGAAAAGTATCACATGAATATTGCTTACCTCTCTCTCTCTTTCTCTTACATATCTATCTATCTTCTGCTCTCTATCTCTCTCGAGTTATTAACCAACAAAAGTCACGGGTCTTGTTCGGTGATCGGACATGGAGTTCCGGGAGAAGCTCTTGAAGTTCAAGCTCCACATCGTCTTCGCCTTCGTTTTCTCACTCTTCACCGTCGCTCTAGTCACTTATTCTCCCGGCTTTCTCACCGTAGTAACTTACTTCTGGCCTCTAGTACTCTCCACCGCACTCTTTCTCGCCGCCGTTTTCTTCTTCGCCCGGACCTCCGACCTTCCGACGTCATCTACCATCTCCGGAGATGGCTCCGGCTTACTAGTTGCGGCAGAGGGGATCCTTGACTATGTCGTCGGCGGACAACACGAAGAAACTCTATTTGATAGCTTCACTAAACTCGACTAGTATGAGATGTCTGTGTGTTTTAATTCCTCAAGTATTTTCGTTAGTTTCTTTCTTTTAATAGCAGAAGATATTTATAAATGTAATGGTTAACCTGGAATAAGAATCAATCTCTTGCTTTATGAATTTTTGTGATTCCTTTAGGTATATCACTTATTTTTATACGTTACATTACATTTGATATGATTTACTTTCAAAATCCATCAGTTAATATATTTTAAATGGGGAATGACCTTAAATTCGGTGCCTTTGTTTATCTTATAAAACCCATCCACCGACGCGAAAGGATTCTTTATTTGTTTACTAATTTAACTTACGAAAACTATTAAAAATGTTTCATAGGTTAAAGATATGATGAATGTAGTATTATTTAAGCTAAGATTCTACAAAAGTTTGGGTGATCTATCAGAGAGAAGAAGGGATAAAATAATTGTCTAACATAGATTCGTACTTTTTGGTACGTCCTCACGTGCATGAGCATCTCGACCACTGAATCTAAATCTTAAATTATCCCAAGCTATTTATCTAATGTACCTTATAAATTGAATAAGTGCATCAACGGATTGCTAATCATGACGTCAGCTCAGCTTAAAGACGTTGCGTAGTTCGCCTACTCGTTTCAAAAGTGACACGGACGTCGGTTAAAGATTTTAGCACAGTCAGATAATTCTTCCTTTAGAGAGTGGGAACTTGCCGTTCGGAAAAAAAGGGTTGGAACTAAACGGCATGCATGTCCTGCTTATAAGAGCATCTCCAATGGGAGTATGTAAGAGAGTTTTTCACTTTTAAAATAAAGAAATAAATTAGAAAAATAGGAAAAGAGAGTGTAAGAGTATGATTAACGTTAGAAATCCATAAGGTTTCTTAAGTACAATTTAATGACTATTTAACTAATAAATTTTAGCTAAGAATCACCTAATTTTTGTACTACAATGGTAGTTTCTTAATTTGGATTTCTTAAAAAAAATTTAACTTTTTTTTATTAAATGGTCACTAAATTGTACGAGTAGATGATCACAAACTCTTAAACTAAAACAGGAATTGAACTTCAAGTATCACAAGGAGCAAGACCTGGGGTTTGGCGAACCATGTCATGGACTTGAAAGTAGTCAAGTATCTTGATCTTCTCCAGGTGGGATGAGACTTTACTTTGAATCGGATCTATCTTTAAGAGCAATCAAACCTCTTCCATAACAAGCAGAACACTTCATCATCTGATTTTCCTTGTAAAACTCCGGCTCTCCATCAGCATTGCACGTTGGACAGACAACTTCTCCTCTCCCTGTGCAACCTATTAATCAAAATGCCCTCATCAAGATAATAATTCATCCAAAAGGTAACTATGGACATAAAGATAATGTTACATGTGCATTGTCAACTGTCTCAGAACGAGGAACTGGGGCTCAAGAAATGGCTTGCTCCAGGAACTGATCATTTCCTGTCAGACACAACAACCACATCCCAGCAGCATAAGAGATTGAGACAAGCCATAATACAAGGTCATATTTATCAACAATCACACTAATAAAACACTTCATCTTAAAACCACTGCTTAGTCTCAACAACAAACACTTCCACTAATCCTACAGACCTCTTAGTAAAGGCTAACTAAACATTTTCTTGGTTCCAATTTAAGTATGCAACCAAATAAAAAAACAGTGTGGAATTATCCGTACATGGGAGCTTGCTCGGAAAGACAGACACACCAATGATACCTTAGGAACAACCAAACTCTTTGCGTTAACCTCGCTGCTACCAGAAGTAACATGCAACTTCAAGACTTTTCCACTAGAAAGAGTCACACCAATTCGGAAATTTCACGGTGACACGGCGGGAATCACAGTCTTATTCGCGGTTGTTATCCGCAACAACATCAATTATCAGTTAAGAAACTTCACAAACCCCATTGATCATGCATAGCTAAGCACAAAGAAAACCAAAATCTCTGGTCTTTTGATTGTGACTACTACCATCAATCATTACCTTATCACCATGTTGCTTCTCATCGTCCCGTCAGTAATAATAAGATAAAAGATCAAACTTCAGCAAAGAAAATCTCAACTTCAAATCACAATCTCAAAAGGATGAACCACACAAACCCCCAATTACGATCAAGTTCCGATACAGGCACCTAGTGAATACACGATTGTGATCAGTTACGTTAAGTCAACAAAGCCAAAAAAAAGATTGCATTAAGAATCTATGTACCTTGTTTCCATCTCGAGTAATCACAAAGTCCCGAGAAGGATTCACCAAGACAAACTTCAAAGTCTGCTCCCTCCTCGCTGGCTCGCTCTCTCCTCTTCCTCTTTGATCTACTTCATCTTCTTGAGTAATCACAACATCTTTGAGAAGTAATCTTTAAAGGAGTCTTCATCCTCCTCCCCTGAGACAAATACAACCTCGAAACAAGGACGCGAAGCCATCTAATCATCTAAGAACACGACCCAAAGAGAAAACATCAACCAGAAGAACACAAAATTTCACGAAACAGGCGCACTATCTAGAGAATCAACACAATTTGAAATCAATGGAATCACGAAGACGGAGAAGACGAAGATGGAGAAGACGAGAAAAAAGGAAAAGAAAGAGAGAGAGAAGAAAAAACCCCATTAAGGATCGATCTCCAAAATCACCAGTTAAGGATCGGTAAGAAGATTTTTATTTATTTTTGATTTAATTAAATTAGTCTTTTAGCTTAAAAACCCCATTAAGTATCTGCGATAATCATGGTCTAATGGGATTTGTAAATTATAACTTATAAGGAATTCATTAGGACCTTTAATGTCATGTCTGTGGAAGCACCATAGCCTAGTGGTTAAGGTTTAAATGCTTCTACACCCAGGTCTGGGGTTCAAATCCAAAATTATGCAATTTATTGCAAATTGCAGGAAATCCAGGTTTTAAGTTCCGGAGAAAGCGATTTATAAAACAATTATGCAGAACGGAAGAAAGATTTACAAGAGAACTTCAACATGGTGCAAGTAAATCTGGTCAGGAGTGGATCTTCATAGGACGGCTCAGATGATGCAGTTAGGCGTAGATCCTCATAAGGCAGGTAGTATTGTCGGTTGTCGAATCTTCTATGTAATCTTTCCATAATTGTAATAGGCTTGAGCATTTTACCCGGATCTAACGACCCGATCCGAAACCGACCCAAAAAAACCCGGTTCGGGTAGAAACCGAACCGATGATTTTATCTGATTGGGTCTTGTTATAGAGAGCCCGCGGGTCTTGGACCCGACCCGACCCAAACCCGAAACCCGATGGGTACCCGAATTAATAATGCAAATTAGATAAAATGCAACGAGTGAGAGTCAAAGATGGGTTACTTGTCTAAAGAACAAAGGGGTCGACCACTAGGAAACAACGAATTGTTGTTGTAACTCGCATAGTTTAATATATATACACATTTTAATACAGTAAAACACACAAATTTTGAATAAAATTTCAAATATTTTTGGATATTTAAATATTTTCAGATATTTTTTGTATTTTTAGGTATTTTTTAGGTCGAACCCGAACCGAACCCGACTCGGAACCGAACCGAATTCGAACCGATAAATTCTAATTATCCGATTGGCTCCAACTATCTAAGACCCGACCCGGACCCGGTACAACCCGAACCAACCCCGAACCGAGATTTTGAAATTACCGAATGGGTCCTAAACTCGTAGACCCGAACCCGACCCAAACCCGAAAGGACCCGACCCGAACCTGACCCGAGGATCCGAATGCCCATATCTAAATTGTAATATCATGATAAAACAGCGTTAAAAAAAATTGTCATATTTCTATTTTTTTTTAGATACTAAACAATAATCTTGCTCTAAATGTTGCTCTAAGAACATCTCCAAAAGCCTCTTTACTTTAAAGTTTAGCAAAACCTTATATTGACCCTTAAAGGTTTTATAATTTATACTTTAGTCCTTACTATTGATTTAAATTAGTTAACATCATAAAACTTTTATGAATACATATACAATCTACAATTAAATACTGTTTTGTAATAAATATTTAAAGAATTTATTTAATCTGAACATAACGTAATAATATAATCAATTTATTAACAATGGCTTTCGATTAACCCAGAATTATATGGATAACGTTTTGGAGAATTTGTGGTTTTAGATCACATTTTACATAAATTTTAGTAGTTTTAATATTTTAACTTTATATATGATAGTCAAATTATAAAATATAAGTTTAAAATATTATATATGAAATTATTAAGGATTAAAATGATTAAAAAATATTAGAAAAGATTGTTTGAAAAAAACATAAATGCGAGGACTTAAAAGTAAGGAACCTCAAATATAAGGTTTTGTACAGTGAAACCTTATATTTGAGGTTTCACTGTACAAAATTTTGAAATTTAAGGTTTTAAGGTTGCTTTTGGAGTGCACAAAACCTTATATTTGAAGTTATAATTGGAGATGCTCTAAACTGAGAGAATGTTTTGATTGTTTAAGCAGCTGAATCCATACCGTAGGTTTGGAACATAAAGTTTCACTTGCAAATGACTTCATCTTACGGCCATTAGAGCATGCGCAACGGAGGTCCGTTGCGAATCCTTGGCCCGAGAACATAGGTGTTTTCGGTTTTGAAAATAATAAAAAAAGGAGAAAAGGCAAAGATCAATCCTTCGCTAAGGCTTTGAAGGATCGGGTCCGTATCGGCGTGGCACGATTAGGCGTGGTGAAGGTCCGTAAAGAAGGGATTGTGTCTCCTTCGACTTCTTCTTCTTCTTCTTCTTCTCCTCATCTCTCTCTCTCTCTCTCTCTCTCTCTCTCTCTCTCTCTCTCTCTCTCTCTCTCTCTCTCTCTCTCTCTCTCTCTCTCTCTCTCTCTCTCTCTCTCTCTCTCTCTCTCTCTCTCTCTCTCTCTCTCTCTCTCTCTCTCTCTCTCTCTCTCTCTCTCTCTCTCTCTCTCTCGGTTGAAGAAGGCATGGCGAGTAGGACCGATGACTCAGGATTGGGAGCCTGTGGTGATCCGTAAGAAAACCCAGCGCTGCCAGCGTGAAGCTGTCAGCTATGCTTTCGGAGGCGGGGCAATCGAATCCGTCATAAAGCGTTTGTTTCCTTATTCTTCTTCGGATCTTCGTGTTTCTTTATCTGGTTTAGATTAAGAATTGGCGATTGTTTATTTGTATTGTTTTGATAAAAATCAGATGAACGTGTGCCTACTGAGTTGAAGAAAGCAATCATGCAAGCCCGTGGGGAGAAGAAGTTGACGCAGTCCCAACTTGCTTAAGTACATTACTTTCTCTCTTCACTCTTTCTCTCTTGTATGTAATGGACTCAAGGTGATAATATGTGTTGGTTATGTAGCTGATCAACGAGAAGTCGCAAGCGGAACTAACAAGGCTGCTTCAAGCGCACCTCCTGGACACCAAGAGCTTGATGATGACACTGAGAACATAGCTCGCCAGTTTCTAAATCTCCTCAATATCATTAACTTCATGAAGTGCTAGTAGTATAGTATTTTCCTCTGTATTTATGTGAATCACAGTAGTTATAATAATGGTGAACCGTTTTCATATTTTAGTAATGGCAATTCTTGGAGCTTGTTAATGTTTTATCCAGTCTGGATTTGTAGTGAGGAAGTTGGGAGTTCGATGGGTTATAGTGAAAAGAACCAGAAGCTTTATATATTGTTTTGCCTCTCCAAGGTTGTCTTTTAACAGTGTGTTGATGTGTGTGGCTTTATAAATACGTGGAGGAAGCTATACACTCAGAGATGAGAGCTATTAGTGGCTCCCCTTATTCGGTTCGCAGTATCTTGAGCTCTTCCTATCACATGTATGCCTTCCGGTGCGAGAGTCTTAAAGCCCTTGTCGATGGTGGCAATGAGAAATACGTTCTTTATAAGTTTGTTCACAGGTACAAAACACTTTATGTTTATGGTATCTTCCTGGTTCTAGTGAAAGATAGTCTCTCTGTTTACTGAATCTTGCTTCATATAATTGTCTTTGAGAAGTAGAACCGACCACTAAGATGTTTTATAATTTCAGAAGATGATGAATTTATTCATATCAGTTATGATTTTTTGGTTGTATTTTCAGCTCATGTATTTTTTTTCCTAAGGACTCCTAAAAGAAATCCACCATTGGATTGCTTATTTTGCTAAGAGTCCTTAACTATTCAATAAAAAAAAAAACTAAAATATTCACTAAGGACTCCACAATGGAATCCACCATTGTGGATGCTCTTACTTGTAGAGGAAATCGAAGATATTATATATGAATATATATATATATATATATTTTTTTTTTGAATATAATATTTTCTTCTTCTGTTTTATTGCTTACTGATATTGTCCTTAGAAGGTAGTACTGTATACACTGGACACCGGTGGTTGGAAAAAAAAAACAAGTGCATATATCTATACAGTAACCAGAAGATGCATTTCTTTCTTCATGACCTAACATCTGATCACTCACTTCATCCATGGTTTATAGCAAACTAGTGATATTCCGGCGCTACGCGCCGGATTCGTATGTTGTATTCTTACTTAAAATTTATAATTTTTTATATGGTCTTAGTAAAGAAAATATGTTAAAAATATGTAAAATGAAAATATGTAAAAAATGATATTTTCTGATCTTTTTGATAGTGGTTTGCGACCGTAGTATATTATTTTGTTTGAAGTTGTTTAGTTCAAAGTAGAATAGAATAAGTAGTTGTTACTAATCGATTAATAAAAATAGAATACAAATCGATAGTTGTAATAAAGTTAATTTAGTTGGAATCTTAAATATTCATGTCATAGACTGAGCTTTCTTTCAAGATATGTTTGAAAGTGTTAAATCTGAGAAAGTTGATTAACGCATGTAAAAGCACCACCTGAGAAAGGAAATGATGCATAAGAAAACTACTACTTTAAAAGTAAACAATCATTAACTGGTAAACTGAAATAAGAAATCGGTGTACCTTCCCATTAACTAACAACATATCAACCCCAATATCTCACCCCTTTCTTAACATTTCAGGCTTGCCAAAATTATTGTAGCCTAGTCTGAATATCTCTACACCGATTTATCTTCAACTCCGAGCAATGAAACTGGGAATTCGACAATGATTGAATTGGGAAAAGTAAAGGGATTATCGTTCGAACTCTCACACCGTCTATACATATACAATGAAACTGAGAAAGCAGGAACTAAAGAAGCATTCAATAGGAGATAGTGGGATGAGTGGGATTTCTGGATTGATTATATGAACGATTACGTCGATTGTGTTAAAGAAGGAGAATTGTAGAGGCTATACTCTTCATCGTCAACATCAAATACAAATAAATCCTATAAACCAGGTGCTTTGAAACCCTAATTCGACACTGAATCGGATGATTTACGGATCATGGATCATTGGATAAACCGCGGATGAATCATGGATTAATAAATGAATTAGTTTTATTATATAATAATATATTAGCTATGAAAACAGATATATATATATATAAACTAAAGTTAAGTATTTTAAGTGTACATACAAAATATTAAGAAATAGTTTAGACTATTTAAGAAAATTGTAACATAAGAGTTTTGACATCTAAAAAATCAAGACATAAAATTAAACTTCCAATCCAAAATAAAACATCATTGTAATAAATTGTCAATAACAAAATAAACTAACACCGATCACATCAACTAATTTTGGTTTCCTCTAAATTTTAAAACTTACCAACAAAATTTCTAAATTTGTCACTTCATCATCTTTGTGATATTCTTCAGCAAGAGCATTCTCTAATTTATTGTAATCAAGCTCGCCAGATTTTTCTTCTTCAACAATCTAAAACTCTGTTTTGTAATTCACATGATCATATGATTTTATTCTTTTTGATTTGTAAATTAAAAATATAATGATTTGTTATAAACTAAGTTAAATAAAAAAATAAAATAAAAATAATTTACTCACCTTTCTTGCAAACGTAAATTTTAGTGTAGAATAATAAGCCTCATCGTGCTTTAATCGCTTTTACTGGATGTGCTCAAGCACAATCATGGCTCACCTTTCTTGCAAACATAAATTATAGTGTAGAAGAAGAGGAAGGCGGTATAAATCTGAAAATTTTAAATTTTAATTAGAAATTTAGAATATAAAAAATAATTTTAAAACATAACTCGAACTAAAAATAGTAAAAATAAAAATTATCTATTGGTTCAACCAATCTTTGCAATTTGTATCGGGTTTTAGTGAGTTTTGTGTGTTTTATGGGTTTTCACAAAAATCCAAATCCGATTTATATTGGTCACCGCATTTATCGGTTCAATTACGGTCCGGTCGATTCAAAACACTCTTATAAACGTTTGGACCTGTATGAAGGAAAATTTAAAACCTCCAATTTATTTCACAATTAATACCAAAATTCATTAAATTTAAATTGAGAAAATATTTTAATTATTATAAAGAAAATCTTACATGGCGTTTTCCCGAGGAGATAAAAGTTCTAATTTATTAGTATAGATAGATAGATAGATGACATGTTTTGCAAGGTGAACCGCTGAATCGTTATCACAGTAAGCACAACAGTAATCATTCTTACTGCTTTCAGTTTTGTACTAGTTCTGCTTTCCTTCCTCATATCAGTTTTGAATAAAATATTTCTGTCAAAAAAAAAGAAAGTATTTAATACAAAATAATGCGTTACTCAAAAGATTAATATACGGTTCATATCTAACTCGATACTAAAGTATTAAAGATCCCCTGAAAGACCTTCGACATTCCTTTTCAGAGAAACGATGTCGTATCTGTCTCGCCTTCTCCTCCGTGGCACCAAGAGCTTCACCACCCCCAAGAACAGCCGCGATGTATCCGCCTTTACCGCTGCTGCAGCCTCAACCTCGAAACGAAAACCGTCCCTCGCCGCCCTCGTCTACCTCGTAAACTGCGAAAAGGACCCTAAACACATCGCTGAGACGTTCAAAAAGGCTTGCCAAACGGAAAAGTTCCGACAGAACTGAACTGTTTACAAGAACACCGTTCGCCGTCTCGCCTCATCCAACAAGTTCGAGCTGATCGAGGAGATCCTGGAGGAGCAGAGCAAGTACCCAGACATGTCGAAGCAAGGATTCGTCGCGAGGATTTATCAGCCTCTACGGACGAGCCGGCGTGTTCAAGAAATGCCTGTGAGAAACTGCAAGCGATCGCTTCCCGCTTTCAACGCCTTGTTCAACGCGTGTGTGAACTCCAAGAAGCTCGATCTTGATCAAGGGTTTGTGTAGAAAGGGTTCTTTATCTGAAGCCGTTGCGTTGCTTGATGAGATTGAGAACAAAGGTTCTGAATCCTGATGTTTTCACGTTCGATACACTGTTACACGGGTCGTATACAAAAGGGCACTTTGATGTGGGGGAAGAGTTGTGGGCTAGAATGGTTGAGAAGAACGTTGCTAGAGACATACGTAGCTACAACACTCGTTTGTTAGGACTAGCCTTGGAGAAGAAGTCAGAAGAGATGGTTAAGTTTCTTGAAGAACTTAAGGGTAATCGTCGGTTCAAACGCGATGTGTTTCACAGTTCACTGCCATGGCCAGAGGACTTGCCGGTGTAGGAGAAGTGGACGAAGCCAAGATTTGGTACCACAGAATAGAGAACTTCAGATTTCACCCAATGAAGGTGGTCTATTCATCCTTGCTTCCTGCAATGTGTAAGGCAGGCGATTTAGAGTTCGCTCTGGAGCTTTGCAAGGACATATTCACGAAGCGTATACTTGTCGACGAGGCTATCGTGCAAGAGGTGGTGGATGCGTTGGTGAAAGGATCAAAGCAAAAAGAAGCTGAGGAGATTGTTGAACTCGCGAACAAGGATGGAGGATATTTCCAGTTCAAGCTACGTCTATCTTCCAAAGAGTAGTTTATTTGCAAAAGCTTATTAACAAGTTTATATGTAGTCTATGTTTGCACACTGCGAGAGCAGTGAAATGAAATAACCAAACTATCTTAAGTATTCTGTTTGTGTGCCTTCTTTGAAATTTGAGAGCTAAAACTGAATCACTGATGTACATGCATTGTCGACTTCAACCGAACGTGTCCTAATTGTGTTAATTCATATCGAGAGGAATGAGGGTTTCAGAATACTTTCCTTTTTTATAAATAAGGGAACTAAAGCAGAATATATAAAGATTATATACTCAAAAATCTATTACAAATATTCTGTCTTGGTGATTGGCCTTTGCTCACCTTTGATCTATCTTTTATTTAATGTAAGATATCAATTGACCCTATGTTTCGGAATGCTGAATATCATAGACGACGCATTTTCAGGCAAGACAGAGATATGAAGAAATATTATTACCTTGGTAACACTTGCCTTAAATAAACAAGAACAAACTGTACTATATACAAAAAAAAACTATTGATTTGGTTTGATTGTAGCATTAAAGAAAAAAAAAATGTTAGGAGCTCCTCCTCTTGCAATGGATTTCTCTGTCGACATGGTTAGCAAAAAACTAATACAGAATATTTTTGGATTTAATCTATTAATATTACCGTGTCCTCTTTTTTTACTTTTGTAACTATTTTCTTGCAGAGCTGTGAGATAAAAGTGAATACAAGCTGCGAGCTTTGCCATCGAAAAGTGTCTGAAGTTATGCAGTCTCTCACCGGTAACCCTCTTCTTCTCCTTTTTTGTTGTTGTTGATGATTGATGATGGATTCATCTTCTTTTTAAAAATATTTATAATTATTGCAGCATATTACTCTGTGACTTATCTTGGAGAAAACAACACGATTAAGCTCAAGGCGAGAGCTAACCCTAATATAATTATGGGGATCAGTCACAAGTACGGCGATCACGGCAAGATCACCAACTTCCATATGGACGGTAAACCGGTCACCCCTCAACCTGGCGGCGGTTATTACGGTCCTTCAGGCTATAATAACCTTCCTTCCAACGTAGCCCCCGGTGGTTATTATCCATACCCTTCTCCTTACACTGCGCCGCCGCAGTTTCTAGCCGGAAACTATGGTTACCCTATGCCTAATCCACCGCCACCACCGCCGAAGGAGAGTACACCACAGGGGATATATAGGCAGCATACAGCGCCCCCGTCTTATGCTATGCAGCCGCCACCGCCGATGCCGTTGTCTAGTTACTCTTACATTGAACCTCCGTATTGGCCGACGAGTGGGAGGTGAGTGATTATGTGATGCGTGACGAAGAAGGAACATTCTTCTTTGTTTTAAAAGACGCGTTTTGGTTGTTATATTCTCGATCGCTGTTTTAATAAATGCGATTGCGTTATAGACACGAATTCTGATTGTGTTTACTTTTGTTTGACCAACCGTTGCAAAGACAAATTCATTGTTTAATGGGTACTCTGTTTGAAGCAGAATAAAAGTTTTGCGTTTATGGTCTCAACACTTTTAGAGAGAACTAAGTTTGTGATTTGATTTGATCAGTTTGGACTTAGCTTATCAAGTTAACATGTATTTATTATTTGCATCTAGGCAAGCAAGATTGGGGTCACATAAATGAATTGTTTTATGTTGGAGAGTGTCATGATAAACCCTTTGATTATTTTGTTTTATGTCACAAGTTGCACTATTTTGTTTATAGCTTCTAGTCTCCTCCTAGGAGCACTTCATTACCTTACGTCCACCATAGCCAATCTTTTTTAGTGTCGAATGATCCAAAAGAGTCTTACATCTTCTAGCTTTAATACCATGAAACTATGAAAAATTATCTTTCCAAGACTAATTCGGTTGTATTCGGTTAGTACATCTAGTTATATGTATTTGCGATTCACCCAATATATAATCCGAGAACATCTACCTCAAATATAAATCATGAAAAGATTAAATATCAAACAACAAAAATACCCCCGAAAAAAAGGCCTGGAGCTTGATCCAAAGCTCGGTATGGCTTAGTCTTGAAACTTGTAACCAGTGATTAGACCTAGCCGATTTTTTTTACTATCAGATTGTATATGACATAATTCTCTAACTTTCGGAACTATTTAATCAGTCCCAAGATTAGCGATGGCAATGAGGAGTGTTGGGTCCATCATCCTCCCCGTACACAACATCCGCATGGCTCAAGGAACAAACTAGTATTGGTTATTACTTCTAACTACAAACATGACCCCTCGTTCTCTCATCGTTTGCCATTTGTGGTTGTCCAACTTCACCGCCCTTACACTCTTCCACTAAAACTTTTATTTCAAAATTTACAGTTGAAAAGAAAAAAGTAGAGAACAATTTTTTAAAAAAAAAGAAATGAGCTATGCACCATAGCTTCCTTTTACATACTTGAATACAATTGCATCTATTTGCTTTTTCCTCCATCGTTCCATATAAACTCAAACAATAGCATCTGAATGCATTATCTTTCCTGAATATACTGATTTGTTTTAGACTTTTACGAATCTTGTTTTTTCTTCATCTCACGAATGTTGCAATGGGTTGTTGTGGCTTTAGTTTTAGACATTATTGACCATATGATTGTTACACGTGTATGTGTATAATTCGATCAATTTTCTCTCAATAGGAAATGGATCCACTTGATTATGAGGAGCCTGATTGTTTATGTTATTAGAACTTGATTTTTCTTTGTCCACTGATTGAGTTTACTGTTCCTTCTCCATGTCTTTTGGTTTTGTTTTATTTTTAGTTAATTATTGGATTTTGGTATGTGTAAATAGTTCCGTGATTGATGTATACACTTTCATTCTTTTCTAGTTGGGTATATTTGTGGCTTTTATTTATCTATCTTATGCCGCTCGAACTGTTGTGTCTATATGGTCACCATGTTACCATTCTTTTTTTGTATAACTAGAAGCTTCCTGACCGATCGCATAAGCTAATATCCGAAACTGTGAAGATTTGGTCGGCTGATTTTACCATTGCAAATGTCCCACCGGCTCTAATCATAACACTTGGAAACTATTGATCCATAATGAACACTGACTGAGGAGTTATACAGACAAAGCTAAATAAAGTCGTTAGTTTAGAATACTTACATTCCAAAACATGTTACAATCAAAGCCAATTAATATCAATATAAAACTTAACTGGGATCAGCTGGCCCGTTTAATCATCTCATTTTCTTTCTCGTATTTAGTTACAGATGATCACACGGTTCAAGCTTCGAAATTATTGCACCGGATGTTCTGAAGAAGAAAAATAAACGACATTTTAACCTTGTCGATGAATCAAAAAGTCCACAGTTCATAAAAGTCATAATAACAAATCAACTAGCCAAGAAATAAAAATGAATTAAGCCATCAAATATCATATCTTTTTAATTAAAAATTCATTATAAGCATAGGTACACGTGTGCGTAGCACCATTATTCCCGATACCATTGGGTTCAGACTAGGGATGTTTAAACGGGTCAGATGCCCGCGAGCAACAGGCGGTGTAGCGGTAAAGATGCCGTTAAGTTATACATAAAATCTTAACGGGTTCATACGAGTTACGCTTTAAGGATGTTTATTAAACGGATTTACCACGAAATAAAAGGGTGCCCGTTTAATTTTTTTCTTTCAGAATATTCAAACGACATCGTATTGTTTTATGTTGGAGAGTGTCATGATAAACCCTTTGATTATTTTGTTTTATGTCACAAGTTGCACTATTTTGTTTATAGCTTCTAGTCTCCTCCTAGGAGCACTTCATTACCTTACGTCCACCATAGCCAATCTTTTTAGTGTCGAATGATCCAAAAGAGTCTTACATCTTCTAGCTTTAATACCATGAAACTATGAAAAATTATCTTTCCAAGACTAATTCGGTTGTATTCGGTTAGTACATCTAGTTATATGTATTTGTCCAACTTCACCGCCCTTACACTCTTCCACTAAAACTTTTATTTCAAAATTTACAGTTGAAAAGAAAAAGTAGAGAACAATTTTTAAAAAGAAATGAGCTATGCACCATAGCTTCCTTTTACATACTTGAATACAATTGCATCTATTTGCTTTTTCCTCCATCGTTCCATATAAACTCAAACAATAGCATCTGAATGCATTATCTTTCCTGAATATACTGATTTGTTTTAGACTTTTACGAATCTTGTTTTTCTTCATCTCACGAATGTTGCAATGGGTTGTTGTGGCTTTAGTTTTAGACATTATTGACCATATGATTGTTACACGTGTATGTGTATAATTCGATCAATTTTCTCTCAATAGGAAATGGATCCACTTGATTATGAGGAGCCTGATTGTTTATGTTATTAGAACTTGATTTTTCTTTGTCCACTGATTGAGTTTACTGTTCCTTCTCCATGTCTTTTGGTTTTGTTTTATTTTTAGTTAATTATTGGATTTTGGTATGTGTAAATAGTTCCGTGATTGATGTATACACTTTCATTCTTTTCTAGTTGGGTATATTTGTGGCTTTTATTTATCTATCTTATGCCGCTCGAACTGTTGTGTCTATATGGTCACCATGTTACCATTCTTTTTTTGTATAACTAGAAGCTTCCTGACCGATCGCATAAGCTAATATCCGAAACTGTGAAGATTTGGTCGGCTGATTTTACCATTGCAAATGTCCCACCGGCTCTAATCATAACACTTGGAAACTATTGATCCATAATGAACACTGACTGAGGAGTTATACAGACAAAGCTAAATAAAGTCGTTAGTTTAGAATACTTACATTCCAAAACATGTTACAATCAAAGCCAATTAATATCAATATAAAACTTAACTGGGATCAGCTGGCCCGTTTAATCATCTCATTTTCTTTCTCGTATTTAGTTACAGATGATCACACGGTTCAAGCTTCGAAATTATTGCACCGGATGTTCTGAAGAAGAAAAATAAACGACATTTTAACCTTGTCGATGAATCAAAAAGTCCACAGTTCATAAAAGTCATAATAACAAATCAACTAGCCAAGAAATAAAAAATGAATTAAGCCATCAAATATCATATCTTTTTAATTAAAAATTCATTATAAGCATAGGTACACGTGTGCGTAGCACCATTATTCCCGATACCATTGGGTTCAGACTAGGGATGTTTAAACGGGTCAGATGCCCGGCAGGCTACTTGGCGATTGTAGCGGTACGGCCCGTTAAGTTATACATAAAATCTTAACGGGTTCATACGAGTCGGCCTTTAAGGATGTTTATTAAGCGGATTTACCCACAAATAAAAGGGTGCCGTTTAATTTTTTTCTTTTCAGAATATTCAAACGACATCGTATTGTTTTATGTTTTCTTTTGATCTGGGAAATTAGAATCTTGTTGCCGTCAGTTCTGCTCTCTGTCAATGAAACTTAGAAACCTATGATATGAATCGAACTTGAGACACAATGTTGTGGGTCTTCTTCTGATTTTGACTATGGGTTGCAGGCTGAATCTGGGTAATTTCAAATCTCATTTAGTGACTCCATTGCACTTTCAGACACGGCCTTTGCTTTTCTTTCTTTTTTTTTTCGAACAAAAGCCTTTGCTTTTCTTTCACGATCTGTTTCTGTTGCATAACAAATTTCACCTTGACAATGTTCGATCATGGTGATCGGTTTTCACGATCTGTTTCTGTTTCTTCTGATTAACATAATAAAAAGAAAACAAATAATTAAACTGTATTTTTGTTTTTAAAAAAAAACAAATCTGTATTTTAAAATAATTAAACTGTATTTAGAAATAAATAAATAAACGGGTTCACGGGTCTAAACGAGCATCTCTATGTTAAACGGGTACACATTTAACGGGTTTTACCGGGTTTGCAGTTAAACGGGCACGAAGTCAACGGGTTTTAAACGGGTAGGATCTAAACGGGCAGGGCCTAAACGGGCCCGGGCTGCCCGTATTAACATCCCTAGTTCAGACAACACAGCTAAAAGTATATTGTACATCAGTCTAGGATCTAGGAACAATAATAAAGATCGATATGATTATGTGTATGTACTATTACGTGTGCACAAATGTAGTCATACGTTAATCATGAATCTAATTAGATTTTTCTCGAGTTTATTGCGTGCATTTTTCTGATCAGCTTCGTTTTTGCATAATATAAAGAATATTACCACTAAACGACCGTGGTTTGTTTTTAATTTTTGAAATCAGCGGATGACATTTTCACAAATGTTGATCGTGAATAAATTTTCCAAACAAACGTATCATTGTTTTACTCGCAAGTTTAGTTATAAAGCCATCCAAAATATAAACTAGAGACTTTTACACAAAAAAATACAAACTAGAGGGACAGTTCTTAACTAAATAATATAACGCGAGGGTAATATATAAAACAAGATTCCATTAAGAGAGATGCTCGAAAGTACAAGTGACGTGAAGAAGAGGCTAGAAAAAACTCGCTCTCGAAGAACTTATTGCGTACGTCTAATTAAGCTTAAACATATAAAAAGAAATCAAACAAGGATTAGATGTTGTTTAGCTTCGATCCTAAGCTCTTCCTTCATCTTTCTAATGAACTCATCAAACTTCTTGTTAATATCTTCCTCCATCACCATCCCCACATTATCCTCCTCTTCTCTAAACCCGCCAGGGATATCACACTCATCCTCTAGATCACCATTCTTCGGTAATGGCTCATCAGATTCTTCTTCGTCTCCATCTTCTACATTTTCATCTTCTTTCTCTTCTTCGGTTTCTTGATCTTTTGTGCTAACTTCTTCGTCAAGAAAAGACTCTGTCCCTCTTTCATGAACAGAGTAGGACTCTAGCTCTAACATCGAATTGTAACTATCAATACCTCTGTTGCTCCAAATTTCCTCTACAGGTTTTGAGGAAGCGATTAAACCAGAGTACTTAGCGACGAACACTAAGAGGCCATTGCAGACGAGAAACACGTACGTCTTATCTAACGCGTGTGTTACGAGTTGAATTGTGAGTTTACATAAATAGAAGTTGTGAGTGATTAATAGAGATGAAACCCAAAAGGAAATTACTATGAACTTGGTCAGTTTCTTCATAAACTCAGGTTTTATTCGATCCATCTCTCTGGTCTTTTTCTCTTTGCTTTTTTGTAAGTGAATGATGAAGAAATAAGAGAAAGAAAATGAATGCTCAGCTCAGCTCTTAAGACTTGAGAGTGATTGTGCAAAGGTTTACACTCAGCATCTTTGGTTATTTATAGAGGTTATATTAGAAGGTTTTTGACAATAGGAATCTGGATTGATTAATTTTACCAAACTGCCCCTTTGTTCTGATGCTGCATGCCACGTGCTAAGGGAGATTTTTTTCTCAATTATGTGGATCAAATTTATTCTACGCTCCTTTCTCTGTCACTAATTTTTGTTTCCTTTTCGCATATTATTAGTTTGATTTTGTAGACTTTCTTATGAGTGTTCCAAAGCTTTTGGCATATTATATTATTTTTATTTGTAATGCTAGTAGATATAGTCATGGTTAATACAAATTTCAAACAGAATATACTAGAAGCAACTTCAAGGGATAATTGAGTCTTTCAAGTTCTTTTAGTGAGGGGCGTGTGGACAATAACCATTCAGAACATGTTATTGTCTTTTAGTAAACTACTTGACAAACGCAAACAAACCGTGTGATACGCAATGAATGTGGAAAAATATGCACATACAGTTATACCCAAACGTGACGGTAAAGTCGATAAAACTATATATAAAAAAAACAAAAGGACTCATTACTATAAAATACAAAAGACAATAAGGGAAAATAATACAGATATTCTGAATTATGTTTATGATTTCTATGCTTATATGGACATGGATCTCAAGAGGTGTATGATTATACTTTTTAGTGTAAGATATACTTTTACATGATTTCTATAATGAAATCTACCCAAGACCGTAATCTAGATTTAGATGCTTACCTTGGTTTGTTTGAATCAATTCAGCAATTTGATTTTCTCCTCTTTAACCTTCTCTTTGGTGATTTCCTTGATGGACAAGAAATCCCAAACCATCCTTAATCTCTCCTCTCGATAATTATGTTTGTAGCGTGTTTTTCAAAGAGACTTTCACGTGCATGTGACAAGAGGAGTACAAGTCTTTTAAAAATAAATCAAAGGTTGTGTGTAATAACCAATACGACTCTCCATGCACAACTCTTCAACACATCTCTTCGATCCTTTTACACTATTAATACACCATAGTGTATATAATCATATGTATTACTATGGTAATACATTCCTTTATTATTACCGTTTAGATATATGTATATAATAAAGAGATTAAGGACACTTATAAATATAAGGTAAAGTAGGGGGGTTATATCAATACACCCGGATTCTAATTCATTAAACGAAACTGATCCATCACGGTATCGTCTTTTATACTAGAATCATAACATTAATATGAACTTGAACTTTATAATTAAACGGAAAGACACATAAGTCATATAAGAATATAAACTTTTACATTTAGTTCTTCGAATGTCTCGTAATTACAATAGAGTATATCGTAGTGTTGAAGAGAACTTCATAGTGTATTAGTTTATGACTATACTTATCTAACCAATCACCACCTAAATTTAATTAACCTAGCTACAGTGATTTGACCTTTAAAATGTAATATGTTTTTTTTTTTTTTGAAACTTTGATAACACTGTAATATGTTTGATCCATAGTTTCACATCCGAAGTATAAATGGATTAACATTGAGAGTCTTTTCATAGAAGTTTTTTTCATGAATAGAACCTGAAAATAATAAGAAAAAGAAAAGAGAAAAACTCATTTCTCCTACGAATTCTCCAATTTTTAGGAACTACTTTATTATATCGTAAATGGTTTATACTTTGATGAGATATTTTTTAATATACATGTCATTTTTGTGAATGATCAACCTTATATAAATCTTTAAACGAAAACGATGTTTAAGACATTGTCATTTTGTTGAAAACGAATCTTTGTAGCCATTATGCTGTCGCAGTGCAATTTTAAAGACAGCGACATAAAACGAGGATACCCTATATTGGGCCAAATGGGTATTTATAAAACTGGGCCTATTGTTGTATTAAGTGGGCTTCCGACAAATATCTCATCAATTAAAAAAAAGAGAAGGTTTTGGATAATGGATAACAAAGCTGCGGAAGAAGAGGAAAGCACATCCTTGAAGCGTTAAGAGGAAGAAGATAAATCGATTCTGTGTTTGCAGATTCCATGGCGGTTTCTTCTGTAACATCGTTCATACTGCCCTCTTTCGTCAACCCTACCTCTTCTTCTTCCACCAGACAGAAAGTCTCTCTGCTTTCATCTTCTTCTACTCATGGCGGCATTGGCTCCCTCGTCCCCTCCATCTCGTTTACGAAGAAGGTCTTCGCAGCTCCAGAAACCTTAACTCCAGAAACTCTCGACGAACCAGCCTCTGAGGACTTCTCCGAGGTACACTCTTTTCCTTTATGAGTCTCTCTCGGATTCTTCGATTCATTTGAAGAGACAATGCTGGGAACACATGTTTTGCAGACTTATTAGCATATCGTATCCGTTTTTCTAATGTATCTGCTAGATAAAGCTGCTTCCTTTATGCGCGTTAGTGTTTGTTCTGGTATAAAGTTTACTCCTTTTTTTTTTTGTATCTGTGTGATATTCAGGTTCCGAGCTCTTCCTCCATAAGTGTAGACGCAGATAAGGTATCTTCCAGTTGACTACTAGAATGTTCTACATGCAAATTTGTGTCGAAGTTAGTGTCTTTTTGGTTTACAACGTTCTTTCATTACACTAATGTTCTAATAATCGCTAGGCGGTGGTTAGGAGTCTAATAGAGTACTATTGTTTAAGCAGGTGCTTAGGCCGATTTTTTGAATGCCTAGACCGATTTTATAAAAAATTGGAATGAAAATATCGTTTTGCTCATACCTGATTTGCCACGCCTAGGTGCCGCTTAGACCAATTTTTAGAACACTGGAACTGTCTTCTGTGTAGTAAGAAAATGACATTAAGTAGATAGTTTTCAGACCACAATCATGTTTAGATGGGAATCCTGTTGTGTATAATTACTGAGATTGAAGTATTTGCAACACCAGAGTTAATGTTTTTGAAGGTTTTTGTGGAGATTCATTGTTTTCTTTTGTAAGCAGATGGCGCCAAAGCAAAAGATCAGGATCAAGCTTAGATCATACTGGGTACCTCTCATTGAGGACTCATGCAAGCAGATACTTGACGCTGCGAGGAACACAAATGCAAAGACGATGGGACCTGTTCCATTGCCAACCAAGAAGCGTATCTACTGTGTTCTCAAGTCTCCCCACGTCCACAAGGATGCAAGGTTCCATTTTGAGATCCGGACCCACCAGCGGATGATTGATATTCTCTACCCGACTGCTCAAACCATCGACTCATTGATGCAGCTGGATCTTCCTGCTGGTGTTGACGTGGAAGTGAAGCTCTGAAACTACAATGGTAAACAAAAAATGCTCCTTCCTCTTCCTGTTCTGAATACAGTTTAAACTAATGCGTCTTGTTAGTGAACTCAATTGCAAAATCTTCATCAAATCGTAATCTAACTCGCGAGAACTTGACGCTTGTTCTTAACCAAAGTTTTTCTTCCTCGCAGGTGATGGACACATTGCATTGCATGAAACAGACTGTTTAGAATTGGTAAACCATGTATCATCCTTTTGTGAGCCTATGTAATGAATATTATCAGCAAAGCTGGAATCTTTTAGACATCCTTGTTCTTAGTTGATGAACAAATCCGTAAGTAAGCAAGTTCAAAGCAATCTTCTGTGTGTGCGTGTGCTAATTGTTTTGCCGTCAATGCTATAATTTAAGTACAATACCTTTCCTCTTTGTATTTTAGAGGAAACTTTATATGAAATAGAAATGAGAAAAAATATTACAAGTTGAGTTTTTAGAAAAAAAATAAGGAAGTCGGAATCTTGAAAGCAACTTCATTGTTATACTTAATCTGAAAGTTTATCCACAAACTTAATGGAGTTTACAATGACTTGCTAATTTGGCCTTATGCATAGATATTCAACTAACCTGTATATTTAACTTGGAGATTATTGCAAAATATCATACGTACAGCTATATGCTTAATATATTAATCATAAAATGAAATGTTTTTAAGTAAGGGGAGTATTACTTAATTGTAGGATCAGCTATTAACCAAAAGAAAAGGAATGGTCGACAAATTTGAAAATTAGTTTAAGTGGAGGAGACAATGATGGGCATGTTTTTATAATAGTCGCCAAGGCATATTCCCACGATATACCAACATGGACCGTCTATTTTTATTTTACTTGATATTTTATAATTCTTTTTGTTTTAAAAATGTTCGAATAAAAGAATATTATTACTTTTGGATGCATACACAATACCTGCTTCCATAATTTTATATTTTGCTAGATACATACTAATAATAATAATACTCAAGCGTAGTGCCATTTTGGGTTGTTTGAATGACATTTGCTAGATACATACTAATAATAATAATATCATATTTTGCATCAAATATATGGTTATAGTTTGGTTTATTTTGACCACACTTTATTTGATATCTCCATTGTTTTTTCTTCTCGCTAGCATATCAAAATGCTTAAATGGAATTGAATACATGTGGTTATGTGATGATAACACTAATATGAACTATCATATTATCATCTTTTATGATATACCCAAAGAATTACATTTCAATGTAGTAGTAAGTTATACGAGTTAGTAATCGATCCCTCCACTTATAATTGGTTTGGTTCTGTTAATAGTCTTTATCGTCGTAAGAAGAACCAATCCCAATCGAAAACCAATGGCATCAAACATTAGAAAGCATCAAACAAAACAGTGTCTTGTGTTTTCATCACTCGAAGAGACAATCTTTTCAATGGCTGAAATTGAAAGGAAACAACATATACTCCCAATACAAGAATACACACATAAGCTTCATGTTTTGGTTTTAGCAAAGTATTGTGAGACTCATAATTGTCGCAAAATTATTGGAGGGGTCCTCATTGATATCATGATATGCCCTTAGCAGCTTTGCTTTCTTTTAGTTACCGAGTAAAAAATAAAAAGACCTGAATGGCAGTACAAAACTAAGAAGAACAATTTGTATTTTTACATCATGTCACTTGGATATAATTGAGTTAGCTTATTGTCATTTATTAATAAAGTTGCCAAAATAACATATAAGTTACATGTCATTTTGGTCAAATAAGATAATATTAAGTAATTTTTGTTCATAATATAATCTAATTTGATTAGAGAGAGAAATGAATGAGAGCATGTTTTTTTAGCTGACAGTGACTTTAGAAAATGGTAGCCTTCAAGGGAACGATGGCTTCACGGATCTATGGACAAACGAAGTCATTTGTCACTGCGTGCGTCACTTTCCTTCTGTACCTTTCATCTTTTATTTCTACATATTTTTAAGGCTGGTTCTAGTTATTCTGGAAAGACAAAGGTTTACAAGTATACATGTCTAAACCAAAAAATTTTATACTGAGAGTGAAAAAAACAAGTTTAGATTTACTTCTATTCAACCATGGCATTTAGGTAAAGCTTTTTATTTAACTGACTATTATACGATAAGTTAAATCAGATCAGTGTAAATGGATGTAGTATTCATTTACGTTTACAGTCAAATATAAAAAAAATTCATTGAAATGTATTTGTATTATGTCATTATAAAAACTTTAGTAACAACAAAAAAACAAAAGAGGTTGATGATAAACAAAAAGTAGGTGTCACCGAAAAGAGCATGTGATTAAATACATATACACAAAAACTATTGACCACAATTAAACTGATAAAAAACATGTGGTGTGTGTTAGTTTAACCGATACGTTCATGAATTTTGAATTACACAAGAAAAAATGAAAAAATTGCCACGATATATATATATATTAATCTCAAACATCGACTATTTCATTCACCGATAAATTGATACAAAATTTTATAATTAAAAATAATATTTAAATATTCACTATTTCATTCACCGATAAATTGGTATAAAATTTATAATTTAAATAATATTATACATTTTGAATAATAACCACATGAACACAAAAGCAGTAAGGAAATTAGATGAGTGACTACTGTTAGAGATTATCACTTGTAGTTGTCTTTTTCAGAACAGTTAGAGATTATCACTTGTAGTTATCTTTTTCAGAACAGTTAGAGATTATCACTTGTAGTTGTCTTTTTCAGAACAGTTAGAGATTATCACTTGTAGTTATCTTTTTTCTTTTAAAAATGTTCAGCGTTTTTATTGAAAAATTATCATTACTTTGAGACTTTGAGTGATATAGTTGGCCATAGTTTTGTAGCAGTAACTTATTACCAAATTTTCATCCTGTTACCACTCGAAAATTGAAAATATGGAAACAAGAAAAGTAAAAATGCCACCCCCAGTCTCAGTGAACAGTAAAATTACCGATGGTTTAACAATTAAATTAGGTTTAACTTGAGACGAGAGTGAGAGAGAGACTCCAAAATATAAAATGATGACATCCTCCCGTTTTTGTGTAGATAGATATTAAAGAAAAAAAAAAAAAACTCAATTTTTTTTTTGTTTTTGTTGGCCGAGAAAATTTCCAATGTTCCCGGTCACAAGTCGCCGCCACTTCACATCCTCCTCCCTATATATCCTCCGTTCATCTTCTCCACACAACCATGCCCTCTACTCTTTCCTCCCTTCCTTCATCTCCTCCTCTTCCCCCAAAGACAATCACCCATCTCCCCCAATGGCCGCCTGCATCGACACGTGCCGAACCGGCAAACCTCAGATCTCCCGCGACTCCTCGAACCGCTCCCACGACGACGAATCCGGTTTCCGTTACTCCAATTACTTCCGCTCCTCCGGTTATGGCTCGATCAACGCGAAAACCCTCCACACCCGTCCTCTCGTCGAAGACGACCACCACCTCCGCCCTAACTCCGAACTCGACGACGTTTGGGCCAAGATCCGGCAAGAAGCCAAATCCGACATCGAGAGAGAACCGATCGTCTCCGGCTACTACCACGCCTCCATCGTCTCCCAGCGATCTCTCGAAGCCGCTCTAGCCAACACCCTCTCCGTCAAGCTCAGCAACCTGAACCTCCCCAGCAACACCCTCTTCGATCTCTTCAGCGGCGTCCTCGAGCAGCACCCGGAGATCGTCGACTCCGTGAAGCGAGATCTGTTAGCCGTCAAGGAGAGAGACCCCGCCTGCATCAGCTACGTCCACTGCTTTCTTCATTTCAAGGGCTTCCTGGCCTGCCAGGCCCATCGGATAGCCCACGAGCTTTGGACCCAGAACCGAAAGGTCTTAGCTTTGTTGATTCAGAACAGAGTCTCCGAAGCCTTCGCTGTCGATTTTCACCCCGGGGCCAAGATCGGGACGGGGATTCTGCTCGATCACGCGACGGCGATTGTGATCGGCGAGACGGCGGTGGTGGGGAACAATGTTTCGATTCTGCATAACGTGACGCTTGGAGGGACGGGGAAGCAGTGTGGGGATAGGCACCCCAAGATTGGGGACGGGGTGTTGATTGGAGCTGGGACGTGTATCTTGGGGAATATCACGATCGGTGAAGGGGCCAAGATTGGTGCTGGCTCGGTGGTGTTGAAGGATGTGCCGCCGCGGACGACGGCTGTGGGGAATCCGGCGAGGTTGCTTGGTGGGAAAGATAATCCGAAGAAGCATGATAAGGATCCTGGTCTGACTATGGACCAGACATCTCATATATCCGAGTGGTCGGATTATGTTATTTGAAAAAAGTTTGTTGTTTTATTGCTGGTTCTCATAGTTCTTGGCTTCTACTGTTATCGAAGCTGGAGTGCATATGATACTGTTTCCATAATCAGATCATTTGGCTTTGTAAGATTATTGCCTGATTAAGAACTAAACTCGGAAACTCTAAACGATGTGTAGTTTGAGTTTTCTGTGGTTCGTTTCTGATTAGCAGAGACTTTTAAGAATATGTTTAGTATGTATGTTGTGTTGGGAATAAACCGAAAGTTTATCATTTATCATCGTCTTCGAGTTTTTTTTTTTTGCTTGCTACAGCGTTTTAGGAGATGACAACAAGACCAATCAAGAACTAGGAGTGCTTGTTTACAATCAACTTGTTCTGTAAGTGTCATCTATTTTCTGTTGACACTTGTTGTAGCGTATGTGGTACGCTACTATAGCGACATGTCCTCCTGCTTTTCTGTAGGGGGGTTTAGGTAGGGATCGCTATATATCCATGGAAAACAGAGGTCTTGGTCTTCTTGTTTATTTTGGGAGTAGTTTCAGAAGATTGTGCTTTTGTTCATGGAAATACACAAGAAAGTTCTGCGAAGGAGAGTTTAAGCATTTTAAAAAGTGGTTGCGGCGTCAAGAATTATAGTTTATTATTGACTGAAATGAATTGTCTTCGAAGTAATATATTTATTGACGCAGTTGTCTATATAAATGTTGTTCATCGTGAGAGACTTAAACATTTTCTCGTCTCTGTTCTGTGATGAAACAGAGTTACACGATGGACAATACTGTCGACTTTCTCCTCCTTGAGTCCATTTACTTTCCAATGTTCTGTATTTTCTTTAATTTGCTTTTGTTGTTGGGTATGTTTGGATCCTGGGTTTACCAAAAAGGGGTGGCTTGTGAAAATAACGATGGTGTCACGAATGAGAGGTTTAAGAAAACGTCTTTAACGTACAATAAACTGGTCCTTGTATGTTGTGTTGCTTTCTCTGCCTTGAGTTCTGTGTTGTTGCTGTCAAGTTGCTTCCACCTGCATGCAGATGGTTGGGATCGCAGCAAACTGATGAATCTCGTAGCCCTTCTGTTTGCATCCCTTTCTTGGGGTGCCATCTCTTTCTACCTGTATAGAAATGATCTATCAACCGATGTTCAGGGTCAGAAGATTCCTCTTCTGCTTAGACTCTGGTGGGTTTCCTTTTTCATCGTTTCTTGCTGCGGTCTTTCGGTAGACATTGTCCTACACAAGAAGCAAGAACTGGAGTCTGTTCACCTTCTAATATATCATGCAGTGGCCGTTACCGTGGGGTTGTTTCTCTGCTATTCATGTTTGCAGAGGCAAGGAGAAGGTGAAAGGATCAACCTACTCGAAGAACCCCTCTTGAATGGAGCTGAATCTAGTAAGGCCGAAGGGGATGATGATGAGGTTGTTACACCTTTCTCTAACGCCGGGTTTCTAAGCCACATGAGTTTCTCTTGGATGGGTTCTTTGATCGCCTTGGGAAACCAGAAAATCATAGACAGCCAGGATGTTCCTCAAGTTGACGGCAGCGACAGAGCTGAGAAACTGTTTTCGATATTTAGGAGTAAGCTTGATTGGGACGATGGTGAAAGAAGGATCACCTCGTTTAAGCTTATCAAGGCACTCTTCTTCTCAGCGCGGCGAGATATTCTCTTGTCAACTCTGTTTGCTTTTCTCTACACGCTATCTTGCTACGTTGCGCCCTATCTCATGGACACTTTCGTCCAGTACCTGAACGGTAACAGACAGTACTCTAACGAAGGGTTTGTTCTAGTGACAACTTTCTTTGTTGCTAAGCTTGTGGAGTGCCAAGCGCGGAGGAACTGGTACTTCAGGTTGCAGAAAGCTGGGTTTGGAATGAGATCGGTCCTGGTTTCGATGATCTACGAAAAGGGCTTGACCCTTCCTTGTCACTCGAATCAAGGACACACAAGCGGCGAGATCATAAACCTTATGACGGTTGATGCAGAGAGGATCAGTGCTTTTAGTTGGTATATGCATGATCCATGGATACTTGTCTTACAAATCAATTTAGCTTTACTGATCTTGTACAGAAGCCTTGGGCTAGGATCAATTGTAGCTTTTGCTGCAACCTTTTTAGTCATGCTTGGAAACATTCCCTTGGCCAAGCTGGAAGAGAAGTTTCAAGGAAACTTAATGGAGTCTAAAGATGAGAGGATGAAGAAAACATCGGAGGTATTACTGAACATGAGGATTCTTAAACTTCAGGGATGGGAGATGAAGTTTCTTTCTAAGATTCTTGACCTTAGACGCATTGAAGCTAGCTGGCTTAAGAAATTCGTGTATAACTCGGCGGCTATCAGCTCTGTTCTCTGGGCTGCACCGTCTTTCGTGTCAGCAACAGCTTTTGGCGCTTGTATGCTTTTGAAGATCCCTCTTGAATCGGGAAAGATACTAGCGGCTCTTGCAACATTTCGCATTCTTCAAAATCCAATCTACAAACTCCCCGACACAATATCGATGATTGTTCAGACAAAGGTATCCCTTGACAGGATTGCAACTTTTCTCTGTCTTGATGATTTGCAGCAAGATGTTGTGGAGAGACTCTCTAGTGGAAGTTCAAAAACGGATGTGGAAGTCAGCGATGGTGCTTTCTCTTGGGATGAATCTTCTCCCGTCCCAACGCTGAGAGACATAAGCTTCAAAATCCCTCATGGGATGAACGTTGCTATATGTGGCACCGTTGGTTCGGGGAAATCAAGCTTGCTCTCATCCATACTTGGTGAAGTTCCCAAAATATCTGGGAATCTCAAGGTTTGTGGAAGAAAGGCATACATTGCACAGTCGCCTTGGATACAGAGTGGCAAGGTGGAAGAGAACATCCTGTTTGGTAAGCCAATGCAAAGAGAATGGTACGAAAGGGTGCTTGAAGCGTGTTCTTTGAATAAGGACTTGGAGGTGCTTCCGTTCCGTGATCAGACGGTGATTGGGGAAAGAGGTATCAATCTAAGTGGTGGACAGAAGCAGCGGATACAGATTGCACGTGCTTTATACCAAAATGCAGATATCTATCTGTTTGATGACCCTTTTAGTGCAGTAGATGCTCACACTGGATCACATCTCTTCAAGGTAATAACCTCTCTTACCATCTGGTTTTCGCTTTGTGATCTGATCTCTCAGGCTTATCATTCTCTGTAACAGGAAGTCCTGCTGGGTATTCTGAGGAACAAGACAGTCATATACGTTACTCATCAACTTGAATTCTTGCCTGACGCTGATCTTATACTGGTTTGGGACTTGTTCGCTTTACCATCTTCACAATGCATTATTAAATGAAATACTTATGATATTTGATATTTCATTTTGGTAGGTCATGAAAGATGGGGCGATCACGCAAGCAGGAAAGTACAACGATCTTCTTGACTCAGGAACCGATTTTATGGAACTTGTAGGAGCTCACACTGATGCCTTAGCAGCAGTTGATTCATTTGAAAAAGGATCTGCTGCTACAGCACAATCAACTACAAGCAAAGAAAACAAAGTGTCCAATGATGAAGACAAACAAGACGAAGATTTGGCTACCCCGAAAGGACAGCTAGTTCAAGAAGAAGAGAGGGAGAAAGGAAAAGTTGGGTTCAGTGTATACCAAAAGTATATGTCACTGGCTTATGGAGGAGCACTTGTGCCTATTATAGTGGTCGTGCAGTCTCTCTTTCAGATTCTAAACATCGGTAGCAACTATTGGATGGCCTGGGTGACTCCTGTTTCTCAGGATGTGAAACCTCCGGTGAGTGGCTCTACGTTGATTGTAGTCTATGTAGTTCTAGCCACTGCAAGCTCCTTCTGCATACTTGTCAGAGCAATGCTGGCTGCGATGACTGGTTTCAAGATAGCTACTGAACTCTTCAACCAGATGCATCTCCGCGTTTTCCGTGCCTCCATGTCGTTCTTTGATGCAACCCCAATAGGGAGAATATTGAATCGAGTAAGAACTATCATCTATGCGTACTTACTCAATGTGTGATGATATACGAACTCCTTTTCTGATCACTGTGGTTTCACACTTCCTAGGCTTCTACAGACCAAAGTGCCGTGGATTTGAGATTACCAAGTCAATTTTCGAATCTTCTTGTTACCGCTATAAACATTTTGGGGATTATCGGAGTGATGGGACAGGTTGCTTGGCAGGTCCTTATCGTCTTCATCCCTGTCATCGCTGCATGCACCTGGTATCGGGTATTCTTCCTAACACTGCCAAACTTAGATCAAAGCTTAGCTTCATACTTTTGGCTTGCAGACTATTCTTAAGAGTCTCACGTTTTTGATATTAATTAAACATATGTATGCAGCAATATTACATATCTGCAGCTCGGGAACTAGCAAGACTATCTGGAATAAGCAGGTCGCCTTTGGTTCAGCATTTTTCAGAAACACTTTCAGGGATAACAACTATCAGGAGCTTTGATCAGGAACCAAGATTCCGCAGTGACATCATGAGACTTAACGATTGTTATTCTCGACTAAGGTTCCACGCCATTTCTGCAATGGAGTGGCTCTGCTTCCGCCTTGATCTCTTATCTACTGCTGCATTTGCGCTTTCACTTGTTATCTTAGTTTGTATCCCTGAAGGAGTCATAAATCCAAGTAAAGTTACCTCCCTCTTTATCAGTTTTTTTACTTTCTTCTTTGTAATCCATTCACAACTAAATCTTACCTCTGTATTATGGTTGTTAAAGGCTTTGCAGGATTAGCCGTTACATATGCACTCAATCTGAATAGTCTGCAAGCCACGCTAATATGGACATTATGCGACCTTGAGAACAAAATGATATCTGTGGAGAGAATGCTTCAGTACATAGACATCCCCAGTGAACCGCCTCTTGTGATTGAATCAGCTCGGCCTGAAAAATCATGGCCTTCTTGTGGAGAGATTACTATTTGTAATCTACAGGTAACTGGACTCTGTTCTTCTTTCGTCCTCATGACTTGGAAGTTCTTGTGACTAATGTATACAACGCAGGTAAGATATGGGGCACATCTGCCTATGGTGTTGCGTGGATTGACATGCACATTTCCTGGAGGCTTGAAAACGGGAATTGTTGGAAGAACAGGATGTGGCAAATCCACTCTAATTCAAACCCTTTTCAGGATTGTGGAACCAACAGCAGGAGAAATCAGAATCGATGGAGTTAACATCTTGACCATTGGGTTGCACGACTTGCGTTCCAGACTAAGTATCATACCTCAAGATCCAACCATGTTTGAAGGCACGGTTCGTAGTAACTTGGACCCTCTTGAGGAACACACTGACGACCAAATCTGGGAGGTTCGTAGACTCTTGTTTCTTTTGGTGTTCTTGCAGACAGCAAAAGGAAGCTTCTCACACTTTTTTTTTGGTTTCCTGTTTTAGGCACTTGACAAGTGCCAGCTTGGGGATGAAGTAAGGAAGAAAGAACTAAAGCTAGATTCCCCTGGTTAGTATTAACAAAAATTACTGTCGCAAAGAGTCGTATTGAATCTCTTAAACACATCATCGAATGAAAGGAATCTCTTCTTATATACATCAGTTAGCGAGAATGGACAAAACTGGAGTGTTGGTCAGAGACAACTGGTGTGCCTGGGACGAGTCTTGCTCAAGAGAAGCAAAGTATTGGTTCTTGACGAAGCCACTGCTTCTGTAGATACTGCCACTGATAATCTGATCCAGGAGACGCTGAGGCAACACTTTTCTGATTGTACAGTGATAACAATCGCGCACAGAATATCATCCGTTATAGATAGTGACATGGTCCTGCTCCTAGACCAAGGTCCTAAACTTCATATGATCATAATACACTTATACTACGCTTCTTTGTTTTGTGTGAAGATTTGTATTAACATATTCTCTGTATTCTAAGCGCAGGGCTTATCAAAGAACATGATTCACCAGCGAAATTGCTTGAAGACAAGTCATCTTCATTCTCAAAGCTTGTGGCAGAGTACACTGCGACTTCGGACTCCAGATTCAGAAGAAGCTGCTAGAGTTTAAAAAAAAAAAGCAATAATCAGACACAAACGATCATGTTTGTCATGTTTCTACGCAAAATTGAACTAAACTTTGTAATGAAAAAACTGATGTTTGTGAATTGTGAGATTAAAAAAAAGGTCCTTTTTTTACAAAGAAGTTGCCTAGTGGTTGGTGGGGAAGATAGGGTTATTAGCGTCATTTAACAATCTCAACCACTTGCTCGTGGTCTGAAAAAACAATGTGTCGGAGGAAAGGCGCAGCCTTTTTTGTCTCCGCAACATCACCATCTCGGCCTTTCGCTGCCGGAGGGGTTTCCTCTTTTCAGTTATGAGCTCTAGGCTCTAGCTCACAGTTTCATATTCACCATTTCGTTTTTGAGCAAAGAGATAACTATCTTTCCTTCTTCTGGTGTATCAACTCTACACGCGTAGAGAATTGACTTCATAAGGAGGAGGAAGAGCCGTCTCATCTTTTCTTCATACTTTGGCTCTTCCCACACGTTAAAGGCTTCTTGGTGGCTCTGCTTTGTCTCTTAGGGTTTTTTTTTTCTAGTATCAGATTCTTTATGACGGGTATGGCACTTGAGTTATCGGTTCTGGGTCGGTCTGTCGTTAGCACAAAAGCCTCAAACCTGAAGAGATATGGTCAAAAATCAAACCTTTCTGGCAGATTTCTCACGAGAGCCGAGCTGCACTGCCCTGTGATGTCTAAAAACTCCAGCTTGAGTTTTAGATTTAGAAAAAATTGTGAACTTAGCAGCTACAGAAGTCATTTTATGCTGTTTAGCTCGAGTCAATGTCACGATGGTGGTAGTCAACAAAGTTCGGATTCTGGGGGAAAAGAGCAGCTGGAGTCGATTAAGGTTTTGCTGAAACGTGGGATTGTTATAGGAGCTGTGGTGTGTGGAGTTTACTTATATGGATGCCAGAAGGTGTTGGCATCGAGCGGTGTGGTGGAAGCAGGGTATGAGGTGTTTGGTCAGAGCATGGTCTTGTTCAAGAATGCTTTGCCGAAAATTTACCAGGTTCTTAAGGTTCTTAGAGAGCAAGGTCTGATATTGGCTGCACTGCTCAGCCTCTCAGCGTTCTTCTCTATGGCAGAGACGTCCATTACCACTCTGTGGCCGTGGAAGGTAAGATTATGTGATTGTGAGTTCCTTTCGTGTGGTTTATTAGTGCCAATGCTGACAAATTGTAGCACGCCATTGAGATTCTTTGAAGAAAGATACAACTATGAGATGTTATCCCTGATTGGTTTTTGAGAGCGCATTGTATCACCTCATGTCTCTTGTATGGTCTCTCTAATGTGATAGTTCACTGATCTGATTTTGCTGTTTGATGTGCGGTTCATCTAAGGTGCGAGAGCTGGCTGAGAAAGAGCCAGAGAATGGTGTATTCAGAATGCTCCGTAGTGATGTTACCAGATTCTTGACGACTATTCTCATTGGAACAACGTACTGTCTTTTCTCCTAGATGCAATTTGTTTTTTTTTTATATAAGATTGCTTGAAAAATATGTCTCTTATCTTAGGTCTTGTGGTTGATTTTAGTGTTGTGAATATTGCGGCAACTGCCCTGGTCACTGAAGCAGCAACAGCTATATTTGGGGAAGCTGGTGTTAGTGCAGCCACTGGACTGATGACAGTACGTATAATTATTTCAATACTTTGACATATCTTTTAAATCCTTTAGTGTGGTTTAGTACTACGCCTCTTCTGTTTCCTAAGTTGTTATTCTTGCATGACTATATAGGTGGCTATATTACTCCTAACTGAGATTACTCCAAAAAGTGTTGCTGTTCACAATGCTCAAGAAGTTGCAAGGATTGTGGTAAGTTTGAACCAACGGGCATTGATTTCCTTTTAACAAGCCTATGTGCATACATGACTTATGTTGTCTGACTGTGCCTCTAGGTCAGGCCAGTGGCGTGGCTTTCCTTAGTATTATATCCTGTCGGAAGGATAGTCACATATCTGTCAATGGGAATACTGAAAATTCTTGGTTTAAAAGGACGGAGGTATGCATCAGCCTTTCTCCTTGTTGAAAGTTAGTGGATCCGAGTTGTAATCTCTTGTTTTCTTTGTGTGTGTGTGTCAGCGAGCCATATGTTACTGAAGATGAGTTGAAACTGATGCTAAGGGGTGCAGAGTTAAGTGGCGCCATTGAAGAAGAGGAGCAGGTATGAGTTTTGTTGTATTATCTTAGTTTTTTTCGTTTAAAAGATATTACAACATCTTACATATATTATAATGATTGCTCTGCAGGATATGATTGAAAATGTACTGGAGATAAAAGATACACATGTTCGAGAGGTGATGACTCCTCTTGTTGATGTAGTTGCAATTGACGCCAGCGGCAGTCTAGTTGATTTCCATAGCATGTGGGTGACCCATCAGTACTCAAGGTTAAAAAATTTCCCAAAGCCTTCTTTCTGAATCCTTTTCCTTTCCTAGGGGATAGTTGATCAAGCTCAAATATTTTCTTCTCAGGGTGCCTGTTTTTGAGCAGCGTATAGATAATATAGTGGGAATTGCATATGCTATGGATCTTCTAGATTATGTTCAGAAGGTTTGACTGTTTTGTTCTCTGTGTCTCGTTTCCAGTACTCTTAACGTATCTGTGGTGTAGAATGAAATATATCTTGTTTGATTCTTGAAGGGTGATCTGCTAGAAAGTACTTCTGTGGGAGACATGGCACACAAACCTGCCTACTTTGTCCCCGGTAATCATCTATGTATTTGCTTTTAGTTTCGATACATATTTCTCAGGGAAGGAATCAAATGATATATATTATATGTTACATTTTGCAGATTCAATGTCAGTTTGGAATCTTCTTAGAGAATTTCGCATAAGAAAGGTTCACATGGCAGTAGTCCTTAACGAATATGGTGGAACCATTGGTGTATGTGTCACTCTTCGTTTATGCTTCTCTAGTCTCTCTTTTTCTCAGTTTGCTAATCTCTCTCTCCTATCTAATTTGTGTCTGCAGATAGTAACTCTTGAAGATGTGGTGGAAGAGATTGTTGGTGAAATATTTGATGAAAATGATTCAAAAGTAAGTGCCTAGTTTTAACTCTTGTACAAAATTACTCTAGATAACTTACCGATATGCTACATAACTTATATGGCCATTAGTAAGGCTCTATTTCCATTACTTAATTTCTGGTCTCCATGATTTTTTGGCACAATAGGAGGAGATTCAGAAGAAGACAGGGTATATTGTGATGAGAGACGAGGGGGTATATGATGTTGATGCTAATACATCGATTGATCAGTTATCCGAAGAACTGAATATAAAGATGCCAGAGGTAATTTAGTTTTTAGCAGTGGCTTTTATACCTCAAGAGCTTTCCTCAAGGGTACTTACATAAACTTTGAAAAGTATTATAGACACACAATGTTTGTTTATTTTGTGGGAAGCAGGGGATTCAGTATGAGACAGTGTCAGGCTTTGTGTGCGAGGCCTTTGGGTATATCCCAAAAACGGGAGAGAGTGTAAAGGTTGTTCTTGAAAAGGAAAACTGGGAAGAGGATGGTGAAGAAGAGGAAGGTAACAAACAGGAGAAGCAGGAGCAGAAGGAAAAGCACCAAATCTATAGAGTTGAGGTATACTGAGTGTGGGCTCGTACTCACATTTTATGTGGTTGCAGCAAAAGCATCTTTAACTGATTAAAAAAAGTCTTTATTACAGATACTAGCAGGGAATGCAAGGAAAGTGAGTGCTGTCAGGTTTGAAAGAGTCAACGACATGGATCAAGTGTCGGAGGCAAAAGATGTAAGAAGCATGGTTCCTAAGTTCGTGAGGAAATGGAGCAGTGAAGAGGATGATGCTAACTCGTCGTACCAAGAAAACCCCGAGGATGCCGTCTCAGATGAAGAACATGTATTGGCTGATAATAGCAAGAAACATTGAGACAAGACAACAGTTATTTTTTTTCTTTTGTTTTCAATATGCTGCATTTTTTCAGTTTCTTTGAAAAGGAAAGAGGAACAACAACAGACGTTAGAGATGTCAGAGCTCTTTTAACTCAAAATAAGAAGTTAAGCTCACAAATACAAGAACCCACAAAGAAGTCATGAGAAAGTACGAGTGTTCTTGTTGCCACTGACTCATGAGTGTGTCACAAGTCTTGAACATGTGTTCTTTTGGTGTATGCAACTATTGATGAATTTTACTCGTCTCTTGTTTCACTTGTAATCAATTTGATGTCCCTTATTTATATTATCGTTAAGCTTATTTTGTGTGAATCTGTTATCACAATATGGAAAAAAAAACAGTAAACTGAGAGATTGTGGTTGCTTTTGAGCACAAAAGAAACAGCTGCTATGTAATTGTATCGTTTGAGTTTGTGCTGTTACATTGGACCGATCAAGTTACAATCTGAAGCTGATGATGGTAATGATACGAAGAGAGGTGTTGTAGATTCAGGTATACAGTTTTTATTGGCACATGTCACACGTTAGGTGATCAGTGCTGTGTCTTTGTATTGTTCTCTACTTCTATGATGACACTACGAGTTTTTTTTTTCCTTTTTCCTCAAATGTATAAAAGATTTAACCTAAACGTTAATACATCATATGATCTGAAACAAAACAAAAAAAAAACTGAATAATACAATCTCTGTCTCTCTCTTTCTCTTTTCCTCCACCTTTCTCTCTACACAAACCTGAACCCAAAAGCTTTTTAAGAGCTCGAGTTTGATCACAAGTTTCACAGGTTTTAACCTCAAGTCTCCCAAAAGAGTTATTCTTCTTCTTCAGAGCATACATAACATGAGGCACTAGACTATACTAGCCTCTTCAGTGCCTCCACCACATTTGACACTGGTGGCCTAAGTCCAGGCTCCGACTGCAAAACAAAAAAAACACAATAACAATAACAATCCACTCTAGAGAAACATATAAACACTTATAGAATCGTCAATGCTTATACCATTACGCAGATGGAAACTATATCCGCAAACGCCGAGACAGATTCCGGAACGTAGAGTCCACACAACGCAGGATCAACCATCTCCTCTAGAGTGTCCATGTTTTTGAGTTGCGGCTTTGCCCAACGAACCAGAGACTGTTCTGCTTTGGGCCTTTCACTGAAGATTAGAGGCAAGCAATAACACTTTCAGATACTTGAGTAGTTCTATATATTTCATCAGAGACTATGTTCTAAATAAATGATTAATAACTAAACCTGTCATAAGGCCTTCGACCGGTTAGAAGCTCCAGCATCACCACACCAAAGCTGTAGACATCACTCTTTAATGTGTAAGCTGAAGGATCTGTGCATTCTGGAGCATTGTATCCAACTCCAAGATTCTGACTTGTGCGCTGCAGTTTTCAAGAAAGAAGACATTTATATATAGATTGAAAACAAATATGTATCTCTTAGTGTCAATGTTTTCAAACAAGCTCACATGGTGAAAGTTTGCCAAGCCATAGTCAGAGAGGTGAGGAATTAGCTCACTGTCCAGTAAAATGTTTGATGACTTGATGTTCTTGTGAACTAATGGAGGTGAACACACTTCATGAAGGTACCTGAAAAATGTAAAGTTTAACTTGTCAGAAGATAAAAAAAAAAGGAAAACAGCTGCTTGGTTAGATGGTTAAACTAATTACTCTATAGCTTGAGCAGTTCCAAGAGCAATTCGGATTCTTGTGTTCCAAGTTAATGGTCTGCTGAAATCATCAGTCTGGTGAAGGAACCTGTTAAGGGACCCACTTGTGAAATACTCATAAACAAGCATGTTCCTTCCGTGCTCTGAACAATAACCCACGAGCTCAGCCATGTTAGGATGGTGAATGCTGGAGATGTTGGACACTATGTGTGAAAAATCTTCCACATTCCTTTTCCCTAACAGTGAAGAATCGATCTCTTTCACTGCATATTTCTGTTTCAAAACGAATGTCTGAATAAGATGACCAAGAACAAGAACAAGAGGAAAAGGAAAAGGAGAAAAAACAAACCCTTCCATCTTCATATTTAGCTTTATAAACACGTCCAAGAGTTCCTTCACCAATAAGGCGATTAGGAGAGAAGCCAGAAGCAGAGTTCTGCAGCTCCATGAGCGTAAACGCTTTCACACCTCGTGTGTCAGGAGAGTCTTCAAGGCTAGAGAAACGACCAGAGGTTGCAGCCACTTGTGTAGTAGAGGGTATGAGATGAAAAGTAGGAGAGTTCTTGAAACTGACAGATGATGTTCTTCTAACGGAAGGCTTTGTCTCTGTTGAAGCATTAGAATCAACGGTCTTTTGGCCTTTGACGTCATCCATAGAGTCGAACTGAAGCACCTGAGAGGGTTGCGGTGTGAATAGCGGTTTGCTTCTGTTGGTTCCTCCTTTCTCTTCGTCGAAAAAGTGAGAAGAATGATGAGAGTTCTTTCTTCTAGCGAACAATGCAATCACTCCTGCAGTGAAAATGAGTCCACCGATGGTAGACACTGCTACTATAATTCCTGTGGTCAGAGCCTTGTTGCTTACTCCAACACCTCCTGAGTTTCTGGCTACACGGCGAGTCCCTGGAGGTGGCGAGGGAGCTCTACTGTTTGACCAACGGTTTCCTCCAGTTCTGTCCAAGAAATTAAAGAAAACAAACTTAATATCTTTTGATTGTGTTCAATAGAGAGTGAGAGATGAAACATACTCAAGGTTTCCAATGTTCTTCAACTCGTTTGGGATCCAACCAGTAAACTGATTGTTTGCAACGTTTCTGTCATTGCAAAGATTCATAAGAATTACATTAACAAAGAAAAGGATAGAAACTTGTGTTATTAATACTTACACATCATCGATTTGAGGGAGGTCCCTGAGTGAATTTATAGAGCCTTTGAATTGATTGTCTTGTAAATGACTGTAAAAGAGTAAAAGGTGAGTAACAACAGTACAAGAACTACTTTCAAGTGTTTTGTTCTTCTTCTCTTACATTGTTTTAAGTCCTGTTAGATTAGCAAAACTCTGTGGTAGCTTTCCTGTGAGTTGATTGGAAGACAGATCACTGCAGAAACATAGAATCAATGAGATTAATGAAATCTCTAAGAGTTAGCATGTGTATATTATGTGACTCACATTGTTTCAAGTTTTGGAAGCTTTTGAAACATGTCGCTAAGTTCACCGTTTAGGTTGTTACGACCAAAGTTTCTAAACAAAAAAAAAACAAGAACGGTAATGAAGCAAATGTGGTGATGATACTTTGGGAAATGAATTCAGTTAAGTGTCTATGGCTTACAGGTAAGTGAGGTCGTTCATGAGAGATACAGAGTATGGCACATTACCGTTGAAGTCATTCTCAGAAGCATCTCTGCATTTGAAGACAATTTCACATATAGTCTCTACCAGATTGTGTAGTGAACATCAAAAGAAAATTGAAAAATGGCATTTCAAATACTTACAGATAAACAAGATTCTCAGGTAGCTGATAGGGTAAGTTTCCGTTAAGATTATTCTTGCTTACATCACTGTTATACAATGACAAAACATAACATGTAGATTAAATACCAACCTAAACCTGATGATCAAGATGCTGAGAGTTCTTACAGGTAGGTGAGTGATTTCAAGTTTGCGAGCTGGTAACCTAAAGATCCACTGAGTCCACGTCCGGACACCTTTCTACAAAAGAACAGAAGGAGACATAGATTTAGAATCGATGAAGAGAGATCCATCTGATGAGATGAGCGAGAAGAAGAAGAAGTAACAAACATTTCAGTAACAGAAGAGCCCTTGCAAGTAATGCCATCCCATGAGTCACCACAAGGATCACCTCCACTTGAAGACCAGCCATTGAGTTTTGATGGAGAGTTCATGCTCTTATAAGCGTCATTAAGAGCCGAGACTACAAAAAAAATCCATATAACCATTTATGAATTATGATTAGGAGGACAGAAGATTATTTTGTTACATAACCATTAAATAAGCCTTTCTTGAGAAAAAAGAAAAGAGAGAAAAGATTGAATAAGACACTTACCGTCTTGGCTATCTGTTTTTGCAAGAACAAGGGACGTGAAGATTCCAAAACATGAGATGAAGAGTATCAACAACGGCTGAATATTGGGTGCCATTTTGAGCTTAGAGATCAAGAATCTGCCTTAAAGCAAAAGATATGATAATGATCCAAAGAGAAACCCAGCGTTGGTTCCGGGTTTCCTTGGGGATGAAGGAAACACAGGAAAACCAAAGAGGAGAGGAAGCTAGATAGGTCATGAAAAGAAAGAACAAAACAAATTTTTGGAAATGGGAGGTGTAGCAGTTAACCAAAAATGGCAAATTCAGTTTCTTCTGTTAATTGTTTATTGTTATGACTTTAATGAGTGAAAAGGCGAATAAATCTGGACGTGTGAATAGAGAAATGTACAGCTAAAAATGAAGCATTCACCGGAACATTAGGAGAGAGAGAGAGACCACAACTGTGTTCTAGTCCCGATCTAACTGCAAACGCCAAAGTTGTTTCAACGTATATTCAAGCACACGTGTGAACCATCCAACAACATAACAATTTGTCTGAATATAGGTTCTCCAAGCTAATACATACACCTTTGGTAAGGACTATGTGGAGAAGAAAAAATATCAAAAAAGATGCAAAACTCAGAGATGATAAGACCTTTTGATTAATGGGTGTAATCTGCATGTTTATTAAATACTGACTTCGAAGATTATATGAAGCAACTTTACAAGAGAGCAACATTTATATTGTCTTTCATACATCATCTTCTTCTTCTATAAACCCCGAAGAGAGAAGGGCACATAACATTGGAATGAGGGAAATTAATCAAATTTGGCTAACGGGAACATAAAAAAAAAGAGACAAAAGAGACTTTTTTTACTTTACACAAGAAACTAGACTTTGTCAGAAGCATAGTTTCATTTGAATACGCCTTCTTAGAACCAAACAAGAGATCATTATGACAAATCGAAAACATAAAAGTCTTTGCTAATTTCTTGTCTTTTACTTACTTACTAGTTGGATTGACCGGAAGAGACCGTTACTACAGTTGTTGTAGTTGCATCTGGAGATGAACTTGTCTTTCCTGCTTCGTCCAACCGGACAACCTGAGCAAAACTTTTAGACATGTTCTTGATCAAGTCTGTCTGCAACGCAGCAGCAGAAGAGGGTTTATCTTCGCTTTCTACTACTCCAGATGGCAATAAGCTTGGCTGTCTTCTCGCCTTCCGTTCTTGAATTATTTTTTCCCGCTCTTCGTAAAACTCAAAATCATCCAAGATTGAAGTGTCAGCACCGTAGCTCTTGAATATCTTCAGCATCTCGATGCCCTGCTCCAGTTTCACCTGTAGTTTTTTTTTCGGTTGTGAATATACACTGGTTTTTAAAAATAGGTATCTTATGGACAAAGAAGAGTCTACTTACTTCTTGTGTGTCTCGACTATTAGTCACAGGCTTGTTGTCGTTGTTTTCCAGTATAATGTGGCGGAACTGACTGTTTGGAACATCTTTGATAATGTGCCACTTCACTGGGAACTGTCCACTCCATTTGTCTTGCTGCCAGTAATCAACGCTCTTCTCAAAATCCACAGGTCCAATCATCTCCGCTACGCCACAGAACTGAGAGCTCGCGTTTACCTGCATTTCACAGCCAAGTAAGCAAATCTGCAGAAAGAAAGGCAAATTAGTTTTTTGCTTGATCCAAGGGTTTTAGATTACGTACAGAGAACAGAAGAAACACTGGGCATGGTTCTTTCTCTTCCTTGGCCTCACGATAAGCAGCATCAAGCTTTTTGTTGCCGTTAGCGGTGCTAGCCCATACATTGTATTTGATGCTCTTGTGAACGTTGTCTTCACTGTAAGACTTGATTATGAAGAGCTTAGCGTTATTGTAGTCGGTGACAAAATCAGGATTATTGTTGTTGTTGGATTCTTCATGTTCCTTTGTACTGCCTTTATTAATTTTCTTAGTGTCAGCAGAAGAATCAAGCTCCTCTGACACCTGAGTCTTGGGTTTTGAAGCCCTTGGTCCTCGGTTTTGCTCGTTGAGGATATCAAAGTTACCATTATAACCGCCACTTAGGGATGATGGATCAATGACTCTTCCACGTCCTCGAATGTTGTCAACACCAATCCAGCTTTGGTTTCCCATGCCAACATTAGATATTAGTCTACTTCCATAGTTAGAGCCCTGGCCACGACCACCATTATGCATGTAACCTCTGTTGTAAGAGTTTGAACCAGATCCAAAACCGTAAAACGATCTCTGTCGCTGTGAGCCCTGACAAAACAAAAGATAGGGAACCACTTACAACCATTGATCTATCCATGGGTTTAGATAATAAGAGTAGATAAAAATGAACAAACCATGGGAATGTTGTGGCCATATGATCCAAACAAACCGAGTGGCTGAGGAGATAAAGCTGGTGAAACAGTAGAAGAATGTCTGTGCATATCAGAAGACTTGGACCAATCCGACCATATCCCCCCATCAAAACCTTGCTGCCACTCAGGGAAACCAAGGTTTGGTTGGTTTCCATTAAACGGTCCAATAGGATGAGGATGGTAAGACGGTCGTGGTCCCATGCTATCACCTTGTTGGTCAACACCGACAAGGCTGGTGAGCTCTGGCTGAGTTGGAGAAGAAATGTATTGCATGCTAGGAGGAACTACCTGCTGGTAATAAGGCGATGCGCCTGAAAACGGAAACTGCTGTGGAGAATACAACTGTCCCTCAGAAGGTAAGGGACTTGCAGCAGGGGAATATGGTCCATATGGCATTTGAGGGTTGTATCCATATCCCGTTTGGTATACCAGAGAAGCGTTCTCATTGAAGCCAACCTGGTTTTAATCAGTGAAAGGATATGAGAAAGTTTTGGAAAATTTTCAAAGAAGAGATCCCAAAAGAGAAGTTTTATAGTACACACAGGAGATGTGATGTCCAGTCCTTCGACATTGACATAGGAAGAGTACTCGTCCCATTCACCTGTGGGGTTTTCATAACCTGGCTCCCCAACACACATGTGAATCACCATTAGCTTCTATACATCCCATAAAAAAAACAATTCAAGAACTAGAGTAGTAATTCATGCGTAAGGACTTATGTTATTTCTTTTTTATTGCCACTTATACTTTAACAACCCAATAAAATATGAAACATCTATTACCAATACATAAACTCCATGACCTTAGAAGATACAGTGCATTTGGAGGTTCTGGGATCTGATCAGAGAAGCCAAAGAAAAAAAGAGGAGGTAGATGAATCAGAAACCAACCTCTGTAGTAAAAGCCTTGTGCTTGAGGAGAGAGGATGCTGCTGGGTAAGTGTCCAGCAAGATCACCTGTTACACCATAAGGTCCAGACAATGGAGCAACTTTTGCTGGATGAACTACAACTGCAGATTCCTGGGAGGGCTCGTTGTTCGCGGGGACAGGCTGCATGAACAAGATAGTGAACCAAAGATCTGAAGTTATATTTCTCTGTGGATCATTCATTACAATAACACCAGAGACAACAAGATCAACAACTACCTGCTCCTTCATGATGTCCAGATTAGCAGGTTGCTCCTCTGTGTTCATTCATTAAACCGATAAACCTTAAATAAGTCGGTGGAAACAAAAGCAAGATCCTAGTGAAACTAAACTAACAAACACAAAAAGGCAACCTTCCAAGCTAAGACACAGATCCCAGATCTTAGCAAAAGGAGATTGAATTCTCCAAAACACTACACTTCTAATAGAATCATGCTCTAGTAAAACACAGTTTATTCATGAGACCAAACCAAAAACTCAATAAGAATTCCAAAATCTAAATTCAGATCAACTAACCCTAAACACATCAAAAAAACATGACTCAGCCCCCACGTCAACAGATTCAACACCAAAGTAGGAAAAGGAAAGGCAGAGATGGAACATAAAGGAATCAAAAAATTTAGGAGAATTGAGATGATGGGTCAGTGAAGTTACCAGAAGTAATAAGATCTGTGGCGTGTGATGGAGTCGTTGCCATGAATCTGATCGTAAGGCCAAGATTGAGGATCTGATTCAAACAAACAAAAAAACAGAGGAAAGAAAATAAAAACAGAATCTTTATATATAGGGAAGGTCAAGGGATCTTTCCATATATGTAAAACAACAATACGTAAGGTAAGAAAACTACAGTAAATTTTTCAAGTTTGCTTTGTGTTAAAAAAAAAAAAAAAAGAGAGAACAACTTTGTTGCTATTAATAATGATGCACAAGCAAAAGTGAGAGAAGCTTTACCTTATGTTAATGTCGTCTTTAAAGGGCAAAGCTTTAACTAGGAGATAGAGAAAGCAATGGGCATTGCCTTCTCTTTCCTTTGTTGAAAATGGAAACTACGATGATCACTTTCCTTTTTTTACTTTCTTTTTTTAGTTGAGGTTGTTCTCTTGGGGACTCCGAGAATCTTTTTTTCCTTCTTCATTTAAACATTCATTATTTCTATTATGTAGATCAAATCCTGGATTTGTAAAAATGATCCTAACTTGAATGATTGATAAAGTAACCAAAGGATAAGGCAAGCCGCACAACCACTTGGTTCCTACGTGGTAGTTTAACTAACGGTTTCAACAGGTGAGTGAGTTACACTTGATGTAAGAGCGCGTAGTGTAATAAAGACGGTCCAGTGAGGGCTGAGACCAATCAAGCAAAGACAAGAGTACACTTGTCTTCTCTTCCCCCGTAGCCACCACAATCTCTTCGTTTGCTTTCTCATTCGGACAAATTCCATCTCTTTGTTCATCTTTGAAGATGAGTTTTTCTCTGATTTCGTGAAAGTTTCAAACTTTCCGCTTTCTGATGTCACATTTGGTGGATTCTCGAGGGGGTCATTCCTCGAAAGTGTTGAGCTTTCTTATGCAGGAGTTGCAAAAAAATTACAAGACTTTATCAATTATCATCCTGTCCTCACTCCTCAGGTCCGTTTCTATTTCCTCTATCCTTGGCTAAAAACCAGTGTTTTGAAAACCGGACCGGACCGGCCGGTCGAACCGGTCCGACCGTGACTCGCTGAAGAAGCCGAGTCCGGTTCGGTTTAAAACCCGGATTTATGAAAAACCGGTAAAATCGGCTAAAAACCGGTCAAACCGGTGACCCGGGTCAATTTTAAAACCCGGTTTTTAAAAATTAATATATAATTAAATATTTTTAATTATTAGTAGTTAAAATTTAATATATTATAATTAGTATTCAACTATCACTATTTAATTAATTTTTTATTTTTTTAAGAAACAATGTGAAAATTCTATTTTTTGACTTTCATATACTAGCTTTATTTTACCATATTCATAAAATTTGAGATGTTATTTGTAAAAATAAATAAATATGATAATTTTAATTGTAAATCATATGATTTTATCATTTTCAGTTTACATAGTATTCACTATTCAATTTTTTTACTATATATAATTAGATTTATATTTATTATTTATATTTAGTTAATTATAGAAAAGAAAGAGAATATATATTATATATAGAAGTAAAGTTCATGTAACATAAATATATAATTATATATATATATATATATAATTTTTCATAAATAGAAAACCCGGTTTGACCGGTTGAACCGGTCCAACCAGTCAACCAGTAGCTACACCGAGTCGGTGTCCGGTCCGGTTTTCAAAACATTGCTAAAAACTCAACAGCCGTTTTGTTACTCCAATCCCACAGTTTTAGTTCATAAGCAACATGTTAAACTTGTTATGTTTGCTTAGGGATTTATAGTTTCGATTTGACGGTCTAGTCAGAGATTGAACACTGGATAACACTTAAACCCGGTGTTGCTTCAAATTCATGTAGAGACAACTTCCAAGGCTGTCAAACTCATGGAAGCTGAGGGCTTGACGATCTATCTATCATGTAAAAAAGCGACTTGCAGGTACTAAATTAGTTTGCGTCTGACCAATTTTACAAGTACAGAATACCAAAATAGCTGAATATCTCTGATAATTTGTAGAGGGATAGACTAGCCAAGTAGAGGGGAAAAAAAAGAATGTTAACTCAGAGGAAAAGAAACTGGCTTTGGGTAACAGTGAAGCTGATGAGAAGAAAAAAAAAAGAAAGGGTGATACAGTGTGTTTCTTGCTTGGTTTCTGGTTACATATTTGGATCCCCAGTAATATCTCAACATTATCCTTAAATGGACAGGGCAATGCAATTAACTGAAGCTCTGCGTATGCCGATGGAAGTTCAAAATGCAATCGCATGAACAACTCCAGGTGATACCGGTTACACACACTTTAGTTCAGCAAAAGAAAATATTTTAAGACTTGTTACTCTAACCAATCCGTGATCAACGTGCAGGCACAACGGGTGCTTCAGCTACAGATAGAACAGCATGCTAAAATACTTGGAAAAGATGTCGGAAGAACAATGCAAAACCGGAAGTTTAATCTCTTCTTCTTCTTCGCAGACAGTGTTATCACCTAGTGATAACTCTTTACCAGAATTTTCAAAACATGTCCAAAAACAGAAGAATCTCTGCCTCAGCCATCATCATCTGCAAAGAACATTGCTTCTGAAACCGAACAGCGCTTAATCTGAAGATCCTGAGAGATAACAGGTTTCTTCAGATATGTGTATATGGTCTGTTTATTTTTGTGTAATCTGGTACAGGGGATGTTGGTGGCCACTCAAAGCAGATGTATATGCAATGTAGATCTTTTTCTGACGCGTGTCAACTTATTAAATCATTAATTACAATAAATTTTTACGGAGACAAAACAACGCATCAGCCAGCCTTCCCTCTCTCAAAAAACAAGGGTTTCGTTTCTCTTCCGGTTCTTATTGCCTCCTGTTATCCCGACACTCGACGCTGCTTAGACTCAGGTAATCTCTTATCACGTTCTTTTTTTTTTTTTGGTGGTTCTCGTCTGTGAATCAATGTTGTTTGCTTTTGATCTTCTTTTATCACTAAGGAAGCAAGTTATAGGTTCGAATTTTCTTTTGACTGATGGTGAATAGTTTCTACCATTTCGTTTTACTCATTTGATGGTTGCTTTAGAGCTGCATGACTTTTCTTTCATTGTAAAGTTTTTTTTTCACTCTCTGGCTCACCATGAACATGCAAGGTTTCGATCATACTCTTTCACAAACATGATCGGGGTTGCAGTGCATGTAATGTCTGGTTCTAAGACTCTGATTCACTCTCTGTGTTTTTCTTAATTAGGTGAATCTTTGAAGGGCTGATAAAGAACTTTCATCATGGACATTCATGACCACGGAGTTTGGGTGAACGAAAAGGAAAGGCGTGTTAGATGCAAATACTGCGGAAAAGAAATGACTGGCTTGAATCGTCTCAAACGTCACTTGGGTGGTACAAGTCGACGTATGACTCCCTGTCAACAAGTTTCATCTACTGTTAGAGAGGCATTTCGTGATGTGGTTACAAAGGAAGAGCCTGGTACTCTCGCTGCTAAGACTAAGAGAGTTGGGGAAGTTCAAATGGGTAATGATCATAAGCGTGGAAGAGAAGAGGGCTCATCCAGAAAAACTGAATCTGCTGAGAACGAGGAGGAGCCTAATAAAGAGTTCTTGTTGTCAAACAAAGCCCAAAAGTGCATTGGTCGGTTCTTTTATGAACAATGTATCGATTTTTCTACTGTGGATTCCCTAAGCTTCAGAGAAATGATTGCTGCAACGTCTCTTGTAGGTGGTGGTGGTGGTGAGATGCAGATTAAGATCCCTGATTCTCATGATTTAAACGGATGGATGCTTCAAGAAGCATTGAAGGAAGTGCAAGACCATGTCAAGAAGATTAAAGATTCATGGGCCATCACAGGTTGCAGCATCTTGTTGGATGCTTGGGTTGACCAGAAAGGCCATGATCTGGTTACTTTCATTGCAGACTGTCCAGCGGGTCCAGTGTATCTGAATTCTTTCGATGTTTCTGATATAAAGAAGGATGTCACTGCCTTAGTGTCGCTAGTAGATGGGCTTGTTGAGGATGTTGGAGTGCATAACGTTGTTCAAATCATTGCGTGTTCAACCTCCGGCTGGGTTGGTGAACTAGGCAAGTCTTTTAAGAGTAACAACCTAAACGTTTTCTGGTCTGTGAGTATATCTCACTGCTTAGAGCTTATGCTGATGGAAATTGGGAAAATGGATTCCTTTGGAGACATACTTGACAAGGTCAATGACATCACAGAGTTCATCCTCAACAATCCCTTGGTTTGGGAACGTTTCAAAGATCCTAGTCATGGAAAATACATGGGAGTCTCCTCCTCTGAGTTTGAGTTTGTTACACCGTATCTCACTGCAGAGAAGATTCTCAAGGCGAAGAACAACTTGGCAGCCATGGTTGCTTCCCCAGACTGGAACAAAGAAGAGGGTATAATAACAGTGTCCAAACTTGTGAAGGATTCGTCTTTTTGGGAATGTGTTGAAAGGTTTGTGAAATCCACATCTCCTCTGATTCGCAGTCTACACTTGTTTTCTACTGCCAACAGTCAGCATGTTGGATATATCTATGACACTATGGATGGGATAAAGGAGAGTATAGCCAAGGAACTCAACAAAGAGGAACTGTGTTACAAGCCGTTATGGGATGTGATTGATGATGTCTGGAACAACCACCTTCACACTCCTCTGCATGTTGCCGGTTACTTTCTGAACCCGGCTGCTTTCTACTCAACTGACTTCCAGAATGACACAGAAGTTACAACTGATTTTGTCTCAGCTGTGGGTTATTTAGTACAAGAATGTCGCGTTGTAGCTGAAATTGGCAGACAGCTTAAGATGTACAGGCTCGGTAAAGGTTGCTTTAATGAGGCCAGTCAAGCTGATCAGATCACTGGAATCGTTCCAGGTGTGTGAACTTCTTGATTTTTGATGTTGTTGTGTTGTTGAATTGTGAAGCAAAGGGTGTTTGTCATTTTTTGAATCTATCTTTTTGCAGGTGAGTGGTGGGTTCAGAATGCGAGGGAGCACCCAGAACTACAAAGTTTCGCCATTAAGGTTCTGACTCAAACATGTGAAGGTGCTTCCAGGTACAAGCTAGAAAGAAACGTTGCAGAGAAACTGCTCCTCACGAGAGGTGTGAGCCCTTGTGAGAAACAGCATTTGGAAGAGTTGGCGTTTGTTCATTACAATCTTCATCTACAAAGCTGCAAAGCCAAACTAAGTAAAGAGAAGTGAAGGAGCTTGTGCTGCAAGACTTTTGTATGGACTGACCCGTTCAGCTCTTTTTTTTTTTTTGTGAATGTGCATATTTTAGTTCTTTAGGTTGAATGTTTATCAAAAAGTAACTCTTTTGAACCAGTGCTGATGTAAACTCATATTTTGAATCAATGCTGATGAATCGACCAGATATGTCATATGTGCTTTAGTGTGATGTTTTAAGAAAATATACACATGAATCTAACAGGTCGAAACCAAAAAAATACAAGACAAATTTTTAAACACCATGATATTCAGGGAATGTTGTGTTCTTTACTCGTTGTTTTTTCAAATTTCAAACATTTGGATGGGATACAGGGAATGTTGTGTTCTACTACACATTGTCAACATAAAAAAACAAAAGAAAACGCAGAAAAGAGAATCAGGCTCCAGTTCACTAAGCTCTAACCACAAAGCGACAAAATATCTTAGTTGTTTAAACATGCGTTTCTTCATGTGAGAATCCTTTAATATTTTTTATTTTTTTTACTTTTGAAATTATTAAGAAAAAGACATCAACTTCCAAGAGCCCGTGTGGAATGAAAGCAGTGTGTTACAGATTCTCTTCTGTTCTGTTCAACTGTATCTTTGTCTTCTACTTTAACTCATGACTTTGATTCATTATTGGAAAATAATAAGAAAGAAAAAAAAGTCCCTTTCTTAGTTTGCATTAACTGTTGACTTCAGAATAGAGAATTTTTTTTTGAATTTCAAATTGAGAAATTTTAAGATTGGGAAATAAATAAGAGGGTCTATGCTCTTTATTTGACACCTAGTACCCCTAAAAGATTAGACAGATTAAGATTAGTGTGGGAGAATCTAGCAGAAGAACTTTCAGAAGAAGCTTTGGGTTTTGGTTCTCGATTCACATAGCTCTTCTTCTCTATCTCTTTCTCGAAAGTTCTCTTTCAGTCATTGTAAGAAGAAGAAGAAAAAGGTTCACTTTTGTTCCCACTGTTTCCTCCTTGTTTGAATTATACTTTGTTGCAGAATTTGGGTTACACTCTATGGTATAAAGTTCAATCTTTTTCTTTGTTCAGACACCCACTTGATATGCCTTTAGGGATTGTCTTTAGCTTCTTCTTTCTTTATGTCTTCTCTTTTCATTTGAGTTTGTTTAATGAATCTTTTTTACAAGTACAGTACGTTCCAAGCTCAAAAGTCTAATATTTTCAAGGAAAAGACCAAAAATCAAGCACACATTCTTTAAAACTCTTGACCAAATCTAGAATTGCATGTTTAAAGATTGTATCTTTTGTTTTAGCTGGTTCACTGAGTTATCTAGAATCAATAACCGCTTAACCTGTCAAAACATTTCAATGTGAAATTTTTGACCATGTGATACGTTTAGCTGTCTAGTCGTTTTTAAACAAGACAAGTTGCTGTTCTTATTTTTCTGTATCTATAATTATATTTGTCCTTATTAGATGTTCACAGGTGTAACAGTGTCTTGTCTTACCTCTTCATACTGAGAAAATTCCATTATCGAAACTCCATCATGTGATTAGTGTCTTGAGCTTAGCAGACAACCTCATTGGTCTTTTCCTCTGAATTGTCATATTAACTCATTTATTATTTAAATCTGGTTTTCTGCAGGGATTATGTCATTTAAGTCTTTTGTACTTGAGAGAAGAATCTGAACCCCATCTGTTGAAGAAGTACATCATTTGGTTTTAATGGTATTAACTGCCAAACTCCAGAGCCTTAGGATGTATGACTCTCAAGTTTTGGAATCTAAGTCAGAGGTATGAACGTACATTAAGTCTATATTGTACCTGTTGAATGAATTTATGCAGTTGTTAAACAGCAATAAGAGCTTACTTGCTTGATTAATTGTGTATACAGAGATGCCAAGAGTCTACAAGTGGTGAATCATTTCTGTATAGATATCAACTTGAAGAAGATGTGAGCTTCTTAACTCAAGAAGAGTCCTCATTTTCTAAATAAATTGCAATGTTTACAAATTCTGAAAGAAGTTTCATGTTTCAGGTAAAAAGATTGCAACTGCAACTCCAAGAAGAAACAGAGCTGCATACTTTTCTAGAGAACATCATGGAGAAGGATCCTTGGGAGCTATCTTCTTCTTCTTGTAGTGTTCCACTTCCTGTATGCTCCCCCTCAACCCATGCTCTTATGATTGCTTTTTTCAAATGACCGTTTTGTTTCAATGATGATGTCTGAAAATTGGGCAGGCTCAAGAACTTTTTTCCACTATAGCCACGCTAGAGACTGTGGTCACGAAGCTAGAGCAAGAAATGATGTCACTGAATTTCCAACTGAGCCAAGAACGTAACGAGAGAAGACTAGCTGAATATCAATTGACACATTCAGCTTCTCCACCAGTATGTATCCTCCTTTATAAAAAAAACTCATTATTGTCTTGTTTTTGTTGTAAATCTATATTGGTGTATAACTATGTCTTAGTTATGCAGAACTCTTCTTCTTCCTTGAGATATTTGAATCATTCAGATTCTGAACTACATCAATCGGCAGAAGACAATCCATGTCAAAACCAAGACTCTTCCTCTGAATCATCTCAGCCAGAATCAACTGTTAAGGTATAAACTTCTATTCTTCTTTCCTTTAAGCCTTAAGATAGCAAAGAACAAATGCATCTGACATTTTTCGCTTACTAAACCAGAAAACATTGGACCCAAGTAATCAGTTTCTTGAGAAGAGGCTAATGAGAAAGACAAATGGGAGGAGAAAGCTACCTAAGTGCCTGTGGGATCACCCTAATCTACTGTCTGAAGAAATGGTCAGATGTATGAAGAACATCTTCATGTCTCTTGCTGATCAGACAAAAGCATCCTCAAAGGAGAGCCAACTCTCACCGATGGCATCACCACGGGGCATCTATCAAGCGCATCGTCCTGGTGGCCTTCAACAGAACGGTCAAAGATCTCGTCATGGGTACAAAGCCCTCAGATAGATATCCAAAGTAACAATGATGTCTTGGCCACAGGAAACGTCTTTGATCCTTACAGAGTTCGTGGGAAGTTAAGCTGGTCGGAGATTGGAAACTACAGTTTGGCATCCGAGGTTTCTTGGATGTCTGTTGGGAAGAAGCAGCTGGAATATGCTTCTGGTGCATTGAGGAGGTTCAGGTAATAGAGTTTCCTTAACTTCTTTTATTTTGTCAATCTTGTAAAACTACAAGACTCAAAAACTGATTCTGTAAATAGGACACTGGTGGAGCAACTAGCTAGAGTAAACCCAATTCATTTGAGCTGTGATGAGAAGCTAGCTTTCTGGATTAACGTTTATAACGCGTTGATCATGCATGTTAGTTCCTTTTTTTACCTTCTACCTCTCAAAAAACTTTTCTGCAATGTAATGAATGCTTATGAGAGTTGTCTTCTTTATAAATGTAGGCGTACTTGGCTTATGGTGTCCCAAAAAGTGACTTGAAGCTCTTCTCGTTGATGCAAAAGGTTATATATCACTTGAAACATAAGCCTCTTCTCATCGTTATTGTCTTATCTTATTCCTTTATGCTTCTTCCACAGGCTGCCTATACGGTTGGAGGGCATTCATATACTGCAGCTACAATGGAGTATGTGATACTGAAGATGAAACCGCCTACGCACAGGCCACAAATTGTATATAACCTTTAACTCGGTGTTCTTTTGTTAACGTTTTGCAGAATCAGTTAACGTTTACTTTCTGATGTGCAGGCTCTACTTCTTGCCATCAACAAGCTGAAAGTATCAGACGAACAACGCAAGGCAAGCATTGATACACACGAGCCTCTTCTCTCCTTTGCTCTAAGCTGTGGAATGTACTCTTCCCCTGCGGTAAACTAACTATCTTTCTCGTTTTGTTTGGTGGAATGTGAAGTCTAAAGACTTTTTGTGTGTTGCAGGTGAGGATCTACACAGCGAAAGGAGTGAAGGAAGAGCTACTAGAAGCTCAAAGAGAGTTCATACAAGCGTCGGTAGGGCTGAGCAGCAAAGGGAAGCTCTTGGTACCCAAAATGCTCCATTGCTACGCCAAGAGTGTGGTGGAGGATTCGAACTTGGGGGTCTGGATATCGAAGTACCTTCCCCCACACCAAGCAGCTTTTGTGGAACAGTGCATCTCTCAGAGAAGGCAAAGTCTTCTCTCTTCGCGTAACTGTGGAATACTCCCCTTTGATTCTCGTTACAGATATCTGTTTCTCCCTGACAACAACCACAACTACCCTGTGCAATAACCTTTTTAAAAGCTCTGTTATGGTTGTAAAAAAAAAGGCCTAGCTGTTTCATCATCTTGATCATTATTGTTCATAACAGTGTACATTTCTTCAAATAAAATATATGAACTTGTAACACTGAAGAATCATTAAGCTTTAAGTCATCTCTATAAGGTCCTACATTAATCATATGTCATCTAAAGCAACGAATAATTGCACAAATTAACAAAAAGAGAGAGCAACAGCAATAGACTGAAAATCGAAAATATAAACATGGAGAAAACCTGCAGGTATAATAATCCAAATCAGGAGGATTTATTCGCTTGCTACATATACAGAACGAAGGGATCAAAAGAGTGATATAACATGTTGATCAGTCAAGACCTAATGATTCAAAAGGAATCAAGCACGAACACCTTAAACCACATAGAAGAGAGAGATGTAACATATTTGATCAGTCAAGGAGTGGAGGAGGTTGCTGCGTCAGAGGCCTGTTGTTGTTGATTTCTACTAAAAATAGCTCTAAATTCTCTGTCAGAAAAAAAAAAAAAATCACAAAGTCAAATCATTATAAATAAATAAATTAAAAAAACATCATTTAACTTTCTTGGGACAAGTATTCATTCATCTTCTGATCGAGGACTCAAATTGCTATTCAAGGTTAGCTCACCTGCATTTGGGTATAGTGCACTGTGGATCTCTGCAGCTTCTGGCGTGCATGCGCAAGAGATCCCACATTCTCTTACAAGTATTGCAGGCTCTGTTTTTGCATGTAACACCATGACGGATGAGAAGCTTAACAATGCGACACATTGGGTACTGGCACTGTGAGGTGCAACATGTCATCACGTGTAGCAGCACTGCTCTTAACTGCAGTAACCAACCAAAAAAAAAACCAATCAGAACTGTATTAATAACTAAGGAAAATCGAGAATCCAATGGATGCATAATAAAATATATATATATACCTGTGCGGTCGGGATTTGATTAGTTTGTGTGTTAGGTGCAACAGAATCAATGGGAGATGGACCGCGGCTAATGAGGACGTGTGGATGGTTGATGTCACCCTTTGAGTAACAAGCAGTGCAAACTTCATAGTCATCAGGACGACAAACTTCGCAACGCCAGCCTTGAGCAGGTTCAAGCTCTTGCTGCTGGCAGATGGCACATGCCGTCGCTCTCAAGGATGCCATCACTTTCCTTAGTTTCGGTAGTGGAACGTCCTGCACAGACCAAAACCATTGTCATGTTCCACCATGAAGAAAAAATAAATAAATATTTTTATGTCATTTTTTCCGTCATTGTGTCATCTGTGTGGATCCAGAATTATAGACCCATTGATGTCGTATCTGTTTATGTTACCTTTTATGCCGTTATCGAAGAGCCGTCGTTCTGTTTTATGTTTTGATGTGGAAGAAGATTAGAAGAGAAGGGAGAAAGAGTCGCCGAGAGAGAAGGAGAGAAAATAGGAGGAGTCGCAGAGAACGTAACAAAGAGGAGAGGGGAAAAAAAGGAGTTGAAAAATAAATAAAAACAGGAATGATAAGACTAATATAGTAAATTTACATTTTGTTTAGACCTTAGAGACGATCTGCCGTTTTTTGGAATCTCTAACGGGACGCAGTTGCATCGCTAAAACAGTTAACGCGACCAATTCCTCTTGAAATAGATATTTCTTTGTTGTAACTTGTAAGAGTCTCTGATTCTCTTCGGTTGTGGTCAAAAAAAAAAAAAAAAAAAAGTTTATCTTCGGAAGTTTTAACTGTGTTCACATAAATACGTTATTTTCATGTTAATATGTTACAGATGTTTTAAAATTATGATTTCATTTGATGTAAATTATCTAATCCATGATGGGTATATACACGAGATTGATGATGAATAAGTGTTTCAAATGATGAATAATATGATTTGGTGGTAGTGATCAATATTTCCAAGCATCGTGGCTTGGTATGCCAACGTCGGTCAACTGGCTTTCCGAGCTTCCTTCTCCATAGCTCTGTGATTCTTTGGTACTCTTAGTGAGCTGACTTAGCAAAGCTTTTAGAACCATCTGATCAGAGGAAGGATTAATAGACAACGTGTTGGGATTCTTGGAGACCAAACCGATTTGGTTCTGGGACAAATTGGAGAAGCAGGGCACTTGCTGGTTGGTGATGTGATGATGATGATGATGATGATCGAAGTTGATGTACGAGTCCATCGATGCAGAAGCTGTATCACTTCTCATGTTGTTGCCCTTGTCAACTACATTGTTGTTCTTGTTGAAAACTCTACACAATACCCATTCTTCCTGTTTTTTTTTCTCCAAACAAAGCAAAATGTTTATAAAAATTAAAAATAAAAACAAATGTCAAAATCATATGGTTGAGAGTAGATATTTGTGCCAAGTCAGAGATCATCTTAGGTAAGGTAAGCCACAAATAAATATTTTGTAAAATCGTCAGCGATATCCCTTCAAAGATAAAATACTTTCAGGTTAAATATGAAACAAAGATAAAAGTCAAAACGTTTCCCATAGTTCACGGGATAATATGATTGTGACATCCCCTAGACGCTTGATTCATGCTTAATTTGATATTTATATTCACGAAACATATACTACACTTATGTTCAAAAAAAAAAACATATACTACACTTAGAAATCATCTTAAAACTAACCCCAACAAAGTATATTAATATATTATGGATTTCAAAACATATAACATGAGTAAATAGTGTAATAATATTTACCTTGGGAGAATGGTGGATAAAAGTCCCTTGGAGACGAAATTCGTGCATGACCCAATCAGTTTTACGACCTTTAGGGGCTCGACCTCTGTAAAACACAAGTGTCTTTCTCATGCCCACAAGACTACCATTTCTTTGGATTGCTCTATCTTTACCGGTTGCTTTCCAATAACCGGTGGCCGTAGCCCGGTTTGTTCTTTGCCCTGTTGCGTATTTCCGATCTTTTTGGCTGTAAAAATACCATTCTTTACCTCCTACCCTCGCCGTTTCTGTACCATTGCAAACGACATTTTATTTATATTAATCGATGTTTTTTATAGAATGTTGACGTTGAATGCTCTTTTCTTTACATTTCTCGTACATTAGTGGATTTCAGTATTTAATTAAAAAGTGTATTTTCTTCTATATTTATTTGAAGGATTATGATAAGACATGAGAAGAAATGATAAGTCTTTCCGGAATTGTCTTTATCTTTATGATGTATACATATATACAATAATATCCAAATGATTCCCATGTATCCGCATCATATCTTAACTAACCAGGTTCCCAATTACCAATCACCGAATCGGCATTCAACACGTATGCATGATTACGATCATTTTTAATGATACAATATTAATATACTTTTAAAAAGTATAGGTGTATGATTAGCCATTGTTAATTATGCAGTTAAATAGTTTTTTTCACGAGAAAATAGCAAGAAAAGTACTAATCTGCAAGTGGCTCGCAAGTTGAACTTTGTTTTTTCTTCTTTGTTTTGTTGGTTTATCAGCATTTGATTATCTTGTACTCGGAATATGGAAGAAACATATCAACAAAAAGTGTTGGCGACTAGAAATATGAATTCTAACATGCTTAACTATGATCGAATGGTTAAACTATATGATTGATGAGTTAAGAGACTTTTGTGTACACATACGCATAAGCTTCATATTGTTTCTGGATAATTTAAATGAGTCCTTAAGAAAACGAGTGATAGAAGCAGAAAAAAATATACTGAAAACTTACGAGGAATGTCCCAAGGCTCGCACTTGTTGAGATCGACATCGATCAAGACAACTGGTTGATAGAGGCTGCGAACGTTTCTTTTCATTAAGTAGTCGCAGACGAGCTCGTCGTCCCTCGGGTGGAATCTAAACCCAGGAGGCAGCTTAGCCTCGACCATGCTTATACTGCCCTTATTCTCCTCCTCGGCTTCCATTTCCTATTGATATCTAAAGGTCCTGTTTAATTATCAACTGATGTTAGAGAGATGAGGAGGAATATCGTAGGTTTTAAGCACGAGATAGGAAAGAAGAACGGTGTGGTATAAATAATTAAGAAACCACCACAAAGTCAACTTCGAAAATTTTCTGTGTAACTATGATCTATCAATTTTTTTTCTACAGCCACTATTAGCAAATTACGATTGTCAAATGGATTTATTTATTTATTTTCTAAAAGAAACTTTAAATTTAAACGATATTTTCCAGTCTATCCAAAGTTTTAGAAAAAAAGCAAAACATTCTGAAAATTATTTTGAAACCAGAAACTAAAACTGAAAATGCTTTATCCATTCAGAGAATAATATACAACTAATCAAATGATAGCTGGATGATGACTTTATGGTTTTTGCTCAATTTTACTCTATTACAATTTGACTTTAGCTATGTGAAATACATATTTACAGAAGCAGTATAGTTAACAAATGATAATTAAATCTTTAATTATTACTCCCGGGTGTGTTTGTGAACATTAAATATTTGGGTTGTTGAAGGTATGCAAATAAATTTATTTGTGTTGTCACAAAACCTGTAAATATTGGTCTGAACAAGCAAAAAGTACAGAAGTAATTACGAGTTGAACCATTTATAGTTTTACTTACGACTTTACGTTTTGATATCCATTGGTTGTCGTTTGCGACTTAAGGCGAACCGATAAATCTTTGGAAGACAAAACGGTAGCTTTCACTTGTCTAAATTCCAATCCCATATTTTAAGATTGGGAGAAAAGTGGAATAAAATTTTTTTTACTAACGAAGGTATGCCTTTAAAACTAGATTTACCTGATAAAAATGGTTAATTCTAGACCTGGGATGGATCTGGTATTTGGAGTATTTTAAGGTATCCAGATTTGGATACTTGTCCAATGAATCCATATTTTTATTATTCTTATATGGATTCGGGGTTTTCGGATATCCGGGTGTCGGATATCTTCCTAAAAATTATAATATTCGACAGATATCCAGATCCAAATTTATATTTTTAAAGTAAATAAAACTACTATTAAAATATATATCAATATTAACAATAATTTAAAAATAAAAGTAATATAATGTTTTTAATTATTTCTAAGTATACTATTACAAAATTTATACTTATATAGTATTATAAAAATGAAAATATAACAAATAAATTATTTTTTATATATATTACTATTTTAAAATAACTATCAATAAAAACTACGGATCCGGATATCCAGACTAAAAGATTAAGATATCCGGATCCAGTTCGGTTTTGAAGGATCTACCATTTTACTATCCGGATTCGGTCTCTCCGGATATTCGAATTTTCAGAACGGATACGGAGCGGATTCGATTCTGATCGAATCCGGATCTCGGATAATAAGTTTCATGTCTAATTAATTCATTAATTCAAATAATTTACTCTCTAAATAAAAGTTAAATTATTATAATTTAGACTCTACTCGTATAAGTTTGCGAGTCAAAACCTATTAGTTAAAAACGAGAGAAATTTACCCATTCTATTGGATTGGACGTAACATAAATCTTTCATCTTTCGAGAATATGGGTTTGTGACTTGTGAGGTACAAGTCCATTCATATGCTACAAATTGTCAGCCTACAATATTAGTTACACAGATATCTGTACCATAAAATTATAAATATTTTTCTACCAGCTGTACATTCAAAACCTGGGAATAAATTATGATTTAAATTATCCAGTGAATCATCGAAATTTGGTGTCATATGGTAAAAGAACAAACAAGTGTGAAGTTAATTAGTAGTATAAGACTAAACTAGTAGCTTTCGTGGTAATCGCAGATCTCTTCACAGTAGTATTAAAGATTCTGACGGACGTGTGTACTAATGGTATTTGGTAGTAGTGAACGTAGTTATCTTTTGCAGTATCTACACCTTTAGTGGGCCGTTTTAAGCCCGACCCGACCAGAAACTCTACCCGAAATGATTGTACCCAGTGAAAGAGAACACGTGTGTTCTGTCTATATGAGAATCTGAGGCTGAGCTGTATATATTGCTCTGTCTCTGTCATCGCCACTTCTCTACAAACCCTTCAAAAAAACTCTCTTTCTCTCTCTCGGTATCATCTCTAAATGACGTCGGTTTGCGTTAAAAACGTTAGTACTTCACCGGAGAAGCTATCTCCGGCGAGTCATTCTCGGAAGACCTCCAAAACAACGTCGGTGACGAGCCAGGAATCTCAAAACGAAGATCCTGTGGACTTCGAGTTTCTTCTCGAAGATCCCGTCACAATGCTGACCGCCGACGAGCTTTTCTCCGACGGAAAGCTAGTCCCTCTAAAGTTCTCCGGCGCGGTTAACTCGGAGGAGAAGCCTATGGTTCCGGCGGTTAACACGGCGGCGGAGAAACCATGCCGAAGACTGGAGATGGAGATCGATCCTACCTCTTCTCCCCGAGAGCTCCTCGCTGCACCGTGAGATGGCGTGAGCTTTTAGGCCTTAAGAGACTCAGCAAAACGCCGGAAGAAGCTTCCTCGCCGTCGTCACGGTTGTCTTCTTCAACTCAAATCCCAAGACGAGCTCGTTCAGGCATTTCCTCAACCGGAGTTCCAAATCTCCAGCCGCAGCCGCAGCTCCTCCTCCTCCGACGGTGGTAAAGACTCAGACATCTCGGAGTCGTCAGCGTCAATCTCCTCCTCACGCCTCTCCCTCTCCTCCTCGTCTTCCTCCGGCCACGAGCTCGACGACGTCGTTCCTAGACTCTCTAGATCTCGACAAACCCAACGCTCCGAACCCTTCGCTCGGTCACGCGCCCACCACCACTTACGCAACCAACAGCAGAGGAAGCCGCGACGTCACGACGAGACGACGGAGAGTGGTAACGAGACGAGGGCGTTGACGGTGACGGCGGATAGTCCGAGGCTTAACGCTTCGGGGAAGATCGTGTTTCACGGACTCGAGAGCTCCAGCAGTCCCGGTAACTTCACCGGCGGACCGAGGTTGAAACAGCACCATGGTATGCCGAGATCTCAGTCCGCCCATGTCAGAGTCACTCCTGTTCTCAACGTTCCCGTCTCTTCTCTCCGTGGTGGTCCCAAGTCAGGTCTCTTCTTCGGCCAGCTTTTCACTTCTTCTTCGTCTGCGAACAGAGCACAGTTACTACAGAGCAGCAACACTACCAAGAACCGTACCAATCGAACCAGACTCGAACCGACTAGCGAGCTCTGAGAAGCGAACCGGATTCTAATTGTACTTGTACCGACTTTATTCTTCGTTTTAGTTTGGGTTAATTTTTTTGGTTTTAGTTTAACCGGGGCGATTTCATCAGATGAGATTAGATTTGGGTTCGAAATGTAAATAAAGAGAAATATTTGATTTTTCAATTGGTGGTTCTGCATGGAGCGAGTTGTTCGAAAACTGGCGAAAACCAGACTGTCTTTAATTACTGTAGTGAGAGCGAAGTGCTTCCCATGTTCAGAGATAGATTCCAAAGATATTAACCACATGTTTACATCATTTAAAAATGTTTTTGGGTCATTATCTACCGTTGTACTTTATTATGAAAAATTTCAAGATACCTGTATTTTACACTTTAGAGGAGCGACAACTTTTGTTTTTTCTATTTAAAAATTTTTTGCATGTTAAGAGACAATCCAAAATGCAAATCCTCCCCGTATCGGCTTAATTCTTATACTACACCCGTTTAGTATATTTTAATTTGTGTCAACTTAGTGTAATAGTTTAAGGTTAAAGAGTCGGGTTAGACTGTGATTGGTCATGTCTTGGTCCAGATCAAATTATGAAGTATATTTGGATAGTTTAAGAATGTGTTTGAAATCGACCTGGAGTATATATATATTTGTCTATGGATGCTGATCATCTGGATATGTTGTAACTTCAAGCCATGGATGTTCATATTTAGTTTAGAATAGTTAAACTTGTTTATAGCTAAACTGAGGGGCAATTTAGGGAATGGTCAAAGCGTGAAGAAAGATGTCAGTCATACTATTTGCATTTTCCGAGTACATAAAACTGGTTCCAATAATTTTTTGTCTATGCACAAATGCATCGCAACATAAAAGTTGTTCGTCAATCTTGAACGTTGTGTTTTCAATCCTATCCGTTGGATTTTTCTTTTCCACACCTCCATTTAGTGACAACAATACATATCATCGTTCCCCTTAAACATTTAGTGACAACAATACATATCATCGTTCCCCTTAAACATTTAGTGACAACAATACATATCATCGTTCCCCTTAAACATTTAGTGACAACAACACATCAGAGAACAAAAATGGAGCTATGAATGTTTCCTTTATGTAAGAAATCAATCGGTGTGATCTTAGCTCTAAACTGATTAAAATATGTTAAACTCTCACTAGGAAACCGTTTGTCAAAACAACATATCAAACTTTCCACCATTGTAGGCATAGCAAACATATGATGCAGAAAAAAGTGACATGATTATAACAGAAACTACATATACATTAGTTTTCTTTACAAAATAGTCTTGGATTAAAAGTAGACTTCGAGTTTGGATGAATGCTTAGTTTCACTAAAAATACGAATTACAAAACAGCTACTCCTATGAACGTATCTTATTCTCACTAATTTATCCTACAATTTACAAGCATGTTGTTTGATTTAAAATATCAAATACTACCAAATATAACAACAAAATAAAACAGCCCCAAAATATATATGCGCTACGGTCTTTTTGACTAGCTTTTGAAATTATAGGGACCCATCGGCTTCTTGGTTATTATTTGTCTTTTGGCTGTCATATTCGACCAAAAATGGTACGTACGTACAATACAACCACAGTGTTAATCACTGATTACTACAACACAAAAGTGCAACCACTTATTTCTACACCGTACACACGAATACAAATGGATGTTCTCACGAGTCGCATTCTATGAACAATAAGCAAAATATGAAAATAACTAGTTATGCTATAAAGAGTTACAATTGACATGAATGGATGCAATTATATTATATTATCTTAGCTAAATTAAATATACAGTAGTACACTTTGAAACTTTCTATAATACTTGTTTGTATCAAGGGACAAATGTACAAAAATCAAATGTAAAATATCATATCGTTTAGAATAAGAAATAATAAATCCAAAAGTAGTAACAAGGATAATAAAAATATCAAGAACAAGGTTGGGGAAATAAAGGAGAGAACGTGATAGTTCCCAGTCTTGCGCCCTCTGGGTAGATTCTCTATCACCAGTTTGATTCGCATGATGCTTTTATTCAAATGTCTCTTTGCTCTTTTCTCGATATCTCTATTTATTGACATTTTCTTGAAATTATAACTTTCATCTAAATTAAAAATTAAATGAATAACATAATATTATTATTAATTATACAATATTAATAATTATTATAATGTTATCACAATAGTATGTTTTTATATTTTATGATGTTATAATATATTAATATAGGTAATTTACTATTAAAAAAAAATACTATTAAACAGCATCATTATTTCATAATCATTCTGTTATATTATAAATATCCATAAATATACCAAATTTTAAGCGATGTATTAGTCATACAAATCGCTTAATAATGCTATAAACGCAATTATCCATATTTACAAACTCCTGCAATCATCTTGACCGCTGTGTCTCAGTAGTCAGACCGTAAGACAAAAAGTATGAATGTTAATGTCATCCTTCCTCAAAAGAATGTTTTTTAAGGTTGTGAAGTCTATCAAAGACCTGTTGAGGTTCTATCTCAATAGATACAGAGATCGTATCATGGGCTTATTTACAGTATAAAGAGTAATTGGGCCTTAGTTCAAACGAGCCTGATTCAAAAAGTCATATCAGCTAATGAACATGGCAATCGAAAACTTCTTAATTCAAAAGCCCGATGTTCTCTTTCATTGTCAGTTTGTTTATATCCTTTTTCAGAACCATGTTGATTTCATTGCTAAGATTACAGGCTAGCTTGTTGATATATGGAATCAATGAGATATGAAACTATCGAAAAGATAAGACTTGGAAATGGGATGGACCACTAAGGTTTCCAAATTGGCATAGATCATTAACCATCATATACACATTAAAAAATGTCGCATTCTATGATGCGTACATAACGAAGAATGCCAAAAAAACTCAAATGTCACAGTCTCACGTAGGTCATATATCCCACGGAATCAAATCGATATAATTTATGAGCTACTAGGCTAGACAGACACACACATGTCTCTGCCTGTATATATATCAATATTAACAATAATTTAAAAATAAAAGTAATATAATGTTTTAATTATTTCTAAGTATACTATTACAAAATTTATACTTATATAGTATTATAAAATGAAAATATAACAAATAAATTATTTTTATATATATTACTATTTTAAAATAACTATCAATAAAACTACGGATCCGGATATCCGGACTAAAAGATTAAGATATCCGGATCCAAATTTATATTTTAAAGTAAATAAAACTACTATTAAAATATATATCAATATTAACAATAATTTAAAAATAAAAGTAATATAATGTTTTAATTATTTCTAAGTATACTATTACAAAATTTATACTTATATAGTATTATAAAATGAAAATATAACAAATAAATTATTTTTATATATATTACTATTTTAAAATAACTATCAATAAAACTACGGATCCGGATATCCGGACTAAAAGATTAAGATATCCGGATCCAAATTTATATTTTAAAGTAAATAAAACTACTATTAAAATATATATCAATATTAACAATAATTTAAAAATAAAAGTAATATAATGTTTTAATTATTTCTAAGTATACTATTACAAAATTTATACTTATATAGTATTATAAAATGAAAATATAACAAATAAATTATTTTTATATATATTACTATTTTAAAATAACTATCAATAAAACTACGGATCCGGATATCCGGACTAAAAGATTAAGATATCCGGATCCAAATTTATATTTTAAAGTAAATAAAACTACTATTAAAATATATATCAATATTAACAATAATTTAAAAATAAAAGTAATATAATGTTTTAATTATTTCTAAGTATACTATTACAAAATTTATACTTATATAGTATTATAAAATGAAAATATAACAAATAAATTATTTTTATATATATTACTATTTTAAAATAACTATCAATAAAACTACGGATCCGGATATCCAGACTAAAAGATTAAGATATCCGGATCCAGTTCGGTTTTGAAGGATCTACCATTTTACTATCCGGATTCGGTCTCTCCGGATATTCGAATTTTCAGAACGGATACGGAGCGGATTCGATTCTGATCGAATCCGGATCTCGGATAATAAGTTTCATGTCTAATTAATTCATTAATTCAAATAATTTACTCTCTAAATAAAAGTTAAATTATTATAATTTAGACTCTACTCGTATAAGTTTGCGAGTCAAAACCTATTAGTTAAAAACGAGAGAAATTTACCCATTCTATTGGATTGGACGTAACATAAATCTTTCATCTTTCGAGAATATGGGTTTGTGACTTGTGAGGTACAAGTCCATTCATATGCTACAAATTGTCAGCCTACAATATTAGTTACACAGATATCTGTACCATAAAATTATAAATATTTTTCTACCAGCTGTACATTCAAAACCTGGGAATAAATTATGATTTAAATTATCCAGTGAATCATCGAAATTTGGTGTCATATGGTAAAAGAACAAACAAGTGTGAAGTTAATTAGTAGTATAAGACTAAACTAGTAGCTTTCGTGGTAATCGCAGATCTCTTCACAGTAGTATTAAAGATTCTGACGGACGTGTGTACTAATGGTATTTGGTAGTAGTGAACGTAGTTATCTTTTGCGAGTATCTACACCTTTAGTGGGCCGTTTTAAGCCCGACCCGACCAGAAACTCTACCCGAAATGATTGTACCCAGTGAAAGAGAACACGTGTGTTCTGTCTATATGAGAATCTGAGGCTGAGCTGTATATATTGCTCTGTCTCTGTCATCGCCACTTCTCTACAAACCCTTCAAAAAAACTCTCTTTCTCTCTCTCGGTATCATCTCTAAATGACGTCGGTTTGCGTTAAAAACGTTAGTACTTCACCGGAGAAGCTATCTCCGGCGAGTCATTCTCGGAAGACCTCCAAAACAACGTCGGTGACGAGCCAGGAATCTCAAAACGAAGATCCTGTGGACTTCGAGTTTCTTCTCGAAGATCCCGTCACAATGCTGACCGCCGACGAGCTTTTCTCCGACGGAAAGCTAGTCCCTCTAAAGTTCTCCGGCGCGGTTAACTCGGAGGAGAAGCCTATGGTTCCGGCGGTTAACACGGCGGCGGAGAAACCATGCCGAAGACTGGAGATGGAGATCGATCCTACCTCTTCTCCCCGAGAGCTCCTCGCTGCACCGTGAGATGGCGTGAGCTTTAGGCCTTAAGAGACTCAGCAAAACGCCGGAAGAAGCTTCCTCGCCGTCGTCACGGTTGTCTTCTTCAACTCCAAATCCCAAGACGAGCTCGTTCAGGCATTTCCTCAACCGGAGTTCCAAATCTCCAGCCGCAGCCGCAGCTCCTCCTCCTCCGACGGTGGTAAAAGACTCAGACATCTCGGAGTCGTCAGCGTCAATCTCCTCCTCACGCCTCTCCCTCTCCTCCTCGTCTTCCTCCGGCCACGAGCTCGACGACGTCGTTCCTAGACTCTCTCTAGATCTCGACAAACCCAACGCTCCGAACCCCTTCGCTCGGTCACGCGCCCACCACCACTTACGCAACCAACAGCAGAGGAAGCCGCGACGTCACGACGAGACGACGGAGAGTGGTAACGAGACGAGGGCGTTGACGGTGACGGCGGATAGTCCGAGGCTTAACGCTTCGGGGAAGATCGTGTTTCACGGACTCGAGAGAAGCTCCAGCAGTCCCGGTAACTTCACCGGCGGACCGAGGTTGAAACAGCACCATGGTATGCCGAGATCTCAGTCCGCCCATGTCAGAGTCACTCCTGTTCTCAACGTTCCCGTCTCTTCTCTCCGTGGTGGTCCCAAGTCAGGTCTCTTCTTCGGCCAGCTTTCACTTCTTCTTCGTCTGCGAACAGAGCACAGTTACTACAGAGCAGCAACACTACCAAGAACCGTACCAATCGAACCAGACTCGAACCGACTAGCGAGCTCTGAGAAGCGAACCGGATTCTAATTGTACTTGTACCGACTTTATTCTTCGTTTTAGTTTGGGTTAATTTTTTTGGTTTTAGTTTAACCGGGGCGATTTCATCAGATGAGATTAGATTTGGGTTCGAAATGTAAATAAAGAGAAATATTTGATTTTTCAATTGGTGGTTCTGCATGGAGCGAGTTGTTCGAAAACTGGCGAAAACCAGACTGTCTTTAATTACTGTAGTGAGAGCGAGAAGTGCTTCCCATGTTCAGAGATAGATTCCAAAGATATTAACCACATGTTTACATCATTTAAAAATGTTTTTGGGTCATTATCTACCGTTGTACTTTATTATGAAAAATTTCAAGATACCTGTATTTTACACTTTAGAGGAGCGACAACTTTTGTTTTTTCTATTTAAAAATTTTTTGCATGTTAAGAGACAATCCAAAATGCAAATCCTCCCCGTATCGGCTTAATTCTTATACTACACCCGTTTAGTATATTTTAATTTGTGTCAACTTAGTGTAATAGTTTAAGGTTAAAGAGTCGGGTTAGACTGTGATTGGTCATGTCTTGGTCCAGATCAAATTATGAAGTATATTTGGATAGTTTAAGAATGTGTTTGAAATCGACCTGGAGTATATATATATTTGTCTATGGATGCTGATCATCTGGATATGTTGTAACTTCAAGCCATGGATGTTCATATTTAGTTTAGAATAGTTAAACTTGTTTATAGCTAAACTGAGGGGCAATTTAGGGAATGGTCAAAGCGTGAAGAAAGATGTCAGTCATACTATTTGCATTTTCCGAGTACATAAAACTGGTTCCAATAATTTTTTGTCTATGCACAAATGCATCGCAACATAAAAGTTGTTCGTCAATCTTGAACGTTGTGTTTTCAATCCTATCCGTTGGATTTTTCTTTTTTCCACACCTCCATTTAGTGACAACAATACATATCATCGTTCCCCTTAAACATTTAGTGACAACAACACATCAGAGAACAAAAATGGAGCTATGAATGTTTCCTTTATGTAAGAAATCAATCGGTGTGATCTTAGCTCTAAACTGATTAAAATATGTTAAACTCTCACTAGGAAACCGTTTGTCAAAACAACATATCAAACTTTCCACCATTGTAGGCATAGCAAACATATGATGCAGAAAAAAGTGACATGATTATAACAGAAACTACATATACATTAGTTTTCTTTACAAAATAGTCTTGGATTAAAAAGTAGACTTCGAGTTTGGATGAATGCTTAGTTTCACCTTCTTTTTTGTCAACAATGCTTAGTTTCACTAAAAATACGAATTACAAAACAGCTACTCCTATGAACGTATCTTATTCTCACTAATTTATCCTACAATTTACAAGCATGTTGTTTGATTTAAAATATCAAATACTACCAAATATAACAACAAAATAAAACAGCCCCAAAATATATATGCGCTACGGTCTTTTGACTAGCTTTTGAAATTATAGGGACCCATCGGCTTCTTGGTTATTATTTGTCTTTTGGCTGTCATATTCGACCAAAAATGGTACGTACGTACAATACAACCACAGTGTTAATCACTGATTACTACAACACAAAAGTGCAACCACTTATTTCTACACCGTACACACGAATACAAATGGATGTTCTCACGAGTCGCATTCTATGAACAATAAGCAAAATATGAAAATAACTAGTTATGCTATAAAGAGTTACAAAACCGTACTCACGAATACAAATGGATGTTCTCACGAGTCGCATTCTATGAACAATAAGCAAAATATGAAAATAACTAGTTATGCTATAAAGAGTTACAATTGACATGAATGGATGCAATTATATTATATTATCTTAGCTAAATTAAATATACAGTAGTACACTTTGAAACTTTCTATAATACTTGTTTGTATCAAGGGACAAATGTACAAAAATCAAATGTAAAATATCATATCGTTTAGAATAAGAAATAATAAATCCAAAAGTAGTAACAAGGATAATAAAAATATCAAGAACAAGGTTGGGGAAATAAAGGAGAGAACGTGATAGTTCCCAGTCTTGCGCCCTCTGGGTAGATTCTCTATCACCAGTTTGATTCGCATGATGCTTTTATTCAAATGTCTCTTTGCTCTTTTCTCGATATCTCTATTTATTGACATTTTCTTGCATTATATATTGTGATAACTCGAGAGTCACGACAAATTGCCTAAGTAGAAAAGGCCGACAAGAAATTAGGAATTAGTTAGGAATAGATACCGAGTTAAGAATGTAAAATGGACATTAACATGTTATGGTTTTCACTTCTTCTTCGTCTGCGAACAGAGCACAGTTACTACAGAGCAGCAACACTACCAAGAACCGTACCAATCGAACCAGACTCGAACCGACTAGCGAGCTCTGAGAAGCGAACCGGATTCTAATTGTACTTGTACCGACTTTATTCTTCGTTTTAGTTTGGGTTAATTTTTTTGGTTTTAGTTTAACCGGGGCGATTTCATCAGATGAGATTAGATTTGGGTTCGAAATGTAAATAAAGAGAAATATTTGATTTTTCAATTGGTGGTTCTGCATGGAGCGAGTTGTTCGAAAACTGGCGAAAACCAGACTGTCTTTAATTACTGTAGTGAGAGCGAAGTGCTTCCCATGTTCAGAGATAGATTCCAAAGATATTAACCACATGTTTACATCATTTAAAAATGTTTTGGGTCATTATCTACCGTTGTACTTTATTATGAAAAATTTCAAGATACCTGTATTTTACACTTTAGAGGAGCGACAACTTTTGTTTTTCTATTTAAAAATTTTTGCATGTTAAGAGACAATCAAAATGCAAATCCTCCCCGTATCGGCTTAATTCTTATACTACACCCGTTTAGTATATTTTAATTTGTGTCAACTTAGTGTAATAGTTTAAGGTTAAAGAGTCGGGTTAGACTGTGATTGGTCATGTCTTGGTCCAGATCAAATTATGAAGTATATTTGGATAGTTTAAGAATGTGTTTGAAATCGACCTGGAGTATATATATATTTGTCTATGGATGCTGATCATCTGGATATGTTGTAACTTCAAGCCATGGATGTTCATATTTAGTTTAGAATAGTTAAACTTGTTTATAGCTAAACTGAGGGGCAATTTAGGGAATGGTCAAAGCGTGAAGAAAGATGTCAGTCATACTATTTGCATTTTCCGAGTACATAAAACTGGTTCCAATAATTTTTTGTCTATGCACAAATGCATCGCAACATAAAAGTTGTTCGTCAATCTTGAACGTTGTGTTTTCAATCCTATCCGTTGGATTTTTCTTTTTTCCACACCTCCATTTAGTGACAACAATACATATCATCGTTCCCCTTAAACATTTAGTGACAACAACACATCAGAGAACAAAAATGGAGCTATGAATGTTTCCTTTATGTAAGAAATCAATCGGTGTGATCTTAGCTCTAAACTGATTAAAATATGTTAAACTCTCACTAGGAAACCGTTTGTCAAAACAACATATCAAACTTTCCACCATTGTAGGCATAGCAAACATATGATGCAGAAAAAAGTGACATGATTATAACAGAAACTACATATACATTAGTTTTCTTTACAAAATAGTCTTGGATTAAAAAGTAGACTTCGAGTTTGGATGAATGCTTAGTTTCACCTTCTTTTTTTTGTCAACAATGCTTAGTTTCACTAAAAATACGAATTACAAAACAGCTACTCCTATGAACGTATCTTATTCTCACTAATTTATCCTACAATTTACAAGCATGTTGTTTGATTTAAAATATCAAATACTACCAAATATAACAACAAAATAAAACAGCCCCAAAAATATATATGCGCTACGGTCTTTTGACTAGCTTTTGAAATTATAGGGACCCATCGGCTTCTTGGTTATTATTTGTCTTTTGGCTGTCATATTCGACCAAAAATGGTACGTACGTACAATACAACCACAGTGTTAATCACTGATTACTACAACACAAAAAGTGCAACCACTTATTTCTACACCGTACACACGAATACAAATGGATGTTCTCACGAGTCGCATTCTATGAACAATAAGCAAAATATGAAAATAACTAGTTATGCTATAAAGAGTTACAATTGACATGAATGGATGCAATTATATTATATTATCTTAGCTAAATTAAATATACAGTAGTACACTTTGAAACTTTCTATAATACTTGTTTGTATCAAGGGACAAATGTACAAAAATCAAATGTAAAATATCATATCGTTTAGAATAAGAAATAATAAATCAAAAAGTAGTAACAAGGATAATAAAAATATCAAGAACAAGGTTGGGGAAATAAAGGAGAGAACGTGATAGTTCCCAGTCTTGCGCCCTCTGGGTAGATTCTCTATCACCAGTTTGATTCGCATGATGCTTTTATTCAAATGTCTCTTTGCTCTTTTCTCGATATCTCTATTTATTGACATTTTCTTGCATTATATATTGTGATAACTCGAGAGTCACGACAAATTGCCTAAGTAGAAAAGGCCGACAAGAAATTAGGAATTAGTTAGGAATAGATACCGAGTTAAGAATGTAAAATGGACATTAACATATCATAGTTTTCACTTCCTCATAAAAAACAAGTACCAGAATCCAAAACTAGTCCAGTATAAAGACCCTATAAACCTAGCTAGTCTACTTCTTGTTGTTTGCGAGATTGACTATATCATTGGAAAATGAGTTTGTGACATGGTGGGATACACAACTTTTTTTTTGCTAAGTGACGCTACCTAGTCTATGAACTAGGACGATGGACGTCCTTATACTGATTTGGCAACAAAACTGTTAAGTGTGCGAGCGTGACAAAGATGCAATGTATATCAAATGATAATAATTTCATTGCATTAAATCAGGTTGGTGGGTAGCTCCTCTCATTGCATTAACTCAGGTTGGAGTGTATGTTTAGCTTTGTTAAAAGCATGCATGAAAAATCTAGTAATCTTTATAATGGCATTTAGTGAAAGTGAATGGAACCAAGGGGACATATATATACATTGGCTGCAGACAAAAAAAAGAGGAGGCAGGTTGAGCTGGGTTCTTAGCTGTTTGCTGCAGTGAACCAGATGCCAAATTCAATAGTAAATATTTATTGTTTAGTTAATATGTACAGTGAGAAGCAGGAAAAAGAAAGGAAGTGACAAAATGTATATGTGATTGCAATGGCAATGAGGATGGATTTGAGTTTATTACTGTTAAAGTCAAATTTGGAACTATGTGTAAGAAGAAACAGTACTTATTGCTTTGTCTTCTTCTCATATCTCTCTCTCAGGTACTTTCTTGCTCTTTCTCAAACCTGATTATAATTTCAAACCCTTATAATGGGCCTTGAAAGATGTTTGGGCCATTTAAAAATCAAGGCCTTATCCAAATTTAAGGGAAAGCCGAAACCCTAGCTATATAAGATGGAGTGGAGTGCTCGACGAAACAACAAAGCGGAGGAGAATCTGATTTCGGCGACTTGACGATGAGGGCGAAGGTATGAAAATTTGCTTGTTTCGATTTAGATCTTCTTTTTATCCGTCTCTATAGGCTTCCTTGTTAGGATTGGGTTCTCTTTTGATCTTTAATGGACGCTGAGTATTGTCTGTTTTGATAAGTGAACTTGCTTATTGATTTTTCATTTCGCTTGCAAAATGATCTACTCTTGATATCTCATTGCAGTCCCCGCTTAGGTTAAATATCCATGCTAGTTTTGTAAGTAGAGAAATTAAAATTAACAGTTATGATTGTCTGATTACTTATATTGATCGAACGAAAACAAACTGGTTGGATTAATGTCGTTGTTGTGGTTTGATCGTATATTTTGTTTTTGCAGTGGAAGAAGAAGCGCATGAGGAGACTGAAGAGGAAGCGCAGAAAGATGAGACAGCGGTCCAAGTAGTCTGTCTGTGTTTCAAATCCATAAATCTCCGTCATTCCTTTCTAGTTTCGTTCCTGAACCTTTTTATATTTTGTGTTTTCTACATTTTAAGTTCAAACAATGGTGTGTAGAACATGCTTTGCTTGCTCACTACCTTTTATCATCTATAAAGCAGAGGTTTATTATGGCTTATGATTTTTTTGGATATCTTCTGTTTATTTGAAGTCTATAGCCTTGATGAATGATCAAAATACTCTTGTAACCATTTTATTGAGAAAAGCAACGTACCTACAAGCATATTGGATCCACTCCAACTATCTGTTGTTGTTGATCACCGGTGGTTGCAGAGGCTGACTCGTTTTGTATCTCACTCGAATTGCCTTGTTCTCCGATTTGCTTCGTTTGAGCTGTTGCGTATGTGATGCCGTCCTTGTTCTTTGCCATCTCTACGGTTTGATGGATCACGACTTGGATGTTTGATAATTTATAAAGAGAAAGAGATTCAACGCGTCTTTCTCCAGACTTTCGTGTTGGCTTACTTCTCCTTCTTCGTTTCTCTTATGTCACGTTTATCACTAGTTGTAAACTTGAAATGCCCGTCCAACAACAACATACTTTTCGTTGTACATAATTAAGTACAATGGCTCAAGTAGAATCGACTCAATGATGAAGAAGACGAGGTCTGCAAGAAGGATAGAATGAGATCCAGGAGTATACAAAAGAAAAGCTCACCGACTCTAGTCACCTCGATGATTGACTGATTGTCTTCCTCTTGCCCACACGTCCATTGGAAGATTTGTATGTCTTATGTCACTAAGACATGAACAGAGCCAATGTTCGCTTCAGTTCACATTCTCTTCTCTGCTGTTTGTCCAATTTCTAGACATTCGATGTATCACTGAACTCCTCAAATTGAAAACCCTTCTGAATGAAAACTGAAAAAAAACAAATGGGCCATTACGTAAGACAAATGATTCTCGAGGGGCTTTAAATAGTTTTTGAAAATTGAAGAACAGAGTCACCCATTCATAAAAGCCTTGAATTTTATCAATCTCCATCGGACAAAATCAAATTCCCGACAGAGATTGGTTAAAAGGCTTCCCCTTTGACATTTCTGGTCTTTAACTTTTGTCGTTCCCGGCGCTCAAATCTGGCGAAACCTCACTTGTCCTTGTTCCGGTACGCTAAGTTCAATCTCTGATTCCTCTTAGATTCACCTCCAGGGCTTCTCTCTTAACTTCTCGTGCCGTGAAAGTCTCAGTTTTTCCCTGGTCTCTTACCATCATAACGGGCTTTGATCCAATATTCAAGATGATACCTTTCAGAAACATCGATGGTGGATTGAGAATTTAGGTATCTCCTCGAGGTTTCAATGGCAGGAAACGGGATGCCTACATTGGGTCGCGTCAAGGTCTGCGATTTACTTCCCACCGAAGGTTCACCTTCCGATTCCTACAAGTTAGCCGTGACCACACTCTCCCAATCCCTAGCACAGTACTCCGCCGCCATCATCCAGTTCCCTCCCACCGACGGAGCCCTCCTCAGATCCGGTCTCGACTCCGCCAAACTCTATTTCCACCAGAGAGATCCCTATCCCACCACCACCAACGACATGATCCCACACGCAAACGATCCGAGAGAATGGTGCAAAACCTCCGGGTACTACTCAGACCCTCAGTCATGGCAAGAGAGCTACGAGTATAGACCTGGCTTGACCTTCACCGAGGCGGCAGCAGCTGCTGCTACTTCCATGGAGTTCCCTCCTTCTGGTCTCCCTGACATCTTTGCTCTCTTAGGCAGAGCTTCTCGTTTGGTTCTCGACGCGATTGGTTTCTATCTGAATCTGAGAAGCTCTCCGTTTACTGAGATTCTTGATAATGTTCCTTTGAGGAGTAACGAGGTTTCTTCCTCCGTGTTGTCTGTTTGCTGCTACGCGAGGCCTTCTTTTCATCACCATAACTTGACGGAAGAAGACGAGCAGCTTCTCTTGTACTCGGACCACGATCACCAGCTCGACAAGAGTCTGATCACGTTCGTGAAATCGGATAAGGCGGGGTTGCATATCAGGGACATGCACGGGCAGTGGATTCTGGTGGATGTGGATCTTGGTCCTCAGGAGGCTGTTGTGTACACAGGGCTGGCTCTTTACCAGGCTACGGCTGGTTATGTGAGTCCTGCGGTGTATAGAACTGATCTAAACAGTATGCAGGGGTATAGAAGGAGATTCTCCTTGGCGTTTAAGCTCATGCCGAAATCGATGACTAATCTGAGTTGCTCCGAGATGAGAGCAGCGGGACATGGTGTTGAAGCTCAGTTTCAGATTCGGTTCCGGTTGATGATTTTATGCAGAGACCTCACTCGAATGATGAACTCTTTAACAGACAGACTTTGCAAAGCTTCACTGTCCCTCTATCCCAGGATGGTATAACAGTTTACTCTTTTGTCTTAACGCTTAGTTTGGTCTTTCATAGCTGTCAATGAATGAAAAGAGTTAGGTTATATCCATTTATCGTCAATTGATTTTAAGTTAGAAACCCATGATAAACTCGAATTTAACATGGTATAGCATTAGTGAGAGTGTTTGGATGAAATCCCACATCGATTGCAGAGAAATAATTAACTAATATATAAAAGGTTAGGACCGATCGAATGTCTTTGTTTCATAGTTTTTTTGTTTAATTTACTCTTTAATGAGAAGTTTTTAATGACAGAAGGTTCTTCATTTGATGGATGGTATAGGATCTATGAAACAGCTGAAAAAGAGGAAGAAGAGTGATTCAAGACTAAAACCACTACCACCGTCAAAGCGGCTGAGGTTAGAAGCGCAGAGAGTTCTCAAGGAACGAGTTCAGGAGATTGCAGATAAGAAAGGAATCAAACTCAGATTCTGCAACCTCAAGGACTGCGAGAGTAACCACAATACAATCAACAGCCCTTGCGCGCATATAAAAATGGAGATAGGGTGGCCTCAGGGAGTTCCATTTGTTCATCCTCACGATCTCCCAAACAAAGCTAAAATCGGGTTCCTTGAGACATATGAGCCAGGATGGTCTGAAACACATGATATGGAGCTTAATCCCTCTGAAGCCGCTCAAGGAAACCAACACGTGACTTAACTGTAACCATTCTTTTACCCAATAACTCATTTCTCTCTCACTGGAACTTGTATTTTCCGAGGTTTTATACCAGTTCATTGGTTTTATTACAGGAGATGAGAGAGTTCCAGTCTTGGTCTCTTGTTTGCCTGGACTGTTCCGGTCACGCTTCAGGGTCAGTGATTGCACATGATACATATGAGCTATGGAACATCAGAGATAAAGCTGTGTGAATGGCTCTTATTATTTTGACTCATTGTACATTTCGTGTTTGTATGATAGATATCAGTATAGCATGTTCTGTGTTTTACTCCATCTAAAAACAACATCATATGGTAGTAGTGTCCAGTGGTTGTGATAAATAAGATTTGAATTCTTTATAGACTGAAAATATTCTATCTAACAGCCGTGAAATTACACAGCTCAATTACATAACACCATGAAGAAACCAGCCTTGAAGCAGGATGGTCTCACTCTAATCTATAAAGAAACTACAAACATGTCGAGATCTCCCGAGTGTTGTTGAACCATCTTAGCCAGCAAAATCCATTAACCCCTTAAGCCGAGAGCTGTGTAAAAGCATCAGAACAATGCCACTGATCAACAAACTATTTGCCTTTTTCTTTTGTCCCTGTGTCACTTTTTTTACCAGACTGTAATTTTTAAGTTGATTTCTTTTGTGATCTTCTTACACAGGTATATGATAAAAATGTAAATACGATTATAATTCATGTGACATTTTGGTCTAGACCAGTTTCGTTTGATGTTATTTCGTTTGAACAAAAAGGTATTTTGTTTTTGCAGTGGAAGAAGAAGCGCATGAGGAGACTGAAGAGGAAGCGCAGAAAGATGAGACAGCGGTCCAAGTAGTCTGTCTGTGTTTCAAATCCATAAATCTCCGTCATTCCTTTCTAGTTTCGTTCCTGAACCTTTTATATTTTGTGTTTTCTACATTTTAAGTTCAAACAATGGTGTGTAGAACATGCTTTGCTTGCTCACTACCTTTTATCATCTATAAAGCAGAGGTTTATTATGGCTTATGATTTTTGGATATCTTCTGTTTATTTGAAGTCTATAGCCTTGATGAATGATCAAAATACTCTTGTAACCATTTTATTGAGAAAAGCAACGTACCTACAAGCATATTGGATCCACTCCAACTATCTGTTGTTGTTGATCACCGGTGGTTGCAGAGGCTGACTCGTTTTGTATCTCACTCGAATTGCCTTGTTCTCCGATTTGCTTCGTTTGAGCTGTTGCGTATGTGATGCCGTCCTTGTTCTTTGCCATCTCTACGGTTTGATGGATCACGACTTGGATGTTTGATAATTTATAAAGAGAGAAGAGAGGGACACATCCAAATAATACAAACACACATCTACCTTCCTGTCAACATTTTTATTTTATTTTGGTTGTACCAATTATATAATTTATGTGCATTACATTTCTGACAATTTAGTTTCGCTGTATCACATCTACTCATCTTACAAAACAATTAGATTTTTCAAAGGTGTTTGACATGAATCCATGGACAAATGTGATGCAATGGAATACAAGGAGAAGAGCCATTCATTTTTCTGCCGACCTTTTTTTCTCTCTACAGATTTTCATGCACTCTCATAAAGCTGACTGTGAATTCACGTCTCCTCCTCGTCTCACATTTTCTAGATTGATTTTGAATTTATTTATGCGTTTTTTTAAAATATGTATCCATGTTATATTCATTTAGGAAAGATAGACCTATTAATATCACTCGTTTTGATTTTTTATGTGTAGTAGGTTGGACGGTGAGGTGATGATTCCCTATCTAAACCCAAAGGTTATATTATTTCAACTATATGTTCATCAATATTGGCAGCTAGTTAGCAGGTTGGTTAAATAATTTAAATATGTCATGTTTAGTCAAATTTGAGCTATAGACATGGGGAAAAATGTTTTATATCTAACATGGGAAAATGAGATTAGTTGTGGCATCTGATTCCAAAATCAAACGTTAACGTGCGGATGGGTCATCATAAGGATTAGGTGAAAGCGTGAGTGATGATAATTGAGGGATTTCTTTTATTTTGATTATATATGTGAGACCTCGATAATTACGGCCCCGTCTCGATCTACAAATTGCCTTGGATCCACGTAACGTATGTGTTAAAGACTTGAAAACTCATTGATATCTTTGCTGTTCTACTCAATTATCACTTTATCAGATAGATTAGGTAGGTCCACATGGGTGCAGGAAATCGAGTGTAACGCTCCAAAATTAAATCGTGGAATATATAATTGTTGCAAGGAGTGGAAATGAAGGTTCTAGGTGTGTTTCCTATGGAAGTATTTCATTTTCACTAATTTACATTTCAAGCATGTTGTTTGATTTAAAATATCAAATACTACCAAATATAACAACAAAATAAAACAGCCCCAAAATATATATGCGCTACGGTCTTTTGACTAGCTTTTGAAATTATAGGGACCCATCGGCTTCTTGGTTATTATTTGTCTTTTGGCTGTCATATTCGACCAAAAATGGTACGTACGTACAATACAACCACAGTGTTAATCACTGATTACTACAACACAAAAGTGCAACCACTTATTTCTACACCGTACACACGAATACAAATGGATGTTCTCACGAGTCGCATTCTATGAACAATAAGCAAAATATGAAAATAACTAGTTATGCTATAAAGAGTTACAATTGACATGAATGGATGCAATTATATTATATTATCTTAGCTAAATTAAATATACAGTAGTACACTTTGAAACTTTCTATAATACTTGTTGGGGAAATGAAGTAGAGAACGTGATGGTTCCCAGTCTTGCGCCCTCTGGGTAGATTCTCTATCACCAGTTTGATTCGCATGATGCTTTTATTCAAATGTCTCTTTGCTCTTTTCTCGATATCTCTATTTATTGACATTTTCTTGCATTATATATTGTGATAACTCGAGAGTCACGACAAATTGCCTAAGTAGAAAAGGCCGACAAGAAATTAGGAATTAGTTAGGAATAGATACCGAGTTAAGAATGTAAAATGGACATTAACATATCATAGTTTTCACTTCCTCATAAAAAACAAGTACCAGAATCCAAAACTAGTCCAGTATAAAGACCCTATAAACCTAGCTAGTCTACTTCTTGTTGTTTGCGAGATTGACTATATCATTGGAAAATGAGTTTGTGACATGGTGGGATACACAACTTTTTTTTTTTTGCTAAGTGACGCTACCTAGTCTATGAACTAGGACGATGGACGTCCTTATACTGATTTGGCAACAAAACTGTTAAGTGTGCGAGCGTGACAAAGATGCAATGTATATCAAATGATAATAATTTCATTGCATTAAATCAGGTTGGTGGGTAGCTCCTCTCATTGCATTAACTCAGGTTGGAGTGTATGTTTAGCTTTGTTAAAAGCATGCATGAAAAATCTAGTAATCTTTATAATGGCATTTAGTGAAAGTGAATGGAACCAAGGGGACATATATATACATTGGCTGCAGACAAAAAAAAAAAAGAGGAGGCAGGTTGAGCTGGGTTCTTAGCTGTTTGCTGCAGTGAACCAGATGCCAAATTCAATAGTAAATATTTATTGTTTAGTTAATATGTACAGTGAGAAGCAGGAAAAAAGGAAGTGACAAAATGTATATGTGATTGCAATGGCAATGAGGATGGATTTGAGTTTATTACTGTTAAAGTCAAATTTGGAACTATGTGTAAGAAGAAACAGTACTTATTGCTTTGTCTTCTTCTCATATCTCTCTCTCCAGGTACTTTCTTGCTCTTTCTCAAACCTGATTATAATTTCAAACCCTTATAATGGGCCTTGAAAGATGTTTGGGCCATTTAAAAATCAAGGCCTTATCCAAATTTAAGGGAAAGCCGAAACCCTAGCTATATAAGATGGAGTGGAGTGCTCGACGAAACAACAAAGCGGAGGAGAATCTGATTTCGGCGACTTGACGATGAGGGCGAAGGTATGAAAATTTGCTTGTTTCGATTTAGATCTTCTTTTTTATCCGTCTCTATAGGCTTCCTTGTTAGGATTGGGTTCTCTTTTGATCTTTAATGGACGCTGAGTATTGTCTGTTTTGATAAGTGAACTTGCTTATTGATTTTTCATTTCGCTTGCAAAATGATCTACTCTTGATATCTCATTGCAGTCCCCGCTTAGGTTAAATATCCATGCTAGTTTTGTAAGTAGAAATTAAAATTAACAGTTATGATTGTCTGATTACTTATATTGATCGAACGAAAACAAACTGGTTGGATTAATGTCGTTGTTGTGGTTTGATCGTATATTTTGTTTTTGCAGTGGAAGAAGCGCATGAGGAGACTGAAGAGGAAGCGCAGAAAGATGAGACAGCGGTCCAAGTAGTCTGTCTGTGTTTCAAATCCATAAATCTCCGTCATTCCTTTCTAGTTTCGTTCCTGAACCTTTTTATATTTTGTGTTTTCTACATTTTAAGTTCAAACAATGGTGTGTAGAACATGCTTTGCTTGCTCACTACCTTTTATCATCTATAAAGCAGAGGTTTATTATGGCTTATGATTTTTGGATATCTTCTGTTTATTTGAAGTCTATAGCCTTGATGAATGATCAAAATACTCTTGTAACCATTTTATTGAGAAAAGCAACGTACCTACAAGCATATTGGATCCACTCCAACTATCTGTTGTTGTTGATCACCGGTGGTTGCAGAGGCTGACTCGTTTTGTATCTCACTCGAATTGCCTTGTTCTCCGATTTGCTTCGTTTGAGCTGTTGCGTATGTGATGCCGTCCTTGTTCTTTGCCATCTCTACGGTTTGATGGATCACGACTTGGATGTTTGATAATTTATAAAGAGAAAGAGATTCAACGCGTCTTTCTCCAGACTTTCGTGTTGGCTTACTTCTCCTTCTTCGTTTCTCTTATGTCACGTTTATCACTAGTTGTAAACTTGAAATGCCCGTCCAACAACAACATACTTTTCGTTGTACATAATTAAGTACAATGGCTCAAGTAGAATCGACTCAATGATGAAGAAGACGAGGTCTGCAAGAAGGATAGAATGAGATCCAGGAGTATACAAAAGAAAAGCTCACCGACTCTAGTCACCTCGATGATTGACTGATTGTCTTCCTCTTGCCCACACGTCCATTGGAAGATTTGTATGTCTTATGTCACTAAGACATGAACAGAGCCAATGTTCGCTTCAGTTCACATTCTCTTCTCTGCTGTTTGTCCAATTTCTAGACATTCGATGTATCACTGAACTCCTCAAATTGAAAACCCTTCTGAATGAAAACTGAAAAAAAACAAATGGGCCATTACGTAAGACAAATGATTCTCGAGGGGCTTTAAATAGTTTTTGAAAATTGAAGAACAGAGTCACCCATTCATAAAAGCCTTGAATTTTATCAATCTCCATCGGACAAAATCAAATTCCCGACAGAGATTGGTTAAAAGGCTTCCCCTTTGACATTTCTGGTCTTTAACTTTTGTCGTTCCCGGCGCTCAAATCTGGCGAAACCTCACTTGTCCTTGTTCCGGTACGCTAAGTTCAATCTCTGATTCCTCTTAGATTCACCTCCAGGGCTTCTCTCTTAACTTCTCGTGCCGTGAAAGTCTCAGTTTTTCCCTGGTCTCTTACCATCATAACGGGCTTTGATCCAATATTCAAGATGATACCTTTCAGAAACATCGATGGTGGATTGAGAATTTAGGTATCTCCTCGAGGTTTCAATGGCAGGAAACGGGATGCCTACATTGGGTCGCGTCAAGGTCTGCGATTTACTTCCCACCGAAGGTTCACCTTCCGATTCCTACAAGTTAGCCGTGACCACACTCTCCCAATCCCTAGCACAGTACTCCGCCGCCATCATCCAGTTCCCTCCCACCGACGGAGCCCTCCTCAGATCCGGTCTCGACTCCGCCAAACTCTATTTCCACCAGAGATCCCTATCCCACCACCACCAACGACATGATCCCACACGCAAACGATCCGAGAGAATGGTGCAAAACCTCCGGGTACTACTCAGACCCTCAGTCATGGCAAGAGAGCTACGAGTATAGACCTGGCTTGACCTTCACCGAGGCGGCAGCAGCTGCTGCTACTTCCATGGAGTTCCCTCCTTCTGGTCTCCCTGACATCTTTGCTCTCTTAGGCAGAGCTTCTCGTTTGGTTCTCGACGCGATTGGTTTCTATCTGAATCTGAGAAGCTCTCCGTTTACTGAGATTCTTGATAATGTTCCTTTGAGGAGTAACGAGGTTTCTTCCTCCGTGTTGTCTGTTTGCTGCTACGCGAGGCCTTCTTTTCATCACCATAACTTGACGGAAGAAGACGAGCAGCTTCTCTTGTACTCGGACCACGATCACCAGCTCGACAAGAGTCTGATCACGTTCGTGAAATCGGATAAGGCGGGGTTGCATATCAGGGACATGCACGGGCAGTGGATTCTGGTGGATGTGGATCTTGGTCCTCAGGAGGCTGTTGTGTACACAGGGCTGGCTCTTTACCAGGCTACGGCTGGTTATGTGAGTCCTGCGGTGTATAGAACTGATCTAAACAGTATGCAGGGGAGTATAGAAGGGAGATTCTCCTTGGCGTTTAAGCTCATGCCGAAATCGATGACTAATCTGAGTTGCTCCGAGATGAGAGCAGCGGGACATGGTGTTGAAGCTCAGTTTCAGATTCCGGTTCCGGTTGATGATTTTATGCAGAGACCTCACTCGAATGATGAACTCTTTAACAGACAGACTTTGCAAAGCTTCACTGTCCCTCTATCCCAGGATGGTATAACAGTTTACTCTTTTGTCTTAACGCTTAGTTTGGTCTTTCATAGCTGTCAATGAATGAAAAGAGTTAGGTTATATCCATTTATCGTCAATTGATTTTAAGTTAGAAACCCATGATAAACTCGAATTTAACATGGTATAGCATTAGTGAGAGTGTTTGGATGAAATCCCACATCGATTGCAGAGAAATAATTAACTAATATATAAAGGTTAGGACCGATCGAATGTCTTTGTTTCATAGTTTTTGTTTAATTTACTCTTTAATGAGAAGTTTTTAATGACAGAAGGTTCTTCATTTGATGGATGGTATAGGATCTATGAAACAGCTGAAAAGAGGAAGAAGAGTGATTCAAGACTAAAACCACTACCACCGTCAAAGCGGCTGAGGTTAGAAGCGCAGAGAGTTCTCAAGGAGCGAGTTCAGGAGATTGCAGATAAGAAAGGAATCAAACTCAGATTCTGCAACCTCAAGGACTGCGAGTAACCACAATACAATCAACAGCCCTTGCATATAAAAATGGAGATAGGGTGGCCTCAGGGAGTTCCATTTGTTCATCCTCACGATCTCCCAAACAAAGCTAAAATCGGGTTCCTTGAGACATATGAGCCAGGATGGTCTGAAACACATGATATGGAGCTTAATCCCTCTGAAGCCGCTCAAGGAAACCAACACGTGACTTAACTGTAACCATTCTTTTACCCAATAACTCATTTCTCTCACTGGAACTTGTATTTTCCGAGGTTTTATACCAGTTCATTGGTTTTATTACAGGAGATGAGAGAGTTCCAGTCTTGGTCTCTTGTTTGCCTGGACTGTTCCGGTCACGCTTCAGGGTCAGTGATTGCACATGATACATATGAGCTATGGAACATCAGAGATAAAGCTGTGTGAATGGCTCTTATTATTTTGACTCATTGTACATTTCGTGTTTGTATGATAGATATCAGTATAGCATGTTCTGTGTTTTACTCCATCTAAAAACAACATCATATGGTAGTAGTGTCCAGTGGTTGTGATAAATAAGATTTGAATTCTTTATAGACTGAAAATATTCTATCTAACAGCCGTGAAATTACACAGCTCAATTACATAACACCATGAAGAAACCAGCCTTGAAGCAGGATGGTCTCACTCTAATCTATAAAGAAACTACAAACATGTCCGAGATCTCCCGAGTGTTGTTGAACCATCTTAGCCAGCAAAATCCATTAACCCCTTAAGCCGAGAGCTGTGTAAAAGCATCAGAACAATGCCACTGATCAACAAACTATTTGCCTTTTTCTTTTGTCCCTGTGTCACTTTTTTTACCAGACTGTAATTTTTAAGTTGATTTCTTTTGTGATCTTCTTACACAGGTATATGATAAAAATGTAAATACGATTATAATTCATGTGACATTTTGGTCTAGACCAGTTTCGTTTGATGTTATTTCGTTTGAACAAAAAGGTATTTTGTTTTTGACATTCATGTGATATTTTTTTTCTAGACCAGTCTCTTTTCTGATATTATTGCATTGAACAAAAAGAAAATTGTTCAATAAAAATTATATCGTTTAGATTTGGTTTATTGTCTAGATAAGCGTCTAGTAGCTGTCTGAACCGATTTTTACTAAGGATCTGATTGGTTTCTCTGTTATCTCTAAGTAAGCGTAGTTTTCACGGTTGGTAGCGGTTGTTGGTGTTTATAATAATCACAAAAATGGTATAAATCATTTCAAACCGCTCGAACCTCTTAAAATCAAAAGATGGTTTTACTAACGTTTGTAGTTACGGTGGATAAATAAATATAAAAATATTTTAAGATTGGGAGAAAAGTGGAATAAAATTTTTTACTAACGAAGGTATGCCTTTAAAACTAGATTTACCTGATAAAAATGGTTAATTCTAGACACGGGATGGATCTGGTATTTGGAGTATTTTAAGGTATCCAGATTTGGATACTTGTCCAATGAATCCATATTTTATTATTCTTATATGGATTAGGGGTTTTGGATATCTTCTGTTTATTTGAAGTCTATAGCCTTGATGAATGATCAAAATACTCTTGTAACCATTTTATTGAGAAAAGCAACGTACCTACAAGCATATTGGATCCACTCCAACTATCTGTTGTTGTTGATCACCGGTGGTTGCAGAGGCTGACTCGTTTTGTATCTCACTCGAATTGCCTTGTTCTCCGATTTGCTTCGTTTGAGCTGTTGCGTATGTGATGCCGTCCTTGTTCTTTGCCATCTCTACGGTTTGATGGATCACGACTTGGATGTTTGATAATTTATAAAAGAGAGAAGAGATTCAACGCGTCTTTCTCCAGACTTTCGTGTTGGCTTACTTCTCCTTCTTCGTTTCTCTTATGTCACGTTTATCACTAGTTGTAAACTTGAAATGCCCGTCCAACAACAACATACTTTTCGTTGTACATAATTAAGTACAATGGCTCAAGTAGAATCGACTCAATGATGAAGAAGACGAGGTCTGCAAGAAGGATAGAATGAGATCCAGGAGTATACAAAAAGAAAAGCTCACCGACTCTAGTCACCTCGATGATTGACTGATTGTCTTCCTCTTGCCCACACGTCCATTGGAAGATTTGTATGTCTTATGTCACTAAGACATGAACAGAGCCAATGTTCGCTTCAGTTCACATTCTCTTCTCTGCTGTTTGTCCAATTTCTAGACATTCGATGTATCACTGAACTCCTCAAATTGAAAACCCTTCTGAATGAAAACTGAAAAAAAACAAATGGGCCATTACGTAAGACAAATGATTCTCGAGGGGCTTTAAATAGTTTTTGAAAATTGAAGAACAGAGTCACCCATTCATAAAAGCCTTGAATTTTATCAATCTCCATCGGACAAAATCAAATTCCCGACAGAGATTGGTTAAAAGGCTTCCCCTTTGACATTTCTGGTCTTTAACTTTTGTCGTTCCCGGCGCTCAAATCTGGCGAAACCTCACTTGTCCTTGTTCCGGTACGCTAAGTTCAATCTCTGATTCCTCTTAGATTCACCTCCAGGGCTTCTCTCTTAACTTCTCGTGCCGTGAAAGTCTCAGTTTTTCCTGGTCTCTTACCATCATAACGGGCTTTGATCCAATATTCAAGATGATACCTTTCAGAAACATCGATGGTGGATTGAGAATTTAGGTATCTCCTCGAGGTTTCAATGGCAGGAAACGGGATGCCTACATTGGGTCGCGTCAAGGTCTGCGATTTACTTCCCACCGAAGGTTCACCTTCCGATTCCTACAAGTTAGCCGTGACCACACTCTCCCAATCCCTAGCACAGTACTCCGCCGCCATCATCCAGTTCCCTCCCACCGACGGAGCCCTCCTCAGATCCGGTCTCGACTCCGCCAAACTCTATTTCCACCAGAGATCCCTATCCCACCACCACCAACGACATGATCCCACACGCAAACGATCCGAGAGAATGGTGCAAAACCTCCGGGTACTACTCAGACCCTCAGTCATGGCAAGAGAGCTACGAGTATAGACCTGGCTTGACCTTCACCGAGGCGGCAGCAGCTGCTGCTACTTCCATGGAGTTCCCTCCTTCTGGTCTCCCTGACATCTTTGCTCTCTTAGGCAGAGCTTCTCGTTTGGTTCTCGACGCGATTGGTTTCTATCTGAATCTGAGAAGCTCTCCGTTTACTGAGATTCTTGATAATGTTCCTTTGAGGAGTAACGAGGTTTCTTCCTCCGTGTTGTCTGTTTGCTGCTACGCGAGGCCTTCTTTTCATCACCATAACTTGACGGAAGAAGACGAGCAGCTTCTCTTGTACTCGGACCACGATCACCAGCTCGACAAGAGTCTGATCACGTTCGTGAAATCGGATAAGGCGGGGTTGCATATCAGGGACATGCACGGGCAGTGGATTCTGGTGGATGTGGATCTTGGTCCTCAGGAGGCTGTTGTGTACACAGGGCTGGCTCTTTACCAGGCTACGGCTGGTTATGTGAGTCCTGCGGTGTATAGAACTGATCTAAACAGTATGCAGGGGAGTATAGAAGGAGATTCTCCTTGGCGTTTAAGCTCATGCCGAAATCGATGACTAATCTGAGTTGCTCCGAGATGAGAGCAGCGGGACATGGTGTTGAAGCTCAGTTTCAGATTCGGTTCCGGTTGATGATTTTATGCAGAGACCTCACTCGAATGATGAACTCTTTAACAGACAGACTTTGCAAAGCTTCACTGTCCCTCTATCCCAGGATGGTATAACAGTTTACTCTTTTGTCTTAACGCTTAGTTTGGTCTTTCATAGCTGTCAATGAATGAAAAGAGTTAGGTTATATCCATTTATCGTCAATTGATTTTAAGTTAGAAACCCATGATAAACTCGAATTTAACATGGTATAGCATTAGTGAGAGTGTTTGGATGAAATCCCACATCGATTGCAGAGAAATAATTAACTAATATATAAAGGTTAGGACCGATCGAATGTCTTTGTTTCATAGTTTTTGTTTAATTTACTCTTTAATGAGAAGTTTTTAATGACAGAAGGTTCTTCATTTGATGGATGGTATAGGATCTATGAAACAGCTGAAAAGAGGAAGAAGAGTGATTCAAGACTAAAACCACTACCACCGTCAAAGCGGCTGAGGTTAGAAGCGCAGAGAGTTCTCAAGGAGCGAGTTCAGGAGATTGCAGATAAGAAAGGAATCAAACTCAGATTCTGCAACCTCAAGGACTGCGAGTAACCACAATACAATCAACAGCCCTTGCATATAAAAATGGAGATAGGGTGGCCTCAGGGAGTTCCATTTGTTCATCCTCACGATCTCCCAAACAAAGCTAAAATCGGGTTCCTTGAGACATATGAGCCAGGATGGTCTGAAACACATGATATGGAGCTTAATCCCTCTGAAGCCGCTCAAGGAAACCAACACGTGACTTAACTGTAACCATTCTTTTACCCAATAACTCATTTCTCTCACTGGAACTTGTATTTTCCGAGGTTTTATACCAGTTCATTGGTTTTATTACAGGAGATGAGAGAGTTCCAGTCTTGGTCTCTTGTTTGCCTGGACTGTTCCGGTCACGCTTCAGGGTCAGTGATTGCACATGATACATATGAGCTATGGAACATCAGAGATAAAGCTGTGTGAATGGCTCTTATTATTTTGACTCATTGTACATTTCGTGTTTGTATGATAGATATCAGTATAGCATGTTCTGTGTTTTACTCCATCTAAAAACAACATCATATGGTAGTAGTGTCCAGTGGTTGTGATAAATAAGATTTGAATTCTTTATAGACTGAAAATATTCTATCTAACAGCCGTGAAATTACACAGCTCAATTACATAACACCATGAAGAAACCAGCCTTGAAGCAGGATGGTCTCACTCTAATCTATAAAGAAACTACAAACATGTCGAGATCTCCCGAGTGTTGTTGAACCATCTTAGCCAGCAAAATCCATTAACCCCTTAAGCCGAGAGCTGTGTAAAAGCATCAGAACAATGCCACTGATCAACAAACTATTTGCCTTTTTCTTTTGTCCCTGTGTCACTTTTTTTACCAGACTGTAATTTTTTAAGTTGATTTCTTTTGTGATCTTCTTACACAGGTATATGATAAAAATGTAAATACGATTATAATTCATGTGACATTTTGGTCTAGACCAGTTTCGTTTGATGTTATTTCGTTTGAACAAAAAGGTATTTTGTTTTTGACATTCATGTGATATTTTTTTTCTAGACCAGTCTCTTTTCTGATATTATTGCATTGAACAAAAAGAAAATTGTTCAATAAAAATTATATCGTTTAGATTTGGTTTATTGTCTAGATAAGCGTCTAGTAGCTGTCGAACCGATTTTTACTAAGGATCTGATTGGTTTCTCTGTTATCTCTAAGTAAGCGTAGTTTTACGGTTGGTAGCGGTTGTTGGTGTTTATAATAATCACAAAAATGGTATAAATCATTTCAAACCGCCCAACCTCTTAAAATCAAAAGATGGTTTTACTAACGTTTGTAGTTACGGTGGATAAATAAATATAAAAATATTTTAAGATTGGGAGAAAAGTGGAATAAAATTTTTTACTAACGTTTGTAGTTACGGTGGATAAATAAATATAAAAATATTTTAAGATTGGGAGAAAAGTGGAATAAAATTTTTTACTAACGAAGGTATGCCTTTAAAACTAGATTTACCTGATAAAAATGGTTAATTCTAGACTGGGATGGATCTGGTATTTGGAGTATTTTAAGGTATCCAGATTTGGATACTTGTCCAATGAATCCATATTTTATTATTCTTATATGGATTAGGGGTTTTGGATATCTTCTGTTTATTTGAAGTCTATAGCCTTGATGAATGATCAAAATACTCTTGTAACCATTTTATTGAGAAAAGCAACGTACCTACAAGCATATTGGATCCACTCCAACTATCTGTTGTTGTTGATCACCGGTGGTTGCAGAGGCTGACTCGTTTTGTATCTCACTCGAATTGCCTTGTTCTCCGATTTGCTTCGTTTGAGCTGTTGCGTATGTGATGCCGTCCTTGTTCTTTGCCATCTCTACGGTTTGATGGATCACGACTTGGATGTTTGATAATTTATAAAGAGAAAGAGATTCAACGCGTCTTTCTCCAGACTTTCGTGTTGGCTTACTTCTCCTTCTTCGTTTCTCTTATGTCACGTTTATCACTAGTTGTAAACTTGAAATGCCCGTCCAACAACAACATACTTTTCGTTGTACATAATTAAGTACAATGGCTCAAGTAGAATCGACTCAATGATGAAGAAGACGAGGTCTGCAAGAAGGATAGAATGAGATCCAGGAGTATACAAAAGAAAAGCTCACCGACTCTAGTCACCTCGATGATTGACTGATTGTCTTCCTCTTGCCCACACGTCCATTGGAAGATTTGTATGTCTTATGTCACTAAGACATGAACAGAGCCAATGTTCGCTTCAGTTCACATTCTCTTCTCTGCTGTTTGTCCAATTTCTAGACATTCGATGTATCACTGAACTCCTCAAATTGAAAACCCTTCTGAATGAAAACTGAAAAAAAACAAATGGGCCATTACGTAAGACAAATGATTCTCGAGGGGCTTTAAATAGTTTTTGAAAATTGAAGAACAGAGTCACCCATTCATAAAAGCCTTGAATTTTATCAATCTCCATCGGACAAAATCAAATTCCCGACAGAGATTGGTTAAAAGGCTTCCCCTTTGACATTTCTGGTCTTTAACTTTTGTCGTTCCCGGCGCTCAAATCTGGCGAAACCTCACTTGTCCTTGTTCCGGTACGCTAAGTTCAATCTCTGATTCCTCTTAGATTCACCTCCAGGGCTTCTCTCTTAACTTCTCGTGCCGTGAAAGTCTCAGTTTTTCCTGGTCTCTTACCATCATAACGGGCTTTGATCCAATATTCAAGATGATACCTTTCAGAAACATCGATGGTGGATTGAGAATTTAGGTATCTCCTCGAGGTTTCAATGGCAGGAAACGGGATGCCTACATTGGGTCGCGTCAAGGTCTGCGATTTACTTCCCACCGAAGGTTCACCTTCCGATTCCTACAAGTTAGCCGTGACCACACTCTCCCAATCCCTAGCACAGTACTCCGCCGCCATCATCCAGTTCCCTCCCACCGACGGAGCCCTCCTCAGATCCGGTCTCGACTCCGCCAAACTCTATTTCCACCAGAGATCCCTATCCCACCACCACCAACGACATGATCCCACACGCAAACGATCCGAGAGAATGGTGCAAAACCTCCGGGTACTACTCAGACCCTCAGTCATGGCAAGAGAGCTACGAGTATAGACCTGGCTTGACCTTCACCGAGGCGGCAGCAGCTGCTGCTACTTCCATGGAGTTCCCTCCTTCTGGTCTCCCTGACATCTTTGCTCTCTTAGGCAGAGCTTCTCGTTTGGTTCTCGACGCGATTGGTTTCTATCTGAATCTGAGAAGCTCTCCGTTTACTGAGATTCTTGATAATGTTCCTTTGAGGAGTAACGAGGTTTCTTCCTCCGTGTTGTCTGTTTGCTGCTACGCGAGGCCTTCTTTTCATCACCATAACTTGACGGAAGAAGACGAGCAGCTTCTCTTGTACTCGGACCACGATCACCAGCTCGACAAGAGTCTGATCACGTTCGTGAAATCGGATAAGGCGGGGTTGCATATCAGGGACATGCACGGGCAGTGGATTCTGGTGGATGTGGATCTTGGTCCTCAGGAGGCTGTTGTGTACACAGGGCTGGCTCTTTACCAGGCTACGGCTGGTTATGTGAGTCCTGCGGTGTATAGAACTGATCTAAACAGTATGCAGGGGTATAGAAGGAGATTCTCCTTGGCGTTTAAGCTCATGCCGAAATCGATGACTAATCTGAGTTGCTCCGAGATGAGAGCAGCGGGACATGGTGTTGAAGCTCAGTTTCAGATTCGGTTCCGGTTGATGATTTTATGCAGAGACCTCACTCGAATGATGAACTCTTTAACAGACAGACTTTGCAAAGCTTCACTGTCCCTCTATCCCAGGATGGTATAACAGTTTACTCTTTTGTCTTAACGCTTAGTTTGGTCTTTCATAGCTGTCAATGAATGAAAAGAGTTAGGTTATATCCATTTATCGTCAATTGATTTTAAGTTAGAAACCCATGATAAACTTCGAATTTAACATGGTATAGCATTAGTGAGAGTGTTTGGATGAAATCCCACATCGATTGCAGAGAAATAATTAACTAATATATAAAGGTTAGGACCGATCGAATGTCTTTGTTTCATAGTTTTTGTTTAATTTACTCTTTAATGAGAAGTTTTTAATGACAGAAGGTTCTTCATTTGATGGATGGTATAGGATCTATGAAACAGCTGAAAAGAGGAAGAAGAGTGATTCAAGACTAAAACCACTACCACCGTCAAAGCGGCTGAGGTTAGAAGCGCAGAGAGTTCTCAAGGAACGAGTTCAGGAGATTGCAGATAAGAAAGGAATCAAACTCAGATTCTGCAACCTCAAGGACTGCGAGTAACCACAATACAATCAACAGCCCTTGCGCATATAAAAATGGAGATAGGGTGGCCTCAGGGAGTTCCATTTGTTCATCCTCACGATCTCCCAAACAAAGCTAAAATCGGGTTCCTTGAGACATATGAGCCAGGATGGTCTGAAACACATGATATGGAGCTTAATCCCTCTGAAGCCGCTCAAGGAAACCAACACGTGACTTAACTGTAACCATTCTTTTACCCAATAACTCATTTCTCTCACTGGAACTTGTATTTTCCGAGGTTTTATACCAGTTCATTGGTTTTATTACAGGAGATGAGAGAGTTCCAGTCTTGGTCTCTTGTTTGCCTGGACTGTTCCGGTCACGCTTCAGGGTCAGTGATTGCACATGATACATATGAGCTATGGAACATCAGAGATAAAGCTGTGTGAATGGCTCTTATTATTTTGACTCATTGTACATTTCGTGTTTGTATGATAGATATCAGTATAGCATGTTCTGTGTTTTACTCCATCTAAAAACAACATCATATGGTAGTAGTGTCCAGTGGTTGTGATAAATAAGATTTGAATTCTTTATAGACTGAAAATATTCTATCTAACAGCCGTGAAATTACACAGCTCAATTACATAACACCATGAAGAAACCAGCCTTGAAGCAGGATGGTCTCACTCTAATCTATAAAGAAACTACAAACATGTCCGAGATCTCCCGAGTGTTGTTGAACCATCTTAGCCAGCAAAATCCATTAACCCCTTAAGCCGAGAGCTGTGTAAAAGCATCAGAACAATGCCACTGATCAACAAACTATTTGCCTTTTTCTTTTTGTTTCTGGAGCAGATAGTATCATCATCAGCTTCGGGGTGGTGGTTCATCTTGGAATGGAAGTGGAACTGACATGGCATTTCCGTAGAAATCTTCCAAGTTATAGAAGGCTCTTTGTGGAGGTAAGAAAATATGGATCACCACATCTCCTGAAAGCATACAACATAAACTGTCATCTTTCTTATCAAACCCAAACGCCATGATGAAGCAAAGAAAAAAACTCACCATAGTCCAACAATGTCCATGCATTTGGCTTCACATCTCCATTAGCAACTCTCCCATACTTCTTCTCAGCCAGGTCTCTCATCCTAGACCTGCATCACGATGAGAGAAAGTCTGTGTTTAGCGATGGTTTTGGAATGTGGAAGTCTTAAATAGATCTCTCTACCCGATTGCATCGATTTGAGGGCGGGAGAATGCAGTGGTTATGATGAAAAACCGAGTCCAGTAAACGAGAGGCTTCACAAAGAGAACCTTAATGTCTCCAGCTTTCACTTCACTAGCAACTTTAGCCATTTCAACAGCAACTGCAAAGAGTGGATAACAACAACAACATAAGACCACCATCCTAAGCCAATAAGTAGAAACATAGTGTTTAGGCTTACATGCTAAACTTTCAGCGTCATCATCAACCTCAGCTGCTGGAGACTTAAGATCGTCGCTCTTGTAAACAACCTTCCCATATTTGTTGAACAAGTCGTCGAACATCTCATCACTATCTTCACTTACATCCTACACAATTGGGTAACTTGTATAAGTTCTAGGATGTTAAAAGGTTGAAACTTCGAAACAAAAACAAGAAAAGTTGTAAACTTTCATCGAGTTTCTCTGCAATCAAACAGACCCTCGAGTCTATCTTCCATGTGACAGTGAAAACAAAACATGAAACCTTAAGTTGATTCCTACAAGAAACACAAGTAGGAAGGAAACTGAGAGAACAGAGAAGCAGTTTAGAGTTTGAACATACCGAGAGGAAGCCATCTTCAGCTCCCTTTTCCACAGCGAATCTCTTCGAGTTACCGAGTTGTCAAAACTTTGCCTCTGGATAGTCGCAAAGAGCGATTATACGGTGTCGATAGGTCTCCGTTGTTGAGGCATAACAGCGAAGAGGAGGAAAGCTGTCTGGGTATTTGAGAGGACGAACATGGTAATCGAGAACCTCCGGAAAGCAGAGCTCCGGCGACGTTGAGACCGGTGGAAGATGCCATTGTATCGGGGAGGTAAGCAGGACAGTTTCGAAAAACACTGGTCGCCGTTTTAGAAGCGGATAAGAAGATATTTGTCCTTTAACCCTATCCTGCTTCTTCTTTTTTTTTTTTTCTTTTTCTTTTGTCCCTGTGTCACTTTTTTTTTGCTAAGTGACGCTACCTAGTCTATGAACTAGGACGATGGACGTCCTTATACTGATTTGGCAACAAAACTGTTAAGTGTGCGAGCGTGACAAAGATGCAATGTATATCAAATGATAATAATTTCATTGCATTAAATCAGGTTGGTGGGTAGCTCCTCTCATTGCATTAACTCAGGTTGGAGTGTATGTTTAGCTTTGTTAAAAGCATGCATGAAAAATCTAGTAATCTTTATAATGGCATTTAGTGAAAGTGAATGGAACCAAGGGGACATATATATACATTGGCTGCAGACAAAAAAAAGAGGAGGCAGGTTGAGCTGGGTTCTTAGCTGTTTGCTGCAGTGAACCAGATGCCAAATTCAATAGTAAATATTTATTGTTTAGTTAATATGTACAGTGAGAAGCAGGAAAAAGAAAGGAAGTGACAAAATGTATATGTGATTGCAATGGCAATGAGGATGGATTTGAGTTTATTACTGTTAAAGTCAAATTTGGAACTATGTGTAAGAAGAAACAGTACTTATTGCTTTGTCTTCTTCTCATATCTCTCTCCAGGTACTTTCTTGCTCTTTCTCAAACCTGATTATAATTTCAAACCCTTATAATGGGCCTTGAAAGATGTTTGGGCCATTTAAAAATCAAGGCCTTATCCAAATTTAAGGGAAAGCCGAAACCCTAGCTATATAAGATGGAGTGGAGTGCTCGACGAAACAACAAAGCGGAGGAGAATCTGATTTCGGCGACTTGACGATGAGGGCGAAGGTATGAAAATTTGCTTGTTTCGATTTAGATCTTCTTTTTATCCGTCTCTATAGGCTTCCTTGTTAGGATTGGGTTCTCTTTTGATCTTTAATGGACGCTGAGTATTGTCTGTTTTGATAAGTGAACTTGCTTATTGATTTTTCATTTCGCTTGCAAAATGATCTACTCTTGATATCTCATTGCAGTCCCCGCTTAGGTTAAATATCCATGCTAGTTTTGTAAGTAGAAATTAAAATTAACAGTTATGATTGTCTGATTACTTATATTGATCGAACGAAAACAAACTGGTTGGATTAATGTCGTTGTTGTGGTTTGATCGTATATTTTGTTTTTGACATTCATGTGATATTTTTTTTCTAGACCAGTCTCTTTTCTGATATTATTGCATTGAACAAAAAGAAAATTGTTCAATAAAAATTATATCGTTTAGATTTGGTTTATTGTCTAGATAAGCGTCTAGTAGCTGTCTGAACCGATTTTTACTAAGGATCTGATTGGTTTCTCTGTTATCTCTCGTAAACGTAGTTTTTACGGTTGGTAACGGTTGTTGGTGTTTTATAATAATCACAAAAATGGTATAAATCATTTCAAACCGCTCGAACCTCTTAAAATCAAAAGATGGTTTTACTAACGTTTGTAGTTACGGTGGATAAATAAATATAAAAATATTTTAAGATTGGGAGAAAAGTGGAATAAAATTTTTTACTAACGTTTGTAGTTACGGTGGATAAATAAATATAAAAATATTTTAAGATTTTAAATAAAATTTTTTACTAACGTTTGTAGTTACGGTGGATAAATAAATATAAAAATATTTTAAGATTTTAAATAAAATTTTTTAAATGAAACTATTATTAATAAAAGTATATATACATTTTATATTTAAATTTAAGCTGACAAACAATATCATAATTTATTTAATAAAAAATTTAAACGAAGAATATTCACTATAATTTTTAAACATTAATATATATACATACATAAAGATATATACATATATAAAAGAAACAAAATATTCTTTTAAATTTTTAATATATATCTTTAAAATAAATTTTATTGAAATTATAACTTTCATCTAAATTAAAAAATTAAATGAATAACATAATATTATTATTAATTATACAATATTAATAATTATTATAATGTTATCACAATAGTATGTTTTTATATTTTATGATGTTATAATATATTAATATAGGTAATTTACTATTAAAAAAAAATACTATTAAACAGCATCATTATTTCATAATCATTCTGTTATATTATAAATATCCCGCAAATATACCAAATTTTAACTGATGTATTAGTCATACAAATCGCTTAATAATGCTATAAACCGCAATTATCCATATTTACAAACTCCTGCAATCGCATCTTGACCGCTGTGTCTCAGTAGTCAGACCGTAAGACAAAAAGTATGAATGTTAATGTCATCCTTCCTCAAAAGAATGTTTTTAAGGTTGTGAAGTCTATCAAAGACCTGTTGAGGTTCTATCTCAATAGATACAGAGATCGTATCATGGGCTTATTTACAGTATAAAGAGTAGTGGGCCTTAGTTCAAACGAGCCTGATTCAAAAGTCATATCAGCTAATGAACATGGCAATCGAAAACTTCTTAATTCAAAAGCCCGATGTTCTCTTTCATTGTCAGTTTGTTTATATCCTTTTTCAGAACCATGTTGATTTCATTGCTAAGATTACAGGCTAGCTTGTTGATATATGGAATCAATGAGATATGAAACTATCGAAAAGATAAGACTTGGAAATGGGATGGACCACTAAGGTTTCCAAATTGGCATAGATCATTAACCATCATATACACATTAAAAATGTCGCATTCTATGATGCGTACATAACGAAGAATGCCAAAAACTCAAATGTCACAGTCTCACGTAGGTCATATATCCCACGGAATCAAATCGATATAATTTATGAGCTACTAGGCTAGACAGACACACACATGTCTCTGCCTGTATATATATCAATATTAACAATAATTTAAAAATAAAAGTAATATAATGTTTTAATTATTTCTAAGTATACTATTACAAAATTTATACTTATATAGTATTATAAAATGAAAATATAACAAATAAATTATTTTTATATATATTACTATTTTAAAATAACTATCAATAAAACTACGGATCCGGATATCGGACTAAAAGATTAAGATATCCGGATCCAAATTTATATTTTAAAGTAAATAAAACTACTATTAAAATATATATCAATAAAATCTATATTTTATATGGAGCAAACAAGTTTGGTTCGGGAAGTGTGACGAAATTGACAAGTTCATGTAATTATAGAGGAAGAGAAGAAGAGAGGACACATCCAAATAATACAAACACACATCTACCTTCCTGTCAACATTTTTATTTTATTTTGGTTGTACCAATTATATAATTTATGTGCATTACATTTCTGACAATTTAGTTTCGCTGTATCACATCTACTCATCTTACAAAACAATTAGATTTTTCAAAGGTGTTTGACATGAATCCATGGACAAATGTGATGCAATGGAATACAAGGAGAAGAGCCATTCATTTTTCTGCCGACCTCTTTTTTCTCTCTACAGATTTTCATGCACTCTCATAAAGCTGACTGTGAATTCACGTCTCCTCCTCGTCTTCCTCCGGCCACGAGCTCGACGACGTCGTTCCTAGACTCTCTAGATCTCGACAAACCCAACGCTCGAACCCTTCGCTCGGTCACGCGCCCACCACCACTTACGCAACCAACAGCAGAGGAAGCCGCGACGTCACGACGAGACGACGGAGAGTGGTAACGAGACGAGGGCGTTGACGGTGACGGCGGATAGTCCGAGGCTTAACGCTTCGGGGAAGATCGTGTTTCACGGACTCGAGAGCTCCAGCAGTCCCGGTAACTTCACCGGCGGACCGAGGTTGAAACAGCACCATGGTATGCCGAGATCTCAGTCCGCCCATGTCAGAGTCACTCCTGTTCTCAACGTTCCCGTCTCTTCTCTCCGTGGTGGTCCCAAGTCAGGTCTCTTCTTCGGCCAGCTTTCACTTCTTCTTCGTCTGCGAACAGAGCACAGTTACTACAGAGCAGCAACACTACCAAGAACCGTACCAATCGAACCAGACTCGAACCGACTAGCGAGCTCTGAGAAGCGAACCGGATTCTAATTGTACTTGTACCGACTTTATTCTTCGTTTTAGTTTGGGTTAATTTTTTTGGTTTTAGTTTAACCGGGGCGATTTCATCAGATGAGATTAGATTTGGGTTCGAAATGTAAATAAAGAGAAATATTTGATTTTTCAATTGGTGGTTCTGCATGGAGCGAGTTGTTCGAAAACTGGCGAAAACCAGACTGTCTTTAATTACTGTAGTGAGAGCGAAGTGCTTCCCATGTTCAGAGATAGATTCCAAAGATATTAACCACATGTTTACATCATTTAAAAATGTTTTGGGTCATTATCTACCGTTGTACTTTATTATGAAAAATTTCAAGATACCTGTATTTTACACTTTAGAGGAGCGACAACTTTTGTTTTTCTATTTAAAAATTTTTGCATGTTAAGAGACAATCCAAAATGCAAATCCTCCCCGTATCGGCTTAATTCTTATACTACACCCGTTTAGTATATTTTAATTTGTGTCAACTTAGTGTAATAGTTTAAGGTTAAAGAGTCGGGTTAGACTGTGATTGGTCATGTCTTGGTCCAGATCAAATTATGAAGTATATTTGGATAGTTTAAGAATGTGTTTGAAATCGACCTGGAGTATATATATATTTGTCTATGGATGCTGATCATCTGGATATGTTGTAACTTCAAGCCATGGATGTTCATATTTAGTTTAGAATAGTTAAACTTGTTTATAGCTAAACTGAGGGGCAATTTAGGAATGGTCAAAGCGTGAAGAAAGATGTCAGTCATACTATTTGCATTTTCCGAGTACATAAAACTGGTTCCAATAATTTTTTGTCTATGCACAAATGCATCGCAACATAAAAGTTGTTCGTCAATCTTGAACGTTGTGTTTTCAATCCTATCCGTTGGATTTTTCTTTTTCCACACCTCCATTTAGTGACAACAATACATATCATCGTTCCCCTTAAACATTTAGTGACAACAATACATATCATCGTTCCCCTTAAACATTTAGTGACAACAATACATATCATCGTTCCCCTTAAACATTTAGTGACAACAATACATATCATCGTTCCCCTTAAACATTTAGTGACAACAATACATATCATCGTTCCCCTTAAACATTTAGTGACAACAATACATATCATCGTTCCCCTTAAACATTTAGTGACAACAATACATATCATCGTTCCCCTTAAACATTTAGTGACAACAATACATATCATCGTTCCCCTTAAACATTTAGTGACAACAATACATATCATCGTTCCCCTTAAACATTTAGTGACAACAATACATATCATCGTTCCCCTTAAACATTTAGTGACAACAATACATATCATCGTTCCCCTTAAACATTTAGTGACAACAATACATATCATCGTTCCCCTTAAACATTTAGTGACAACAATACATATCATCGTTCCCCTTAAACATTTAGTGACAACAACACATCAGAGAACAAAAATGGAGCTATGAATGTTTCCTTTATGTAAGAAATCAATCGGTGTGATCTTAGCTCTAAACTGATTAAAATATGTTAAACTCTCACTAGGAAACCGTTTGTCAAAACAACATATCAAACTTTCCACCATTGTAGGCATAGCAAACATATGATGCAGAAAAAAGTGACATGATTATAACAGAAACTACATATACATTAGTTTTCTTTACAAAATAGTCTTGGATTAAAAAGTAGACTTCGAGTTTGGATGAATGCTTAGTTTCACTAAAAATACGAATTACAAAACAGCTACTCCTATGAACGTATCTTATTCTCACTAATTTATCCTACAATTTACAAGCATGTTGTTTGATTTAAAATATCAAATACTACCAAATATAACAACAAAATAAAACAGCCCCAAAATATATATGCGCTACGGTCTTTTGACTAGCTTTTGAAATTATAGGGACCCATCGGCTTCTTGGTTATTATTTGTCTTTTGGCTGTCATATTCGACCAAAAATGGTACGTACGTACAATACAACCACAGTGTTAATCACTGATTACTACAACACAAAAGTGCAACCACTTATTTCTACACCGTACACACGAATACAAATGGATGTTCTCACGAGTCGCATTCTATGAACAATAAGCAAAATATGAAAATAACTAGTTATGCTATAAAGAGTTACAATTGACATGAATGGATGCAATTATATTATATTATCTTAGCTAAATTAAATATACAGTAGTACACTTTGAAACTTTCTATAATACTTGTTTGTATCAAGGGACAAATGTACAAAAATCAAATGTAAAATATCATATCGTTTAGAATAAGAAATAATAAATCCAAAAAGTAGTAACAAGGATAATAAAAATATCAAGAACAAGGTTGGGGAAATAAAGGAGAGAACGTGATAGTTCCCAGTCTTGCGCCCTCTGGGTAGATTCTCTATCACCAGTTTGATTCGCATGATGCTTTTATTCAAATGTCTCTTTGCTCTTTTCTCGATATCTCTATTTATTGACATTTTCTTGCATTATATATTGTGATAACTCGAGAGTCACGACAAATTGCCTAAGTAGAAAAGGCCGACAAGAAATTAGGAATTAGTTAGGAATAGATACCGAGTTAAGAATGTAAAATGGACATTAACATATCATAGTTTTCACTTCCTCATAAAAAAACAAGTACCAGAATCCAAAACTAGTCCAGTATAAAGACCCTATAAACCTAGCTAGTCTACTTCTTGTTGTTTGCGAGATTGACTATATCATTGGAAAATGAGTTTGTGACATGGTGGGATACACAACTTTTTTTTTGCTAAGTGACGCTACCTAGTCTATGAACTAGGACGATGGACGTCCTTATACTGATTTGGCAACAAAACTGTTAAGTGTGCGAGCGTGACAAAGATGCAATGTATATCAAATGATAATAATTTCATTGCATTAAATCAGGTTGGTGGGTAGCTCCTCTCATTGCATTAACTCAGGTTGGAGTGTATGTTTAGCTTTGTTAAAAGCATGCATGAAAAATCTAGTAATCTTTATAATGGCATTTAGTGAAAGTGAATGGAACCAAGGGGACATATATATACATTGGCTGCAGACAAAAAAAAGAGGAGGCAGGTTGAGCTGGGTTCTTAGCTGTTTGCTGCAGTGAACCAGATGCCAAATTCAATAGTAAATATTTATTGTTTAGTTAATATGTACAGTGAGAAGCAGGAAAAAGAAAGGAAGTGACAAAATGTATATGTGATTGCAATGGCAATGAGGATGGATTTGAGTTTATTACTGTTAAAGTCAAATTTGGAACTATGTGTAAGAAGAAACAGTACTTATTGCTTTGTCTTCTTCTCATATCTCTCTCCAGGTACTTTCTTGCTCTTTCTCAAACCTGATTATAATTTCAAACCCTTATAATGGGCCTTGAAAGATGTTTGGGCCATTTAAAAATCAAGGCCTTATCCAAATTTAAGGGAAAGCCGAAACCCTAGCTATATAAGATGGAGTGGAGTGCTCGACGAAACAACAAAGCGGAGGAGAATCTGATTTCGGCGACTTGACGATGAGGGCGAAGGTATGAAAATTTGCTTGTTTCGATTTAGATCTTCTTTTTATCCGTCTCTATAGGCTTCCTTGTTAGGATTGGGTTCTCTTTTGATCTTTAATGGACGCTGAGTATTGTCTGTTTTGATAAGTGAACTTGCTTATTGATTTTTCATTTCGCTTGCAAAATGATCTACTCTTGATATCTCATTGCAGTCCCCGCTTAGGTTAAATATCCATGCTAGTTTTGTAAGTAGAAATTAAAATTAACAGTTATGATTGTCTGATTACTTATATTGATCGAACGAAAACAAACTGGTTGGATTAATGTCGTTGTTGTGGTTTGATCGTATATTTTGTTTTTGACATTCATGTGATATTTTTTTTCTAGACCAGTCTCTTTTCTGATATTATTGCATTGAACAAAAAGAAAATTGTTCAATAAAAATTATATCGTTTAGATTTGGTTTATTGTCTAGATAAGCGTCTAGTAGCTGTCGAACCGATTTTTACTAAGGATCTGATTGGTTTCTCTGTTATCTCTAAGTAAGCGTAGTTTTACGGTTGGTAGCGGTTGTTGGTGTTTATAATAATCACAAAAATGGTATAAATCATTTCAAACCGCTCGAACCTCTTAAAATCAAAAGATGGTTTTACTAACGTTTGTAGTTACGGTGGATAAATAAATATAAAAATATTTTAAGATTGGGAGAAAAGTGGAATAAAATTTTTTACTAACGAAGGTATGCCTTTAAAACTAGATTTACCTGATAAAAATGGTTAATTCTAGACACGGGATGGATCTGGTATTTGGAGTATTTTAAGGTATCCAGATTTGGATACTTGTCCAATGAATCCATATTTTATTATTCTTATATGGATTAGGGGTTTTGGATATCAGGGTGTCGGATATCTTCCTAAAATTATAATATTAAATGAGATATCGGATCCAAATTTATATTTTAAAGTAAATAAAACTACTATTAAAATATATATCAATAAAATCTATATTTTATATGGAGCAAACAAGTTTGGTTCGGGAAGTGTGACGAAATTGACAAGTTCATGTAATTATAGAGGAAGAGAAGAAGAGAGGACACATCCAAATAATACAAACACACATCTACCTTCCTGTCAACATTTTTATTTTATTTTGGTTGTACCAATTATATAATTTATGTGCATTACATTTCTGACAATTTAGTTTCGCTGTATCACATCTACTCATCTTACAAAACAATTAGATTTTTCAAAGGTGTTTGACATGAATCCATGGACAAATGTGATGCAATGGAATACAAGGAGAAGAGCCATTCATTTTTCTGCCGACCTTTTTTTCTCTCTACAGATTTTCATGCACTCTCATAAAGCTGACTGTGAATTCACGTCTCCTCCTCGTCTCACATTTTCTAGATTGATTTTGAATTTATTTATGCGTTTTTTTAAAATATGTATCCATGTTATATTCATTTAGGAAAGATAGACCTATTAATATCACTCGTTTTGATTTTTTTATGTGTAGTAGGTTGGACGGTGAGGTGATGATTCCCCTATCTAAACCCAAAGGTTATATTATTTCAACTATATGTTCATCAATATTGGCAGCTAGTTAGCAGGTTGGTTAAATAATTTAAATATGTCATGTTTAGTCAAATTTGAGCTATAGACATGGGGAAAAATGTTTTATATCTAACATGGGAAAATGAGATTAGTTGTGGCATCTGATTCCAAAATCAAACGTTAACGTGCGGATGGGTCATCATAAGGATTAGGTGAAAGCGTGAGTGATGATAATTGAGGGATTTCTTTTATTTTGATTATATATGTGAGACCTCGATAATTACGGCCCCGTCTCGATCTACAAATTGCCTTGGATCCACGTAACGTATGTGTTAAAGACTTGAAAACTCATTGATATCTTTGCTGTTCTACTCAATTATCACTTTATCAGATAGATTAGGTAGGTCCACATGGGTGCAGGAAATCGAGTGTAACGCTCCAAAATTAAATCGTGGAATATATAATTGTTGCAAGGAGTGGAAATGAAGGTTCTAGGTGTGTTTCCTATGGAAGTATTTCATTTTCACTAATTTACATTTCAAGCATGTTGTTTGATTTAAAATATCAAATACTACCAAATATAACAACAAAATAAAACAGCCCCAAAATATATATGCGCTACGGTCTTTTGACTAGCTTTTGAAATTATAGGGACCCATCGGCTTCTTGGTTATTATTTGTCTTTTGGCTGTCATATTCGACCAAAAATGGTACGTACGTACAATACAACCACAGTGTTAATCACTGATTACTACAACACAAAAGTGCAACCACTTATTTCTACACCGTACACACGAATACAAATGGATGTTCTCACGAGTCGCATTCTATGATGCGTACATAACGAAGAATGCCAAAAACTCAAATGTCACAGTCTCACGTAGGTCATATATCCCACGGAATCAAATCGATATAATTTATGAGCTACTAGGCTAGACAGACACACACATGTCTCTGCCTGTATATATATCAATAAAATCTATATTTTATATGGAGCAAACAAGTTTGGTTCGGGAAGTGTGACGAAATTGACAAGTTCATGTAATTATAGAGGAAGAGAAGAAGAGAGGACACATCCAAATAATACAAACACACATCTACCTTCCTGTCAACATTTTTATTTTATTTTGGTTGTACCAATTATATAATTTATGTGCATTACATTTCTGACAATTTAGTTTCGCTGTATCACATCTACTCATCTTACAAAACAATTAGATTTTTCAAAGGTGTTTGACATGAATCCATGGACAAATGTGATGCAATGGAATACAAGGAGAAGAGCCATTCATTTTTCTGCCGACCTTTTTTTCTCTCTACAGATTTTCATGCACTCTCATAAAGCTGACTGTGAATTCACGTCTCCTCCTCGTCTTCCTCCGGCCACGAGCTCGACGACGTCGTTCCTAGACTCTCTAGATCTCGACAAACCCAACGCTCCGAACCTCTTAAAATCAAAAGATGGTTTTACTAACGTTTGTAGTTACGGTGGATAAATAAATATAAAAATATTTTAAGATTGGGAGAAAAGTGGAATAAAATTTTTTACTAACGTTTGTAGTTACGGTGGATAAATAAATATAAAAATATTTTAAGATTTTAAATAAAATTTTTTACTAACGAAGGTATGCCTTTAAAACTAGATTTACCTGATAAAAATGGTTAATTCTAGACACTGGATGGATCTGGTATTTGGAGTATTTTAAGGTATCCAGATTTGGATACTTGTCCAATGAATCCATATTTTATTATTCTTATATGGATTAGGGGTTTTGGATATCAGGGTGTCGGATATCTTCCTAAAATTATAATATTAAATGAGATATCGGATCCAAATTTATATTTTAAAGTAAATAAAACTACTATTAAAATATATATCAATATTAACAATAATTTAAAAATAAAAGTAATATAATGTTTTAATTATTTCTAAGTATACTATTACAAAATTTATACTTATATAGTATTATAAAATGAAAATATAACAAATAAATTATTTTTATATATATTACTATTTTAAAATAACTATCAATAAAACTACGGATCCGGATATCGGACTAAAAGATTAAGATATCCGGATCCAAATTTATATTTTAAAGTAAATAAAACTACTATTAAAATATATATCAATATTAACAATAATTTAAAAATAAAAGTAATATAATGTTTTAATTATTTCTAAGTATACTATTACAAAATTTATACTTATATAGTATTATAAAATGAAAATATAACAAATAAATTATTTTTATATATATTACTATTTTAAAATAACTATCAATAAAACTACGGATCCGGATATCCGGACTAAAAGATTAAGATATCCGGATCCAAATTTATATTTTAAAGTAAATAAAACTACTATTAAAATATATATCAATAAAATCTATATTTTATATGGAGCAAACAAGTTTGGTTCGGGAAGTGTGACGAAATTGACAAGTTCATGTAATTATAGAGGAAGAGAAGAAGAGAGGACACATCCAAATAATACAAACACACATCTACCTTCCTGTCAACATTTTTATTTTATTTTGGTTGTACCAATTATATAATTTATGTGCATTACATTTCTGACAATTTAGTTTCGCTGTATCACATCTACTCATCTTACAAAACAATTAGATTTTTCAAAGGTGTTTGACATGAATCCATGGACAAATGTGATGCAATGGAATACAAGGAGAAGAGCCATTCATTTTTCTGCCGACCTTTTTTTCTCTCTACAGATTTTCATGCACTCTCATAAAGCTGACTGTGAATTCACGTCTCCTCCTCGTCTCACATTTTCTAGATTGATTTTGAATTTATTTATGCGTTTTTTTAAAATATGTATCCATGTTATATTCATTTAGGAAAGATAGACCTATTAATATCACTCGTTTTGATTTTTTTATGTGTAGTAGGTTGGACGGTGAGGTGATGATTCCCCTATCTAAACCCAAAGGTTATATTATTTCAACTATATGTTCATCAATATTGGCAGCTAGTTAGCAGGTTGGTTAAATAATTTAAATATGTCATGTTTAGTCAAATTTGAGCTATAGACATGGGGAAAAATGTTTTATATCTAACATGGGAAAATGAGATTAGTTGTGGCATCTGATTCCAAAATCAAACGTTAACGTGCGGATGGGTCATCATAAGGATTAGGTGAAAGCGTGAGTGATGATAATTGAGGGATTTCTTTTATTTTGATTATATATGTGAGACCTCGATAATTACGGCCCCGTCTCGATCTACAAATTGCCTTGGATCCACGTAACGTATGTGTTAAAGACTTGAAAACTCATTGATATCTTTGCTGTTCTACTCAATTATCACTTTATCAGATAGATTAGGTAGGTCCACATGGGTGCAGGAAATCGAGTGTAACGCTCCAAAATTAAATCGTGGAATATATAATTGTTGCAAGGAGTGGAAATGAAGGTTCTAGGTGTGTTTCCTATGGAAGTATTTCATTTTCACTAATTTACATTTCAAGCATGTTGTTTGATTTAAAATATCAAATACTACCAAATATAACAACAAAATAAAACAGCCCCAAAATATATATGCGCTACGGTCTTTTGACTAGCTTTTGAAATTATAGGGACCCATCGGCTTCTTGGTTATTATTTGTCTTTTGGCTGTCATATTCGACCAAAAATGGTACGTACGTACAATACAACCACAGTGTTAATCACTGATTACTACAACACAAAAGTGCAACCACTTATTTCTACACCGTACACACGAATACAAATGGATGTTCTCACGAGTCGCATTCTATGATGCGTACATAACGAAGAATGCCAAAAACTCAAATGTCACAGTCTCACGTAGGTCATATATCCCACGGAATCAAATCGATATAATTTATGAGCTACTAGGCTAGACAGACACACACATGTCTCTGCCTGTATATATATCAATAAAATCTATATTTTATATGGAGCAAACAAGTTTGGTTCGGGAAGTGTGACGAAATTGACAAGTTCATGTAATTATAGAGGAAGAGAAGAAGAGAGGGACACATCCAAATAATACAAACACACATCTACCTTCCTGTCAACATTTTTATTTTATTTTGGTTGTACCAATTATATAATTTATGTGCATTACATTTCTGACAATTTAGTTTCGCTGTATCACATCTACTCATCTTACAAAACAATTAGATTTTTCAAAGGTGTTTGACATGAATCCATGGACAAATGTGATGCAATGGAATACAAGGAGAAGAGCCATTCATTTTTCTGCCGACCTCTTTTTTCTCTCTACAGATTTTCATGCACTCTCATAAAGCTGACTGTGAATTCACGTCTCCTCCTCGTCTCACATTTTCTAGATTGATTTTGAATTTATTTATGCGTTTTTTTTAAAATATGTATCCATGTTATATTCATTTAGGAAAGATAGACCTATTAATATCACTCGTTTTTGATTTTTTTATGTGTAGTAGGTTGGACGGTGAGGTGATGATTCCCCTATCTAAACCCAAAGGTTATATTATTTCAACTATATGTTCATCAATATTGGCAGCTAGTTAGCAGGTTGGTTAAATAATTTAAATATGTCATGTTTAGTCAAATTTGAGCTATAGACATGGGGAAAAATGTTTTATATCTAACATGGGAAAATGAGATTAGTTGTGGCATCTGATTCCAAAATCAAACGTTAACGTGCGGATGGGTCATCATAAGGATTAGGTGAAAGCGTGAGTGATGATAATTGAGGGATTTCTTTTATTTTGATTATATATGTGAGACCTCGATAATTACGGCCCCGTCTCGATCTACAAATTGCCTTGGATCCACGTAACGTATGTGTTAAAGACTTGAAAACTCATTGATATCTTTGCTGTTCTACTCAATTATCACTTTATCAGATAGATTAGGTAGGTCCACATGGGTGCAGGAAATCGAGTGTAACGCTCCAAAATTAAATCGTGGAATATATAATTGTTGCAAGGAGTGGAAATGAAGGTTCTAGGTGTGTTTCCTATGGAAGTATTTCATTTTCACTAATTTACATTTCAAGCATGTTGTTTGATTTAAAATATCAAATACTACCAAATATAACAACAAAATAAAACAGCCCCAAAATATATATGCGCTACGGTCTTTTGACTAGCTTTTGAAATTATAGGGACCCATCGGCTTCTTGGTTATTATTTGTCTTTTGGCTGTCATATTCGACCAAAAATGGTACGTACGTACAATACAACCACAGTGTTAATCACTGATTACTACAACACAAAAGTGCAACCACTTATTTCTACACCGTACACACGAATACAAATGGATGTTCTCACGAGTCGCATTCTATGAACAATAAGCAAAATATGAAAATAACTAGTTATGCTATAAAGAGTTACAATTGACATGAATGGATGCAATTATATTATATTATCTTAGCTAAATTAAATATACAGTAGTACACTTTGAAACTTTCTATAATACTTGTTTGTATCAAGGGACAAATGTACAAAAATCAAATGTAAAATATCATATCGTTTAGAATAAGAAATAATAAATCCAAAAGTAGTAACAAGGATAATAAAAATATCAAGAACAAGGTTGGGGAAATAAAGGAGAGAACGTGATAGTTCCCAGTCTTGCGCCCTCTGGGTAGATTCTCTATCACCAGTTTGATTCGCATGATGCTTTTATTCAAATGTCTCTTTGCTCTTTTCTCGATATCTCTATTTATTGACATTTTCTTGCATTATATATTGTGATAACTCGAGAGTCACGACAAATTGCCTAAGTAGAAAAGGCCGACAAGAAATTAGGAATTAGTTAGGAATAGATACCGAGTTAAGAATGTAAAATGGACATTAACATATCATAGTTTTCACTTCCTCATAAAAAACAAGTACCAGAATCCAAAACTAGTCCAGTATAAAGACCCTATAAACCTAGCTAGTCTACTTCTTGTTGTTTGCGAGATTGACTATATCATTGGAAAATGAGTTTGTGACATGGTGGGATACACAACTTTTTTTTTGCTAAGTGACGCTACCTAGTCTATGAACTAGGACGATGGACGTCCTTATACTGATTTGGCAACAAAACTGTTAAGTGTGCGAGCGTGACAAAGATGCAATGTATATCAAATGATAATAATTTCATTGCATTAAATCAGGTTGGTGGGTAGCTCCTCTCATTGCATTAACTCAGGTTGGAGTGTATGTTTAGCTTTGTTAAAAGCATGCATGAAAAATCTAGTAATCTTTATAATGGCATTTAGTGAAAGTGAATGGAACCAAGGGGACATATATATACATTGGCTGCAGACAAAAAAAAGAGGAGGCAGGTTGAGCTGGGTTCTTAGCTGTTTGCTGCAGTGAACCAGATGCCAAATTCAATAGTAAATATTTATTGTTTAGTTAATATGTACAGTGAGAAGCAGGAAAAAGAAAGGAAGTGACAAAATGTATATGTGATTGCAATGGCAATGAGGATGGATTTGAGTTTATTACTGTTAAAGTCAAATTTGGAACTATGTGTAAGAAGAAACAGTACTTATTGCTTTGTCTTCTTCTCATATCTCTCTCCAGGTACTTTCTTGCTCTTTCTCAAACCTGATTATAATTTCAAACCCTTATAATGGGCCTTGAAAGATGTTTGGGCCATTTAAGCCCGACCCGACCAGAAACTCTACCCGAAATGATTGTACCCAGTGAAAGAGAACACGTGTGTTCTGTCTATATGAGAATCTGAGGCTGAGCTGTATATATTGCTCTGTCTCTGTCATCGCCACTTCTCTACAAACCCTTCAAAAACTCTCTTTCTCTCTCGGTATCATCTCTAAATGACGTCGGTTTGCGTTAAAACGTTAGTACTTCACCGGAGAAGCTATCTCCGGCGAGTCATTCTCGGAAGACCTCCAAAACAACGTCGGTGACGAGCCAGGAATCTCAAAACGAAGATCCTGTGGACTTCGAGTTTCTTCTCGAAGATCCCGTCACAATGCTGACCGCCGACGAGCTTTTCTCCGACGGAAAGCTAGTCCCTCTAAAGTTCTCCGGCGCGGTTAACTCGGAGGAGAAGCCTATGGTTCCGGCGGTTAACACGGCGGCGGAGAAACCATGCCGAAGACTGGAGATGGAGATCGATCCTTACCTCTTCTCCCCGAGAGCTCCTCGCTGCACCGTGAGATGGCGTGAGCTTTAGGCCTTAAGAGACTCAGCAAAACGCCGGAAGAAGCTTCCTCGCCGTCGTCACGGTTGTCTTCTTCAACTCCAAATCCCAAGACGAGCTCGTTCAGGCATTTCCTCAACCGGAGTTCCAAATCTCCAGCCGCAGCCGCAGCTCCTCCTCCTCCGACGGTGGTAAAGACTCAGACATCTCGGAGTCGTCAGCGTCAATCTCCTCCTCACGCCTCTCCCTCTCCTCCTCGTCTTCCTCCGGCCACGAGCTCGACGACGTCGTTCCTAGACTCTCTAGATCTCGACAAACCCAACGCTCCGAACCCTTCGCTCGGTCACGCGCCCACCACCACTTACGCAACCAACAGCAGAGGAAGCCGCGACGTCACGACGAGACGACGGAGAGTGGTAACGAGACGAGGGCGTTGACGGTGACGGCGGATAGTCCGAGGCTTAACGCTTCGGGGAAGATCGTGTTTCACGGACTCGAGAGAAGCTCCAGCAGTCCCGGTAACTTCACCGGCGGACCGAGGTTGAAACAGCACCATGGTATGCCGAGATCTCAGTCCGCCCATGTCAGAGTCACTCCTGTTCTCAACGTTCCCGTCTCTTCTCTCCGTGGTGGTCCCAAGTCAGGTCTCTTCTTCGGCCAGCTTTCACTTCTTCTTCGTCTGCGAACAGAGCACAGTTACTACAGAGCAGCAACACTACCAAGAACCGTACCAATCGAACCAGACTCGAACCGACTAGCGAGCTCTGAGAAGCGAACCGGATTCTAATTGTACTTGTACCGACTTTATTCTTCGTTTTAGTTTGGGTTAATTTTTTTGGTTTTAGTTTAACCGGGGCGATTTCATCAGATGAGATTAGATTTGGGTTCGAAATGTAAATAAAGAGAAATATTTGATTTTTCAATTGGTGGTTCTGCATGGAGCGAGTTGTTCGAAAACTGGCGAAAACCAGACTGTCTTTAATTACTGTAGTGAGAGCGAAGTGCTTCCCATGTTCAGAGATAGATTCCAAAGATATTAACCACATGTTTACATCATTTAAAAATGTTTTGGGTCATTATCTACCGTTGTACTTTATTATGAAAAATTTCAAGATACCTGTATTTTACACTTTAGAGGAGCGACAACTTTTTTTTTGCTAAGTGACGCTACCTAGTCTATGAACTAGGACGATGGACGTCCTTATACTGATTTGGCAACAAAACTGTTAAGTGTGCGAGCGTGACAAAGATGCAATGTATATCAAATGATAATAATTTCATTGCATTAAATCAGGTTGGTGGGTAGCTCCTCTCATTGCATTAACTCAGGTTGGAGTGTATGTTTAGCTTTGTTAAAAGCATGCATGAAAAATCTAGTAATCTTTATAATGGCATTTAGTGAAAGTGAATGGAACCAAGGGGACATATATATACATTGGCTGCAGACAAAAAAAAGAGGAGGCAGGTTGAGCTGGGTTCTTAGCTGTTTGCTGCAGTGAACCAGATGCCAAATTCAATAGTAAATATTTATTGTTTAGTTAATATGTACAGTGAGAAGCAGGAAAAAGAAAGGAAGTGACAAAATGTATATGTGATTGCAATGGCAATGAGGATGGATTTGAGTTTATTACTGTTAAAGTCAAATTTGGAACTATGTGTAAGAAGAAACAGTACTTATTGCTTTGTCTTCTTCTCATATCTCTCTCCAGGTACTTTCTTGCTCTTTCTCAAACCTGATTATAATTTCAAACCCTTATAATGGGCCTTGAAAGATGTTTGGGCCATTTAAAAATCAAGGCCTTATCCAAATTTAAGGGAAAGCCGAAACCCTAGCTATATAAGATGGAGTGGAGTGCTCGACGAAACAACAAAGCGGAGGAGAATCTGATTTCGGCGACTTGACGATGAGGGCGAAGGTATGAAAATTTGCTTGTTTCGATTTAGATCTTCTTTTTATCCGTCTCTATAGGCTTCCTTGTTAGGATTGGGTTCTCTTTTGATCTTTAATGGACGCTGAGTATTGTCTGTTTTGATAAGTGAACTTGCTTATTGATTTTTCATTTCGCTTGCAAAATGATCTACTCTTGATATCTCATTGCAGTCCCCGCTTAGGTTAAATATCCATGCTAGTTTTGTAAGTAGAAATTAAAATTAACAGTTATGATTGTCTGATTACTTATATTGATCGAACGAAAACAAACTGGTTGGATTAATGTCGTTGTTGTGGTTTGATCGTATATTTTGTTTTTGACATTCATGTGATATTTTTTTTCTAGACCAGTCTCTTTTCTGATATTATTGCATTGAACAAAAAGAAAATTGTTCAATAAAAATTATATCGTTTAGATTTGGTTTATTGTCTAGATAAGCGTCTAGTAGCTGTCGAACCGATTTTTACTAAGGATCTGATTGGTTTCTCTGTTATCTCTAAGTAAGCGTAGTTTTCACGGTTGGTAGCGGTTGTTGGTGTTTATAATAATCACAAAAATGGTATAAATCATTTCAAACCGCTCCGAACCTCTTAAAATCAAAAGATGGTTTTTACTAACGTTTGTAGTTACGGTGGATAAATAAATATAAAAATATTTTAAGATTTTAAATAAAATTTTTTACTAACGTTTGTAGTTACGGTGGATAAATAAATATAAAAATATTTTAAGATTTTAAATAAAATTTTTTACTAACGTTTGTAGTTACGGTGGATAAATAAATATAAAAATATTTTAAGATTGGGAGAAAAGTGGAATAAAATTTTTAAATGAAACTATTATTAATAAAAGTATATATACATTTTATATTTAAATTTAAGCTGACAAACAATATCATAATTTATTTAATAAAAATTTAAGCGAAGAATATTCACTATAATTTTTAAACATTAATATATATACATACATAAAGATATATACATATATAAAAGAAACAAAATATTCTTTTAAATTTTTAATATATATCTTTAAAATAAATTTTATTGAAATTATAACTTTCATCTAAATTAAAAAATTAAATGAATAACATAATATTATTATTAATTATACAATATTAATAATTATTATAATGTTATCACAATAGTATGTTTTTATATTTTATGATGTTATAATATATTAATATAGGTAATTTACTATTAAAAAATACTATTAAACAGCATCATTATTTCATAATCATTCTGTTATATTATAAATATCCATAAATATACCAAATTTTAAGCGATGTATTAGTCATACAAATCGCTTAATAATGCTATAAACCGCAATTATCCATATTTACAAACTCCTGCAATCGCATCTTGACCGCTGTGTCTCAGTAGTCAGACCGTAAGACAAAAAGTATGAATGTTAATGTCATCCTTCCTCAAAAGAATGTTTTTTAAGGTTGTGAAGTCTATCAAAGACCTGTTGAGGTTCTATCTCAATAGATACAGAGATCGTATCATGGGCTTATTTACAGTATAAAGAGTAATGGGCCTTAGTTCAAACGAGCCTGATTCAAAAGTCATATCAGCTAATGAACATGGCAATCGAAAACTTCTTAATTCAAAAGCCCGATGTTCTCTTTCATTGTCAGTTTGTTTATATCCTTTTTCAGAACCATGTTGATTTCATTGCTAAGATTACAGGCTAGCTTGTTGATATATGGAATCAATGAGATATGAAACTATCGAAAAGATAAGACTTGGAAATGGGATGGACCACTAAGGTTTCCAAATTGGCATAGATCATTAACCATCATATACACATTAAAAATGTCGCATTCTATGATGCGTACATAACGAAGAATGCCAAAAACTCAAATGTCACAGTCTCACGTAGGTCATATATCCCACGGAATCAAATCGATATAATTTATGAGCTACTAGGCTAGACAGACACACACATGTCTCTGCCTGTATATATATCAATATTAACAATAATTTAAAAATAAAAGTAATATAATGTTTTAATTATTTCTAAGTATACTATTACAAAATTTATACTTATATAGTATTATAAAATGAAAATATAACAAATAAATTATTTTTATATATATTACTATTTTAAAATAACTATCAATAAAACTACGGATCCGGATATCGGACTAAAAGATTAAGATATCCGGATCCAAATTTATATTTTAAAGTAAATAAAACTACTATTAAAATATATATCAATAAAATCTATATTTTATATGGAGCAAACAAGTTTGGTTCGGGAAGTGTGACGAAATTGACAAGTTCATGTAATTATAGAGGAAGAGAAGAAGAGAGGACACATCCAAATAATACAAACACACATCTACCTTCCTGTCAACATTTTTATTTTATTTTGGTTGTACCAATTATATAATTTATGTGCATTACATTTCTGACAATTTAGTTTCGCTGTATCACATCTACTCATCTTACAAAACAATTAGATTTTTCAAAGGTGTTTGACATGAATCCATGGACAAATGTGATGCAATGGAATACAAGGAGAAGAGCCATTCATTTTTCTGCCGACCTCTTTTTTCTCTCTACAGATTTTCATGCACTCTCATAAAGCTGACTGTGAATTCACGTCTCCTCCTCGTCTTCCTCCGGCCACGAGCTCGACGACGTCGTTCCTAGACTCTCTAGATCTCGACAAACCCAACGCTCGAACCCTTCGCTCGGTCACGCGCCCACCACCACTTACGCAACCAACAGCAGAGGAAGCCGCGACGTCACGACGAGACGACGGAGAGTGGTAACGAGACGAGGGCGTTGACGGTGACGGCGGATAGTCCGAGGCTTAACGCTTCGGGGAAGATCGTGTTTCACGGACTCGAGAGCTCCAGCAGTCCCGGTAACTTCACCGGCGGACCGAGGTTGAAACAGCACCATGGTATGCCGAGATCTCAGTCCGCCCATGTCAGAGTCACTCCTGTTCTCAACGTTCCCGTCTCTTCTCTCCGTGGTGGTCCCAAGTCAGGTCTCTTCTTCGGCCAGCTTTCACTTCTTCTTCGTCTGCGAACAGAGCACAGTTACTACAGAGCAGCAACACTACCAAGAACCGTACCAATCGAACCAGACTCGAACCGACTAGCGAGCTCTGAGAAGCGAACCGGATTCTAATTGTACTTGTACCGACTTTATTCTTCGTTTTAGTTTGGGTTAATTTTTTTGGTTTTAGTTTAACCGGGGCGATTTCATCAGATGAGATTAGATTTGGGTTCGAAATGTAAATAAAGAGAAATATTTGATTTTTCAATTGGTGGTTCTGCATGGAGCGAGTTGTTCGAAAACTGGCGAAAACCAGACTGTCTTTAATTACTGTAGTGAGAGCGAGAAGTGCTTCCCATGTTCAGAGATAGATTCCAAAGATATTAACCACATGTTTACATCATTTAAAAATGTTTTTGGGTCATTATCTACCGTTGTACTTTATTATGAAAAATTTCAAGATACCTGTATTTTACACTTTAGAGGAGCGACAACTTTTGTTTTTCTATTTAAAAATTTTTTGCATGTTAAGAGACAATCCAAAATGCAAATCCTCCCCGTATCGGCTTAATTCTTATACTACACCCGTTTAGTATATTTTAATTTGTGTCAACTTAGTGTAATAGTTTAAGGTTAAAGAGTCGGGTTAGACTGTGATTGGTCATGTCTTGGTCCAGATCAAATTATGAAGTATATTTGGATAGTTTAAGAATGTGTTTGAAATCGACCTGGAGTATATATATATTTGTCTATGGATGCTGATCATCTGGATATGTTGTAACTTCAAGCCATGGATGTTCATATTTAGTTTAGAATAGTTAAACTTGTTTATAGCTAAACTGAGGGGCAATTTAGGAATGGTCAAAGCGTGAAGAAAGATGTCAGTCATACTATTTGCATTTTCCGAGTACATAAAACTGGTTCCAATAATTTTTTGTCTATGCACAAATGCATCGCAACATAAAAGTTGTTCGTCAATCTTGAACGTTGTGTTTTCAATCCTATCCGTTGGATTTTTCTTTTTCCACACCTCCATTTAGTGACAACAATACATATCATCGTTCCCCTTAAACATTTAGTGACAACAATACATATCATCGTTCCCCTTAAACATTTAGTGACAACAATACATATCATCGTTCCCCTTAAACATTTAGTGACAACAATACATATCATCGTTCCCCTTAAACATTTAGTGACAACAATACATATCATCGTTCCCCTTAAACATTTAGTGACAACAATACATATCATCGTTCCCCTTAAACATTTAGTGACAACAATACATATCATCGTTCCCCTTAAACATTTAGTGACAACAACACATCAGAGAACAAAAATGGAGCTATGAATGTTTCCTTTATGTAAGAAATCAATCGGTGTGATCTTAGCTCTAAACTGATTAAAATATGTTAAACTCTCACTAGGAAACCGTTTGTCAAAACAACATATCAAACTTTCCACCATTGTAGGCATAGCAAACATATGATGCAGAAAAAAGTGACATGATTATAACAGAAACTACATATACATTAGTTTTCTTTACAAAATAGTCTTGGATTAAAAAGTAGACTTCGAGTTTGGATGAATGCTTAGTTTCACTAAAAATACGAATTACAAAACAGCTACTCCTATGAACGTATCTTATTCTCACTAATTTATCCTACAATTTACAAGCATGTTGTTTGATTTAAAATATCAAATACTACCAAATATAACAACAAAATAAAACAGCCCCAAAATATATATGCGCTACGGTCTTTTGACTAGCTTTTGAAATTATAGGGACCCATCGGCTTCTTGGTTATTATTTGTCTTTTGGCTGTCATATTCGACCAAAAATGGTACGTACGTACAATACAACCACAGTGTTAATCACTGATTACTACAACACAAAAGTGCAACCACTTATTTCTACACCGTACACACGAATACAAATGGATGTTCTCACGAGTCGCATTCTATGATGCGTACATAACGAAGAATGCCAAAAACTCAAATGTCACAGTCTCACGTAGGTCATATATCCCACGGAATCAAATCGATATAATTTATGAGCTACTAGGCTAGACAGACACACACATGTCTCTGCCTGTATATATATCAATAAAATCTATATTTTATATGGAGCAAACAAGTTTGGTTCGGGAAGTGTGACGAAATTGACAAGTTCATGTAATTATAGAGGAAGAGAAGAAGAGAGGGACACATCCAAATAATACAAACACACATCTACCTTCCTGTCAACATTTTTATTTTATTTTGGTTGTACCAATTATATAATTTATGTGCATTACATTTCTGACAATTTAGTTTCGCTGTATCACATCTACTCATCTTACAAAACAATTAGATTTTTCAAAGGTGTTTGACATGAATCCATGGACAAATGTGATGCAATGGAATACAAGGAGAAGAGCCATTCATTTTTCTGCCGACCTCTTTTTTCTCTCTACAGATTTTCATGCACTCTCATAAAGCTGACTGTGAATTCACGTCTCCTCCTCGTCTCACATTTTCTAGATTGATTTTGAATTTATTTATGCCTTTAAAACTAGATTTACCTGATAAAAATGGTTAATTCTAGACACTGGATGGATCTGGTATTTGGAGTATTTTAAGGTATCCAGATTTGGATACTTGTCCAATGAATCCATATTTTATTATTCTTATATGGATTAGGGGTTTTGGATATCAGGGTGTCGGATATCTTCCTAAAATTATAATATTAAATGAGATATCGGATCCAAATTTATATTTTAAAGTAAATAAAACTACTATTAAAATATATATCAATATTAACAATAATTTAAAAATAAAAGTAATATAATGTTTTAATTATTTCTAAGTATACTATTACAAAATTTATACTTATATAGTATTATAAAAATGAAAATATAACAAATAAATTATTTTTATATATATTACTATTTTAAAATAACTATCAATAAAACTACGGATCCGGATATCGGACTAAAAGATTAAGATATCCGGATCGGTTCGGTTTGAAGGATCTACCATTTTACTATCGGATTCGGTCTCCGGATATTGAATTTTCGAGCGGATCACGGGCGGATTCGATTACGATCGAATCGGATCTCGGATAATAAGTTTCATGTCTAATTAATTCATTAATTCAAATAATTTACTCTCTAAATAAAAGTTAAATTATTATAATTTAGACTCTACTCGTATAAGTTTGCGAGTCAAAACCTATTAGTTAAAAACGAGAGAAATTTACCCATTCTATTGGATTGGACGTAACATAAATCTTTCATCTTTCGAGAATATGGGTTTGTGACTTGTGAGGTACAAGTCCATTCATATGCTACAAATTGTCAGCCTACAATATTAGTTACACAGATATCTGTACCATAAAATTATAAATATTTTTCTACCAGCTGTACATTCAAAACCTGGGAATAAATTATGATTTAAATTATCCAGTGAATCATCGAAATTTGGTGTCATATGGTAAAAGAACAAACAAGTGTGAAGTTAATTAGTAGTATAAGACTAAACTAGTAGCTTTCGTGGTAATCGCAGATCTCTTCACAGTAGTATTAAAGATTCTGACGGACGTGTGTACTAATGGTATTTGGTAGTAGTGAACGTAGTTATCTTTTGCAGTATCTACACCTTTAGTGGGCCGTTTTAAGCCCGACCCGACCAGAAACTCTACCCGAAATGATTGTACCCAGTGAAAGAGAACACGTGTGTTCTGTCTATATGAGAATCTGAGGCTGAGCTGTATATATTGCTCTGTCTCTGTCATCGCCACTTCTCTACAAACCCTTCAAAAAAACTCTCTTTCTCTCTCTCGGTATCATCTCTAAATGACGTCGGTTTGCGTTAAAAACGTTAGTACTTCACCGGAGAAGCTATCTCCGGCGAGTCATTCTCGGAAGACCTCCAAAACAACGTCGGTGACGAGCCAGGAATCTCAAAACGAAGATCCTGTGGACTTCGAGTTTCTTCTCGAAGATCCCGTCACAATGCTGACCGCCGACGAGCTTTTCTCCGACGGAAAGCTAGTCCCTCTAAAGTTCTCCGGCGCGGTTAACTCGGAGGAGAAGCCTATGGTTCCGGCGGTTAACACGGCGGCGGAGAAACCATGCCGAAGACTGGAGATGGAGATCGATCCTTACCTCTTCTCCCCGAGAGCTCCTCGCTGCACCGTGAGATGGCGTGAGCTTTTAGGCCTTAAGAGACTCAGCAAAACGCCGGAAGAAGCTTCCTCGCCGTCGTCACGGTTGTCTTCTTCAACTCCAAATCCCAAGACGAGCTCGTTCAGGCATTTCCTCAACCGGAGTTCCAAATCTCCAGCCGCAGCCGCAGCTCCTCCTCCTCCGACGGTGGTAAAAGACTCAGACATCTCGGAGTCGTCAGCGTCAATCTCCTCCTCACGCCTCTCCCTCTCCTCCTCGTCTTCCTCCGGCCACGAGCTCGACGACGTCGTTCCTAGACTCTCTAGATCTCGACAAACCCAACGCTCGAACCCTTCGCTCGGTCACGCGCCCACCACCACTTACGCAACCAACAGCAGAGGAAGCCGCGACGTCACGACGAGACGACGGAGAGTGGTAACGAGACGAGGGCGTTGACGGTGACGGCGGATAGTCCGAGGCTTAACGCTTCGGGGAAGATCGTGTTTCACGGACTCGAGAGAAGCTCCAGCAGTCCCGGTAACTTCACCGGCGGACCGAGGTTGAAACAGCACCATGGTATGCCGAGATCTCAGTCCGCCCATGTCAGAGTCACTCCTGTTCTCAACGTTCCCGTCTCTTCTCTCCGTGGTGGTCCCAAGTCAGGTCTCTTCTTCGGCCAGCTTTTCACTTCTTCTTCGTCTGCGAACAGAGCACAGTTACTACAGAGCAGCAACACTACCAAGAACCGTACCAATCGAACCAGACTCGAACCGACTAGCGAGCTCTGAGAAGCGAACCGGATTCTAATTGTACTTGTACCGACTTTATTCTTCGTTTTAGTTTGGGTTAATTTTTTTTTTGGTTTTTAGTTTAACCGGGGCGATTTCATCAGATGAGATTAGATTTGGGTTCGAAATGTAAATAAAGAGAAATATTTGATTTTTCAATTGGTGGTTCTGCATGGAGCGAGTTGTTCGAAAACTGGCGAAAACCAGACTGTCTTTAATTACTGTAGTGAGAGCGAGAGTGCTTCCCATGTTCAGAGATAGATTCCAAAGATATTAACCACATGTTTACATCATTTAAAAATGTTTTGGGTCATTATCTACCGTTGTACTTTATTATGAAAAATTTCAAGATACCTGTATTTTACACTTTAGAGGAGCGACAACTTTTGTTTTCTATTTAAAAATTTTTGCATGTTAAGAGACAATCCAAAATGCAAATCCTCCCCGTATCGGCTTAATTCTTATACTACACCCGTTTAGTATATTTTAATTTGTGTCAACTTAGTGTAATAGTTTAAGGTTAAAGAGTCGGGTTAGACTGTGATTGGTCATGTCTTGGTCCAGATCAAATTATGAAGTATATTTGGATAGTTTAAGAATGTGTTTGAAATCGACCTGGAGTATATATATATTTGTCTATGGATGCTGATCATCTGGATATGTTGTAACTTCAAGCCATGGATGTTCATATTTAGTTTAGAATAGTTAAACTTGTTTATAGCTAAACTGAGGGGCAATTTAGGGAATGGTCAAAGCGTGAAGAAAGATGTCAGTCATACTATTTGCATTTTCCGAGTACATAAAACTGGTTCCAATAATTTTTTGTCTATGCACAAATGCATCGCAACATAAAAGTTGTTCGTCAATCTTGAACGTTGTGTTTTCAATCCTATCCGTTGGATTTTTCTTTTTTCCACACCTCCATTTAGTGACAACAATACATATCATCGTTCCCCTTAAACATTTAGTGACAACAACACATCAGAGAACAAAAATGGAGCTATGAATGTTTCCTTTATGTAAGAAATCAATCGGTGTGATCTTAGCTCTAAACTGATTAAAATATGTTAAACTCTCACTAGGAAACCGTTTGTCAAAACAACATATCAAACTTTCCACCATTGTAGGCATAGCAAACATATGATGCAGAAAAAAGTGACATGATTATAACAGAAACTACATATACATTAGTTTTCTTTACAAAATAGTCTTGGATTAAAAAGTAGACTTCGAGTTTGGATGAATGCTTAGTTTCACCTTCTTTTTTTTGTCAACAATGCTTAGTTTCACTAAAAATACGAATTACAAAACAGCTACTCCTATGAACGTATCTTATTCTCACTAATTTATCCTACAATTTACAAGCATGTTGTTTGATTTAAAATATCAAATACTACCAAATATAACAACAAAATAAAACAGCCCCAAAAATATATATGCGCTACGGTCTTTTTGACTAGCTTTTGAAATTATAGGGACCCATCGGCTTCTTGGTTATTATTTGTCTTTTGGCTGTCATATTCGACCAAAAATGGTACGTACGTACAATACAACCACAGTGTTAATCACTGATTACTACAACACAAAAGTGCAACCACTTATTTCTACACCGTACACACGAATACAAATGGATGTTCTCACGAGTCGCATTCTATGAACAATAAGCAAAATATGAAAATAACTAGTTATGCTATAAAGAGTTACAATTGACATGAATGGATGCAATTATATTATATTATCTTAGCTAAATTAAATATACAGTAGTACACTTTGAAACTTTCTATAATACTTGTTTGTATCAAGGGACAAATGTACAAAAATCAAATGTAAAATATCATATCGTTTAGAATAAGAAATAATAAATCCAAAAGTAGTAACAAGGATAATAAAAATATCAAGAACAAGGTTGGGGAAATAAAGGAGAGAACGTGATAGTTCCCAGTCTTGCGCCCTCTGGGTAGATTCTCTATCACCAGTTTGATTCGCATGATGCTTTTATTCAAATGTCTCTTTGCTCTTTTCTCGATATCTCTATTTATTGACATTTTCTTGCATTATATATTGTGATAACTCGAGAGTCACGACAAATTGCCTAAGTAGAAAAGGCCGACAAGAAATTAGGAATTAGTTAGGAATAGATACCGAGTTAAGAATGTAAAATGGACATTAACATATCATAGTTTTCACTTCCTCATAAAAAAACAAGTACCAGAATCCAAAACTAGTCCAGTATAAAGACCCTATAAACCTAGCTAGTCTACTTCTTGTTGTTTGCGAGATTGACTATATCATTGGAAAATGAGTTTGTGACATGGTGGGATACACAACTTTTTTTTTTTTGCTAAGTGACGCTACCTAGTCTATGAACTAGGACGATGGACGTCCTTATACTGATTTGGCAACAAAACTGTTAAGTGTGCGAGCGTGACAAAGATGCAATGTATATCAAATGATAATAATTTCATTGCATTAAATCAGGTTGGTGGGTAGCTCCTCTCATTGCATTAACTCAGGTTGGAGTGTATGTTTAGCTTTGTTAAAAGCATGCATGAAAAATCTAGTAATCTTTATAATGGCATTTAGTGAAAGTGAATGGAACCAAGGGGACATATATATACATTGGCTGCAGACAAAAAAAAGAGGAGGCAGGTTGAGCTGGGTTCTTAGCTGTTTGCTGCAGTGAACCAGATGCCAAATTCAATAGTAAATATTTATTGTTTAGTTAATATGTACAGTGAGAAGCAGGAAAAAAGAAAGGAAGTGACAAAAATGTATATGTGATTGCAATGGCAATGAGGATGGATTTGAGTTTATTACTGTTAAAGTCAAATTTGGAACTATGTGTAAGAAGAAACAGTACTTATTGCTTTGTCTTCTTCTCATATCTCTCTCCAGGTACTTTCTTGCTCTTTCTCAAACCTGATTATAATTTCAAACCCTTATAATGGGCCTTGAAAGATGTTTGGGCCATTTAAAAATCAAGGCCTTATCCAAATTTAAGGGAAAGCCGAAACCCTAGCTATATAAGATGGAGTGGAGTGCTCGACGAAACAACAAAGCGGAGGAGAATCTGATTTCGGCGACTTGACGATGAGGGCGAAGGTATGAAAATTTGCTTGTTTCGATTTAGATCTTCTTTTTATCCGTCTCTATAGGCTTCCTTGTTAGGATTGGGTTCTCTTTTGATCTTTAATGGACGCTGAGTATTGTCTGTTTTGATAAGTGAACTTGCTTATTGATTTTTCATTTCGCTTGCAAAATGATCTACTCTTGATATCTCATTGCAGTCCCCGCTTAGGTTAAATATCCATGCTAGTTTTGTAAGTAGAAATTAAAATTAACAGTTATGATTGTCTGATTACTTATATTGATCGAACGAAAACAAACTGGTTGGATTAATGTCGTTGTTGTGGTTTGATCGTATATTTTGTTTTTGCAGTGGAAGAAGAAGCGCATGAGGAGACTGAAGAGGAAGCGCAGAAAGATGAGACAGCGGTCCAAGTAGTCTGTCTGTGTTTCAAATCCATAAATCTCCGTCATTCCTTTCTAGTTTCGTTCCTGAACCTTTTTATATTTTGTGTTTTCTACATTTTAAGTTCAAACAATGGTGTGTAGAACATGCTTTGCTTGCTCACTACCTTTTATCATCTATAAAGCAGAGGTTTATTATGGCTTATGATTTTTTTGGATATCTTCTGTTTATTTGAAGTCTATAGCCTTGATGAATGATCAAAATACTCTTGTAACCATTTTATTGAGAAAAGCAACGTACCTACAAGCATATTGGATCCACTCCAACTATCTGTTGTTGTTGATCACCGGTGGTTGCAGAGGCTGACTCGTTTTGTATCTCACTCGAATTGCCTTGTTCTCCGATTTGCTTCGTTTGAGCTGTTGCGTATGTGATGCCGTCCTTGTTCTTTGCCATCTCTACGGTTTGATGGATCACGACTTGGATGTTTGATAATTTATAAAAGAGAGAAGAGATTCAACGCGTCTTTCTCCAGACTTTCGTGTTGGCTTACTTCTCCTTCTTCGTTTCTCTTATGTCACGTTTATCACTAGTTGTAAACTTGAAATGCCCCGTCCAACAACAACATACTTTTCGTTGTACATAATTAAGTACAATGGCTCAAGTAGAATCGACTCAATGATGAAGAAGACGAGGTCTGCAAGAAGGATAGAATGAGATCCAGGAGTATACAAAAAGAAAAGCTCACCGACTCTAGTCACCTCGATGATTGACTGATTGTCTTCCTCTTGCCCACACGTCCATTGGAAGATTTGTATGTCTTATGTCACTAAGACATGAACAGAGCCAATGTTCGCTTCAGTTCACATTCTCTTCTCTGCTGTTTGTCCAATTTCTAGACATTCGATGTATCACTGAACTCCTCAAATTGAAAACCCTTCTGAATGAAAACTGAAAAAAAAAAACAAATGGGCCATTACGTAAGACAAATGATTCTCGAGGGGCTTTAAATAGTTTTTGAAAATTGAAGAACAGAGTCACCCATTCATAAAAAGCCTTGAATTTTATCAATCTCCATCGGACAAAATCAAATTCCCGACAGAGATTGGTTAAAAAAGGCTTCCCCTTTGACATTTCTGGTCTTTAACTTTTGTCGTTCCCGGCGCTCAAATCTGGCGAAACCTCACTTGTCCTTGTTCCGGTACGCTAAGTTCAATCTCTGATTCCTCTTAGATTCACCTCCAGGGCTTCTCTCTTAACTTCTCGTGCCGTGAAAGTCTCAGTTTTTCCCTGGTCTCTTACCATCATAACGGGCTTTGATCCAATATTCAAGATGATACCTTTCAGAAACATCGATGGTGGATTGAGAATTTAGGTATCTCCTCGAGGTTTCAATGGCAGGAAACGGGATGCCTACATTGGGTCGCGTCAAGGTCTGCGATTTACTTCCCACCGAAGGTTCACCTTCCGATTCCTACAAGTTAGCCGTGACCACACTCTCCCAATCCCTAGCACAGTACTCCGCCGCCATCATCCAGTTCCCTCCCACCGACGGAGCCCTCCTCAGATCCGGTCTCGACTCCGCCAAACTCTATTTCCACCAGAGAGATCCCTATCCCACCACCACCAACGACATGATCCCACACGCAAACGATCCGAGAGAATGGTGCAAAACCTCCGGGTACTACTCAGACCCTCAGTCATGGCAAGAGAGCTACGAGTATAGACCTGGCTTGACCTTCACCGAGGCGGCAGCAGCTGCTGCTACTTCCATGGAGTTCCCTCCTTCTGGTCTCCCTGACATCTTTGCTCTCTTAGGCAGAGCTTCTCGTTTGGTTCTCGACGCGATTGGTTTCTATCTGAATCTGAGAAGCTCTCCGTTTACTGAGATTCTTGATAATGTTCCTTTGAGGAGTAACGAGGTTTCTTCCTCCGTGTTGTCTGTTTGCTGCTACGCGAGGCCTTCTTTTCATCACCATAACTTGACGGAAGAAGACGAGCAGCTTCTCTTGTACTCGGACCACGATCACCAGCTCGACAAGAGTCTGATCACGTTCGTGAAATCGGATAAGGCGGGGTTGCATATCAGGGACATGCACGGGCAGTGGATTCTGGTGGATGTGGATCTTGGTCCTCAGGAGGCTGTTGTGTACACAGGGCTGGCTCTTTACCAGGCTACGGCTGGTTATGTGAGTCCTGCGGTGTATAGAACTGATCTAAACAGTATGCAGGGGAGTATAGAAGGAGATTCTCCTTGGCGTTTAAGCTCATGCCGAAATCGATGACTAATCTGAGTTGCTCCGAGATGAGAGCAGCGGGACATGGTGTTGAAGCTCAGTTTCAGATTCGGTTCCGGTTGATGATTTTATGCAGAGACCTCACTCGAATGATGAACTCTTTAACAGACAGACTTTGCAAAGCTTCACTGTCCCTCTATCCCAGGATGGTATAACAGTTTACTCTTTTGTCTTAACGCTTAGTTTGGTCTTTCATAGCTGTCAATGAATGAAAAGAGTTAGGTTATATCCATTTATCGTCAATTGATTTTAAGTTAGAAACCCATGATAAACTTCGAATTTAACATGGTATAGCATTAGTGAGAGTGTTTGGATGAAATCCCACATCGATTGCAGAGAAATAATTAACTAATATATAAAGGTTAGGACCGATCGAATGTCTTTGTTTCATAGTTTTTGTTTAATTTACTCTTTAATGAGAAGTTTTTAATGACAGAAGGTTCTTCATTTGATGGATGGTATAGGATCTATGAAACAGCTGAAAAGAGGAAGAAGAGTGATTCAAGACTAAAACCACTACCACCGTCAAAGCGGCTGAGGTTAGAAGCGCAGAGAGTTCTCAAGGAGCGAGTTCAGGAGATTGCAGATAAGAAAGGAATCAAACTCAGATTCTGCAACCTCAAGGACTGCGAGTAACCACAATACAATCAACAGCCCTTGCATATAAAAATGGAGATAGGGTGGCCTCAGGGAGTTCCATTTGTTCATCCTCACGATCTCCCAAACAAAGCTAAAATCGGGTTCCTTGAGACATATGAGCCAGGATGGTCTGAAACACATGATATGGAGCTTAATCCCTCTGAAGCCGCTCAAGGAAACCAACACGTGACTTAACTGTAACCATTCTTTTACCCAATAACTCATTTCTCTCTCACTGGAACTTGTATTTTCCGAGGTTTTATACCAGTTCATTGGTTTTATTACAGGAGATGAGAGAGTTCCAGTCTTGGTCTCTTGTTTGCCTGGACTGTTCCGGTCACGCTTCAGGGTCAGTGATTGCACATGATACATATGAGCTATGGAACATCAGAGATAAAGCTGTGTGAATGGCTCTTATTATTTTGACTCATTGTACATTTCGTGTTTGTATGATAGATATCAGTATAGCATGTTCTGTGTTTTACTCCATCTAAAAACAACATCATATGGTAGTAGTGTCCAGTGGTTGTGATAAATAAGATTTGAATTCTTTATAGACTGAAAATATTCTATCTAACAGCCGTGAAATTACACAGCTCAATTACATAACACCATGAAGAAACCAGCCTTGAAGCAGGATGGTCTCACTCTAATCTATAAAGAAACTACAAACATGTCCGAGATCTCCCGAGTGTTGTTGAACCATCTTAGCCAGCAAAATCCATTAACCCCTTAAGCCGAGAGCTGTGTAAAAGCATCAGAACAATGCCACTGATCAACAAACTATTTGCCTTTTTCTTTTTGTTTCTGGAGCAGATAGTATCATCATCAGCTTCGGGGTGGTGGTTCATCTTGGAATGGAAGTGGAACTGACATGGCATTTCCGTAGAAATCTTCCAAGTTATAGAAGGCTCTTTGTGGAGGTAAGAAAATATGGATCACCACATCTCCTGAAAGCATACAACATAAACTGTCATCTTTCTTATCCAAACCCAAACGCCATGATGAAGCAAAGAAAAAAACTCACCATAGTCCAACAATGTCCATGCATTTGGCTTCACATCTCCATTAGCAACTCTCCCATACTTCTTCTCAGCCAGGTCTCTCATCCTAGACCTGCATCACGATGAGAGAAAGTCTGTGTTTAGCGATGGTTTTGGAATGTGGAAGTCTTAAATAGATCTCTCTACCCGATTGCATCGATTTGAGGGCGGGAGAATGCAGTGGTTATGATGAAAAACCGAGTCCAGTAAACGAGAGGCTTCACAAAGAGAACCTTAATGTCTCCAGCTTTCACTTCACTAGCAACTTTAGCCATTTCAACAGCAACTGCAAAGAGTGGATAACAACAACAACAACATAAGACCACCATCCTAAGCCAATAAGTAGAAACATAGTGTTTAGGCTTACATGCTAAACTTTCAGCGTCATCATCAACCTCAGCTGCTGGAGACTTAAGATCGTCGCTCTTGTAAACAACCTTCCCATATTTGTTGAACAAGTCGTCGAACATCTCATCACTATCTTCACTTACATCCTACACAATTGGGTAACTTGTATCAATTCAAACACAATTGGGTAACATAGTGTTATTATCAATTCAAACCAACTCAGAAACTCAATTGGGTAACTTGTATAAGTTCTAGGATGTTAAAAAGGTTGAAACTTCGAAACAAAAACAAGAAAAGTTGTAAACTTTCATCGAGTTTCTCTGCAATCAAACAGACCCTCGAGTCTATCTTCCATGTGACAGTGAAAACAAAACATGAAACCTTAAGTTGATTCCTACAAGAAACACAAGTAGGAAGGAAACTGAGAGAACAGAGAAGCAGTTTAGAGTTTGAACATACCGAGAGGAAGCCATCTTCAGCTCCCTTTTCCACAGCGAATCTCTTCGAGTTACCGAGAGTTGTCAAAACTTTGCCTCTGGATAGTCGCAAAGAGCGATTATACGGTGTCGATAGGTCTCCGTTGTTGAGGCATAACAGCGAAGAGGAGGAAAGCTGTCTGGGTATTTGAGAGGACGAACATGGTAATCGAGAACCTCCGGAAAGCAGAGCTCCGGCGACGTTGAGACCGGTGGAAGATGCCATTGTATCGGGGAGGTAAGCAGGACAGTTTCGAAAAACACTGGTCGCCGTTTTAGAAGCGGATAAGAAGATATTTGTCCTTTAACCCTATCCTGCTTCTTCTTTTTTTTTTTTTTTTTTTTCTTTTTTCTTTTGTCCCTGTGTCACTTTTTTTTTACCAGACTGTAATTTTTTTAAGTTGATTTCTTTTGTGATCTTCTTACACAGGTATATGATAAAAATGTAAATACGATTATAATTCATGTGACATTTTGGTCTAGACCAGTTCTTTTATATATCTTTTTATTGGTTTTTTTTTATATTTCGTTTTAGATTCGATTTAAGAAAAGTTATTCTTGTGACATTTTGGTCTAGACCAGTTTCGTTTGATGTTATTTCGTTTGAACAAAAAAGGTATTTTGTTTTTGACATTCATGTGATATTTTTTTTTTCTAGACCAGTCTCTTTTCTGATATTATTGCATTGAACAAAAAGAAAATTGTTCAATAAAAATTATATCGTTTAGATTTGGTTTATTGTCTAGATAAGCGTCTAGTAGCTGTCTGAACCGATTTTTACTAAGGATCTGATTGGTTTCTCTGTTATCTCTCGTAAACGTAGTTTTTACGGTTGGTAACGGTTGTTGGTGTTTTATAATAATCACAAAAATGGTATAAATCATTTCAAACCGCTCCGAACCTCTTAAAATCAAAAGATGGTTTTTACTAACGTTTGTAGTTACGGTGGATAAATAAATATAAAAATATTTTAAGATTTTAAATAAAATTTTTTAAATGAAACTATTATTAATAAAAGTATATATACATTTTATATTTAAATTTAAGCTGACAAACAATATCATAATTTATTTAATAAAAATTTAAGCGAAGAATATTCACTATAATTTTAAACATTAATATATATACATACATAAAGATATATACATATATAAAAGAAACAAAATATTCTTTTAAATTTTTAATATATATCTTTAAAATAAATTTTATTGAAATTATAACTTTCATCTAAATTAAAAAATTAAATGAATAACATAATATTATTATTAATTATACAATATTAATAATTATTATAATGTTATCACAATAGTATGTTTTTATATTTTATGATGTTATAATATATTAATATAGGTAATTTACTATTAAAAAAAAATACTATTAAACAGCATCATTATTTCATAATCATTCTGTTATATTATAAATATCCCGCAAATATACCAAATTTTAACTGATGTATTAGTCATACAAATCGCTTAATAATGCTATAAACCGCAATTATCCATATTTACAAACTCCTGCAATCATCTTGACCGCTGTGTCTCAGTAGTCAGACCGTAAGACAAAAGTATGAATGTTAATGTCATCCTTCCTCAAAAGAATGTTTTTAAGGTTGTGAAGTCTATCAAAGACCTGTTGAGGTTCTATCTCAATAGATACAGAGATCGTATCATGGGCTTATTTACAGTATAAAGAGTAATTGGGCCTTAGTTCAAACGAGCCTGATTCAAAAAGTCATATCAGCTAATGAACATGGCAATCGAAAACTTCTTAATTCAAAAGCCCGATGTTCTCTTTCATTGTCAGTTTGTTTATATCCTTTTTTCAGAACCATGTTGATTTCATTGCTAAGATTACAGGCTAGCTTGTTGATATATGGAATCAATGAGATATGAAACTATCGAAAAGATAAGACTTGGAAATGGGATGGACCACTAAGGTTTCCAAATTGGCATAGATCATTAACCATCATATACACATATAAAAATGTCGCATTCTATGATGCGTACATAACGAAGAATGCCAAAAAAACTCAAATGTCACAGTCTCACGTAGGTCATATATCCCACGGAATCAAATCGATATAATTTATGAGCTACTAGGCTAGACAGACACACACATGTCTCTGCCTGTATATATATCAATAAAATCTATATTTTATATGGAGCAAACAAGTTTGGTTTGGGAAGTGTGATAAATTGGACAAGTTCATGTAATTATAGAGGAAAAGAAGAAGAGAGGGACACATCCAAATAATACAAACGCGCATCTACCTTCCTGTCAACATTTTTATTATTATTTTGGTTGTACCAATTATATAATTTATGTGCATTACATTTCTGACAATTTAGTTTCGCTGTATCACATCTACTCATCTTACAAAACAATTAGATTTTTCAAAGGTGTTTGACATGAATCCATGGACAAATGTGATGCAATGGAATACAAGGAGAAGAGCCATTCATTTTTCTGCCGACCTCTTTTTTCTCTCTACAGATTTTCATGCACTCTCATAAAGCTGACTGTGAATTCACGTCTCCTCCTCGTCTCACATTTTCTAGATTGATTTTGAATTTATTTATGCGTTTTTTTAAAATATGTATCCATGTTATATTCATTTAGGAAAGATAGACCTATTAATATCACTCGTTTTGATTTTTTTATGTGTAGTAGGTTGGACGGTGAGGTGATGATTCCCCTATCTAAACCCAAAGGTTATATTATTTCAACTATATGTTCATCAATATTGGCAGCTAGTTAGCAGGTTGGTTAAATAATTTAAATATGTCATGTTTAGTCAAATTTGAGCTATAGACATGGGGAAAAAATGTTTTATATCTAACATGGGAAAATGAGATTAGTTGTGGCATCTGATTCCAAAATCAAACGTTAACGTGCGGATGGGTCATCATAAGGATTAGGTGAAAGCGTGAGTGATGATAATTGAGGGATTTCTTTTATTTTGATTATATATGTGAGACCTCGATAATTACGGCCCCGTCTCGATCTACAAATTGCCTTGGATCCACGTAACGTATGTGTTAAAGACTTGAAAACTCATTGATATCTTTGCTGTTCTACTCAATTATCACTTTATCAGATAGATTAGGTAGGTCCACATGGGTGCAGGAAATCGAGTGTAACGCTCCAAAATTAAATCGTGGAATATATAATTGTTGCAACGAGTGGAAATGAAGGTTCTAGGTGTGTTTCCTATTGAAGTGAGATGTTGGTATTGGGATCGATTCACCTATATATCCACATACCTTCCCCACGAAGAAACCCTAATTTAAATAACGTAGTATCCGCTTTTAATTCCTATAGCGATTATTTTGAACCCAAACGATTATCAGATATGGTGGTTGCATACCAAACTAATTTGAGGTTCCATTTACACCACAAAAAAACGATGGATTAAACTTACATTTGTATAAATATACATGATAGCGGGAACCTATAATATCATTTGAGAAATCCTTTTCAACTGTTCAAATACAAAAAAAAAAAACATTTGCAATTATTTCTGTTGATGGAAGTAGTAGAAAAAGTGGAAACACATAATTGAAGTATATGGACTATAATGACACATATCTCACTTTTTGTAGTGCATGTGATGGCATCTCGAGCCGTATCCAATTCCTTGCTCAACAAACTTTTCTGATGCATTGCTTTCACGTATTTTGTGTTTATCGATATCTATAACTTGAAATATATACGGGATGTGCATATACTTTCTTTTAAATGTTTATATATATGGGATGTTTATTTGTTTTTGTATATATTTTTCTTTTTTTCTGTATATATGTATACCTATGGGTATGGGATATATGACGAGGTCTTCGGTCTATATATCAAGAATATATGGTAGAGTACCTTACGAACACTAGAAAATATATTATGCATGTAGGGATGATGAAAGCGAGATTCCCTCGAGAAATGAATAATAAAGTTTGTAACGTATAGAAAATTAGATGTGGTTTAATTGTTTATGCGTTTGTGTGACATTGAGATTCTCATTATAGTTAGCGGTTGAGATGATGTGTGGACTGGAAACTAATTGATCAGCGACTTCTTAAACTCAACCAAAGAAAAGAAAAGAGAAGAAGTACTTTTATCATGTATTTGCCCTCAAAAGCAAGCAAGCCAGAACCACTGACCTACATTTATATTCATATTTTTTACGTTTATTTTCTTGCAAACATAAATTAATTTTAGTACCATTCTACATTTATTTAATGATTTTTCTCGCTACAAACTTCTGGTAAAGTAATTAAATGATGCGTTGAAATATGGGAAGAAGTACATTTGTATATCTTATAGGAAATTATGGTTACTCTAGAAAGTATATGTACATAATTTTTCTATAGAAAGAAAATAAAATTTGAACGAATGTACCTTTCCTTCCTCTGATAATAAATATTTAGGGTTTTAAAACGAAAAAAAAAAAACTAAAATTTATCTAAACTATAAACTCAGATGAAGGAGAGCATATTGGTAATTTGATACCATGTAATTAGTAAAAAAAGTAATAAATTAACAGTTCCGACGTAAGACTCATTCAATTTTCTTCTTATATTATCTAAAGATTATGCAAGTTTTATAGTTTAGTTCTATTGGAATGTGACTCTTTAACAAGCAATTATATTTTAGAACGAGCCTCTACTTTTGTTATTAGGCAACCTGTAACCTTTTCTTATTTTTTAATATTGTGTTGTCACCCATAAAAAAATGAAATAGTAGTTGTACGATGTCAGGTCGACCCAAATGCCTGATACGACTAAAAAATAATGGTAGAGATAATTTTCTGAAAAGCAGATGATGCAGCAGGCATGCCCATCTTAATGCGTTTGCTAGCCAGCCTCGTGATTCTATGCCTCTCTTCGTGCTCTAGCATTCCCAAGATAACTTAGTTTATCAGTTGGTGGCTTATAGATATGCAAACAAATATATTTAATCATAAAGTTATCTCGACATTAGTTTATTTCTTCGGTGATTACATCTGGTCACCAAAAAGGCGTCCACCCGCACAGACAAAGGAAAAAAAACTGTAGATTCGAATATATGAAAAAAACTATGGAAAATATGAACTCATTGTAAAGTTATTAAATCCATATGTAAAGTACACCTTGTGAGCATCTATTCCAGATTGTCTTTGATCATAGATGTAGAACGCAATGATTCATCCCAGAATTTTTGCATGGGTTGATTTCATATAGCAAACTAAAAACATAAAATGCTATAAGAAAATCAAAAGTTTAGCCAATGATTAATAAAAGGTATGCTGGTCTAATTAAACAGCTAAACCATATGACAACGATATTGTTAATAAAATTCATATAAGCGTTGACATGCGATGCAAGGTTTGATTATAACAAAATGTATAACGTCTCGCTGATGCAAAGACATTCATAAAACAATTCCGAACAAAACAATGTTGACAAAAGAAGTTTTAAACTTAAATAAAAACGTCAGCAATCAAAAGAATATAAATTATTTGGGATGGTGAGTATACGCCAAACTAACAATAAGAGAGACTAAGAGATTAATGAGTTTTCTATTAATGTGGCAATGACACTACCCGTAGTATCGAAGAGAGGTTTGGGACACCGGGCGTGAGGTTAGGATAACAGACGTGGCAACCATAACCATGAAAGTAACAACAAAACATAATTAAGTAATTTAAGGAAAAAAACAAAATTATAAAAGAGGTAAAGAAACAGCGGTGGATTTATACTGTATTATTGTCATTTTTTGTTATATGAAAGTTTTCTCGTTACATTAAATTAAAAAAAAATCAAGAATAATGCCTTTTTTGAACAAAAAAAAATCAAGAATAATGCCTTTTTGAACAAAAAAATCAAGAATAATGCCTTTTTGAACAAAAAAATCAAGAATAATGCCTTTTTGAACAAAAAAATCAAGAATAATGCCTTTTTGAACAAAAAAATCAAGAATAATGCCTTTTTGAACAAAAAAATCAAGAATAATGCCTTTTTGAACAAAAAAATCAAGAATAATGCCTTTTTTGAACAAAAAAAAATCAAGAATAATGCCAAGCTGGCACCTCACACGTGCCCATGCGACCCTCGTATCCAGGCAACACAATCACACGTGGACCAAAGGTCCCACACCTTAATATTTTGTCTTTTTTCACACGTGGCATTGTCAGTGACCGTCTGTTATCTAGTCCTCTGGTTCATTTACGGATTCGCCTCGTTGGAATCTAATAACGGGCTTGTCCGAGTCTGCCCTAACGGATAAGGCACTCCTCATTTATTTTTGTATTTTCTGTTTAAGTAATTGATTAAGAAATTTCTGAACCTTTCAAACTCATGCATGCAAAGCGATTAATAACGAATTTATTTATATACAGAGAAAAGTAAAATAGGAAGTTTTTAAAGTAAAAAAAAAAGTAAAAGATAGATATTATGATTTTGACCCTAACATCTGTCGTAGTCAAAAGTGTTTTTTTTTTGTCATGAAGAACCGCTTAAAAAGGCAACTTATTTATTAATGGTTACTGGTCAGCAGGATAACCGAAGAATCCTCATGATTAATGTTTTTAATTATTAAAAAAATACTTTCTAGAAAGCAACAAATTAAGAAAATTATTAATGATAAAAAAACACATCACATCTTCCTCTCTGTTCTCTATAAATTGGCAGACAAGGGTGGTGTTGGGTTCTGCTCTGATATTTGTTTTTTAGTTTTCCCTCTCTGCGAGAAACCGTAATTAAAAACCCCACAACCTCTCCATCTTTCGTTGCATTCACGTTTCTAGAGGCTCCCTTCTATATCGCCCATTTAATAGCTTTGAACCAGTTTCTCTAGTACAAAAACGTCGATGGCCGTTGATTCTCACCATTTAAATCCTCTCTTTACTTCTAACAGGTATTATATATTATTTCATTTATCTCCTGAGTTCTTGTCTCTCTGGGTTTTCAATATTTCTGACGTTGCGAGTGGTTTTGTTTACAGAGAAATGATGCATCCCGTTGAAGCCAACGGTTTAGTCTATAACACCGAGATGAGATATAACACTGTTCCAGCGACAACCATGCCGTTTAACCACACCATGGAATGTCAAACTTCTCTGTTGAATCCAGTTTACAACGTCTCACCGTTTGATTGTCTGGCTCAACAGTCCATGAAACCGATGATCCATTCCGTTGAGAGTTCCTTGACATTCATATAAGCGTTGACATGCGATGCAAGGTTTGATTATAACAAAATGTATAACGTCTCGCTGATGCAAAGACATTCATAAAACAATTCCGAACAAAACAATGTTGACAAAAGAAGTTTTAAACTTAAATAAAAACGTCAGCAATCAAAAGAATATAAATTATTTGGGATGGTGAGTATACGCCAAACTAACAATAAGAGAGACTAAGAGATTAATGAGTTTTCTATTAATGTGGCAATGACACTACCCGTAGTATCGAAGAGAGGTTTGGGACACCGGGCGTGAGGTTAGGATAACAGACGTGGCAACCATAACCATGAAAGTAACAACAAAACATAATTAAGTAATTTAAGGAAAAAACAAAATTATAAAAGAGGTAAAGAAACAGCGGTGGATTTATACTGTATTATTGTCATTTTTGTTATATGAAAGTTTTCTCGTTACATTAAATTAAAAAAATCAAGAATAATGCCTTTTTGAACAAAAAATCAAGAATAATGCCTTTTTGAACAAAAAATCAAGAATAATGCCTTTTTGAACAAAAAATCAAGAATAATGCCTTTTTGAACAAAAAATCAAGAATAATGCCTTTTTGAACAAAAAATCAAGAATAATGCCTTTTTGAACAAAAAATCAAGAATAATGCCTTTTTGAACAAAAAATCAAGAATAATGCCTTTTTGAACAAAAAATCAAGAATAATGCCTTTTTGAACAAAAAATCAAGAATAATGCCTTTTTGAACAAAAAATCAAGAATAATGCCTTTTTGAACAAAAAATCAAGAATAATGCCTTTTTGAACAAAAAATCAAGAATAATGCCTTTTTGAACAAAAAATCAAGAATAATGCCTTTTTGAACAAAAAATCAAGAATAATGCCTTTTTGAACAAAAAATCAAGAATAATGCCTTTTTGAACAAAAAATCAAGAATAATGCCTTTTTGAACAAAAAATCAAGAATAATGCCTTTTTGAACAAAAAATCAAGAATAATGCCTTTTTGAACAAAAAATCAAGAATAATGCCAAGCTGGCACCTCACACGTGCCCATGCGACCCTCGTATCCAGGCAACACAATCACACGTGGACCAAAGGTCCCACACCTTAATATTTTGTCTTTTTTCACACGTGGCATTGTCAGTGACCGTCTGTTATCTAGTCCTCTGGTTCATTTACGGATTCGCCTCGTTGGAATCTAATAACGGGCTTGTCCGAGTCTGCCCTAACGGATAAGGCACTCCTCATTTATTTTTGTATTTTCTGTTTAAGTAATTGATTAAGAAATTTCTGAACCTTTCAAACTCATGCATGCAAAGCGATTAATAACGAATTTATTTATATACAGAGAAAAGTAAAATAGGAAGTTTTTAAAGTAAAAAAAAAAGTAAAAGATAGATATTATGATTTTGACCCTAACATCTGTCGTAGTCAAAAGTGTTTTTTTTTTGTCATGAAGAACCGCTTAAAAAGGCAACTTATTTATTAATGGTTACTGGTCAGCAGGATAACCGAAGAATCCTCATGATTAATGTTTTAATTATTAAAAATACTTTCTAGAAAGCAACAAATTAAGAAAATTATTAATGATAAAAACACATCACATCTTCCTCTCTGTTCTCTATAAATTGGCAGACAAGGGTGGTGTTGGGTTCTGCTCTGATATTTGTTTTTTAGTTTTCCCTCTCTGCGAGAAACCGTAATTAAAAACCCCACAACCTCTCCATCTTTCGTTGCATTCACGTTTCTAGAGGCTCCCTTCTATATCGCCCATTTAATAGCTTTGAACCAGTTTCTCTAGTACAAAAACGTCGATGGCCGTTGATTCTCACCATTTAAATCCTCTCTTTACTTCTAACAGGTATTATATATTATTTCATTTATCTCCTGAGTTCTTGTCTCTCTGGGTTTTCAATATTTCTGACGTTGCGAGTGGTTTTGTTTACAGAGAAATGATGCATCCCGTTGAAGCCAACGGTTTAGTCTATAACACCGAGATGAGATATAACACTGTTCCAGCGACAACCATGCCGTTTAACCACACCATGGAATGTCAAACTTCTCTGTTGAATCCAGTTTACAACGTCTCACCGTTTGATTGTCTGGCTCAACAGTCCATGAAACCGATGATCCATTCCGTTGAGAGTTCCTTGACATTCAACAGCGAGAACAATTGCAACGTCGGTTATCTTCGTCCTGTTTCTTCACCGTCTATGAGAAAACGACCTAGAGAAGAATCAGCCGTTGTTATTCATACGCCAAGCCAGAAACGTTGCACTGATCCCCTCATGTTCCTCGGACAAGACTTGTCTTCCAACGTCCAACATCACAACTTCGATATCGACCGCTTGATTTCTAATCATGTAAGTTGTCTCCTCACTATTTCAAAATATAATATTTGTGTGTGTTTTTATTGTTCGCGTCGATTCACAGTCTTGGACAATATTTTTTTCAGTTCGAGATAATGAGAATGGAGATCGAAGAGAAGAGGAAAACGCAAGGTAGGAAGATAATGGAAGCCATCGAACAAGGGTTGATGAAGACACTGAGAGCCAAAGACGAAGAGATCAATCACATAGGGAAACTAAACCTCTTTCTTGAAGAAAAAGTGAAGTCTCTCTCCGTAGAGAATCAGATATGGCGTGACATGGCACAGTCTAATGAAGCCACCGTGAACTCCCTACGTTCAAACTTACAACAAGTCCTCGCCGCCGTGGAACGTAACAAGTGGGAGGAGCCCACGGCAGCTGACGACGCGCAGTCTTGTTGTGGAAGCAACGACGAGGGTGATAGTGACGAGCGGTGGAGATTAGCAGGAGAGGCTAAAAGCGTGCGTACGATAACAAGGACGATGTGTAGAGGGTGTGGAAAAGGAGAAGCGAGTGTGTTACTGTTACCGTGTAGACACATGTGTTTATGCACTGTGTGTGGATCTTCGGTTAACACTTGTCCAGTCTGTAAATCTCCAAAGAACGCTAGTCTCCATGTTAATCTTTCCTCTTGAAACTAACAATACTAGTAAATTGTAAATGTCCTAAAAATAGTAAATAGTTGAAACAGTCTCTACCATCAATCTTGGTTTAAAAACTATTCATTCTTTATTTTCTTTTCCCTTTGGGGGATATTGATGATGAAGGAACACTATCTTTGACATATGGGTCACTTCTTTAAATTTGATGAGGTTCACGAGGGTCATCTCTTGCTTAAAATCGTGGGTTAGGTTTAAATACCCACTTTCCAATGTCATTTCCCATCTTTTGTGCGAAGTATGCACCAAAAAGGGGTAAGCAGTGTGGTTCAACTACTGGTCTTTATCAATATATCACGTCACTTCTCACAAGATGGGGTTTCACTAGCTTACACTTTTGTTGATACGTTATTATCTTTTGTGTTTTTCTAGAAATTATATATTCGATGCCAAAAAAGAAAAAAGGAAAGTAAGTGGTCGAAGTCGTGGGTTATGCGTGACAGACCATTAAACCTAAAGCAAAATGAAAAAGCCCTTTCAACTTTTCCTCTATACCCGAGAGAGAACTGATGCTAAAAGACTTATTTTCAGCGTAAGTTGGAATATAAACATAGGTTTAACTAGCCGTTGGCAATCGCATTGAAGTGGCGCATGGGACAACAACAGTGGCGGTAAATGGCAAAGACTGACGTGGAGAACGCGCGCAAATGTCGCTGCGACAAAGAGTGGGTCCAAATGTACGAAGTTTTCAAAATTACACTTATCTCGCTTTTTATCCTTTATTTCTCGAGAGTAAAAATAAAAACTAGAATTGCAAAATAGTAGTAAAAGGTAAGAGAGAGTCCACCACAATACACAATCTCGTCGTGCGGTTCTGTCTGTTCCTCTTCCTCCGGCGTTAATACCTCCCAAAACGGGCTCTGTTACCAAACTATATTAAAATGGTTTACCAAAAAAAACTGTATTAAAATGTGATACTCCCATCATTTTTTTTTTTTGGAAGTGATACTCCATCATGTAAAGTAAAGAGCATACTTTCTTCTTGGACCAAAATATTCGTAATACTCGATATAAGGAAAGCAAGACGTATATATATTTTTTTTTTGATCAAATCAAGACGTATATATTAAATCTAATCTCCTGGAGGTATAGATTCGTAGGTGGTGAAAAACAGTAATATTGATATGATAGGGTTACAGGAGGGATATATTAGAACGTAGATAACGTTTTTAAAAGCACATGAATTGGTAGATTGGCTTAGAGCATCATCTCCAACCTTTCCCTATTTGTCTCTATATGCTATAATAGAGTAAAATATAGAGATTGTTATTTTTTTCTTTATATTTAAGGGAAGAAATATCATTCCTTTATAATAGAGGCATACTATTTTATTTACATAATAGTCCTTTAACTTTTCATAATTATAATCCAAAATACACGTTTATGAAAAAATATAGTATTATGTATAAAACACAATTTGTTCTATAATAATTCTTAATTTTACAGTCATAAATAAATAAATAAATAAATAATATTATTATTTTATTTAAAAGTTTAAATAAATAAATAATATAAATCTAACTTTTTAATTAACAAATGAGAGTAACAATGATGGTTATATAATGTCTACTTTGTTTTGTTATTTTTGTCTAATATCTTTTGTAATAAAATGTTAAATTCAAATAATACTACACTTTTATAGAAAAAATCAGAAGTTATAAAAATGGTTTAAATTTTCAATATTTATAAGTTAAAGTTATTAATTGTAAAATAAAAAGAATCTTTTACAAATATTTTTTAGAGGCAAATAGAAAAATATATTGGAGAAGAATCTTCCTCTATTATAGGAAAAAAAACAGAGAAATATAGTATTAGAAATGGTTTTAGGGAGGAAGCAGAGAATCGATACGCGTTAAGAACACGCATGTGTTGTCGCTTTCATATCAAGGAAACGCAAATTTATAATTATAGTATTAAGTATTTGTCTGCCTCCATTCCACCCAACACCATCACCACATCACCTTCGTATTTAAATAGCTTTTCTTGGTTATAAAATACTGTATTGCAATGTCAATAGGTTTAGCTAAGTCATTCAATGCTGTATTTATATGCTATCATGCAATCAACCACAGCATCTTTAAGTAACCTGATAAGGATTATGAACTCGTAGGAAGTTTGACTGGGAATAAATATTTTATAACAGAGGAAGAGCTGGAGGGAAGTATGAGAGGGCTATGGAGATTTGGTTTGGTAGATGAGGATTTATTTTTTTAGAGCATTATAAGTTTGCTTATTCTTGTAAAGAGGTAGCAGTAAACTCTGTACAAAAGTTTTTTTGGAATAAATTTAAAAAAATTTCAAAAAAAAAAAATTTAACTTTATTTTAATGTAACGTTACTAAAATATATAGGATGGAAAGTAGAGCGAGGCTTCGAAGAACCAGGGACCGTTTCTGAAGCATGTGAAAATGTAGTTGGTTCACGTTCTCTTATAACACCAACTTTTAAAATAGATTATTAAGTTCTGTCTTCTTTTACATCTTTTTGAATGCAGGGTTGTTAATATATACTGTAAAAACAAATGGTGAAACATTTATATCAATAGAAAGCGATCGTATAAAATTTACCGCTAGGACAGCAGTGTCATTGATTATGTGATAAACAGTACTATATATAATTTGAGCCAGACTGTGGTCTGTAAACGTATTTAAAAAGTTTTTTTTTGAATTAGTTATTACTATTCTTAATTAATACAGTACATAACTATTAAAAAAAAATTGATACTATTATCTAAAATTAGATAGTATTAAATATATTTTGTCAATAAAATTGTAAATTCTGCAATTGTACTACTGTTAAGAATCTAGTTGCAAACTGAAGGACAAATGGTGAAAGGACACTGTCGGTAGAAAAAGAAGCTATTTAATTTGGGGAACAAATCTTAAAAGTGGAGTCCACAAGAAAAAAGACAGAAAAGCCAAACTCGGCATTTAAATCTCTTTAAAACATTACACAAACACATCCATATCGCACCGCCGGGCCCACATCTTCTTTTCCTATATTAATATTATTATTTCATTAAAAATAAAATTTGGGCCGCTTATGGGCCCACTTTGGGGACCGTTTCTTCTTTATTTCCCCTTCTTCAACACGTGAAGTTGATTCCACACTTGGAACTATCCTCGACTTCAATTTTTAAATATCAAACAAAACTCCCCACCTTACACGTTATTGTATTTTAATTCATCAGTTAACCTAATTTTTTGTATATGTTCAAATAACGTATGCTTCCAGGTGACTTGCTGATGTGTTAGCATTTGAAGCAAAAATATATCATATAGATGACAAAGTTACTTGACTCTATAAATTAATTATTAGATGTATTTGGAACCGACTTTCAGCATTTTTAATATTTTAGACTCTGAAAGGAGAAAGCGGATCAAGCGTTACGGATCTAGCGGATCAAGTGGATTGAACGGAACAAGAGTGGATCTAGCGGATCTATCGGTACAAGTATGTATCAACAACGGTCTAAAACGTATGCTTGAATGGTGAAAGTGAATAAAAGATTGTCCAAAATACTGTACAAATTTAAAATAATATATAAAAAACTGTATATTACTATTTATTTATAATTAAAAGTAATTGTTTTAAAAACACTTTGTAAATGCAATAAACTTAAGTTAAAAATATAATATAAATTAATTAACATTAATTTAAACATGTGTACAATTATTTTGAGATTTAAATTTAATATATATGTATATAATTTAGATGATTTTTAGAAAATTATAGTTTTATAAAATAGTTTTAAAAAATTCTTGTTTGACAAATTATGTAAAAAATCAAAAATTTAAATATAATTTAAGATCTTCAAAATCCAAAATAAATGGATTGACTAACCGAAGTAATAGCTAATTTTAAATCCATTAAACTGAACTAATTTCATATGTAATATTAGTCTATTTTAATAGTATATAATTTTTTAATATATTTCTTTTTATAAGATATTTTTAAAATTATGTATATACATTATTTTTATTTTCTTAAAATATATCATTAAATGATAAATAATTTTAACTAATTATTGAGTTATTTTTTATTTTAGTCTCTTATCTAAAACTTTTTATAAAACAGGTTTAAGTATAGTAGAATTCAAAATAGTTTGAAGTATTAATTAATAAAAATAAAGAACAACTGTATAAGGAAATAAATTAGTAAATATTTATTTAATAAATTATTAAATTAAAATAAAGTAACGTGAACTGCTCTTGAAATACTCCCTTTGCAAAACATTTCACGTTCCACTAGCAGTCCTTCACTTTCCCTTACAAATATGAACCGTAAGCAGTTTGTTACATTATTTATTATTTTAATTTGTTGAACTGTTTTTGGTTACTAATTATGGTGAATGGAGATTTACGTGGTGGCGGACCTGCTAGGTGGGAGAACCACTAAATATCTGCTTCCCATTCTCAGCCTTAGTTATTATCAGTTGTGGGAATTAAGATAGTGGCGATATCGACATGAAAGAGCTAACCTTCTATGCCGTATGTTGTGTGAGTCACCTGCACCATATGATATAGTCACACTGAACAAAGAATATTTCTTTCTTTCTGAAATGAGCTTTCACAAAAGTCAATACATTACAATAAGTCTGGTGACATATTACGCACTCTAAACAATATAGTAAATAGTATCAAAAGAATATTAATTAGATTTTCGAGTGGGGCACAAAGTAAAACTATTCATTTTGGAATTTCTCACTCTTTTAGCTTGTTTTTTGTCAATGGAAATGATCCCAGTCACCTTTTAACTTTCGATATATGTACTCAGTAGTTACATGAAATGAATATGATTCACCTTTTAATATATAAGGAATAAATATTTCACAACTTGGTTTTCACAAAGAAGACATTTATCATAGCGAAGACGGCATTAGAAAAGTTATACTACGAATTAATGTCATCATCATTTCGAATTTGGTTGATTTGTGGGTCGGTTTTTATTTGTTCTGTAGCCTAACCTCTAACAATCAACGTCCCTACTTCATTAGTTTATATTAAATATCAATATATATCAAAAAATCAAATATGCTTTTGGACAAAAAACTTGGATGAGACCTCACATTCATAAATGGTGTACCATGTCAACCATGGACCAACGATGATATCGATGGCTTTATTTCTTTATCTTTTTTTCTTTGGCACAACTCTTTAGCAAATATTCTATCCTTTCATACCAAAGTGGAACCCAACTTTCGGTTTCTATCAAAGTCGTCCATAGTCTCTGACGCAATTAAGAAAATAGGTTATTGTGTTTAGGATGCTGATCGTTTATTTCAGTTGCAAATTATTGTGTTTTTCATGTCTGTGATTGTGTATTTCACACAAGTATGAATTGGGTGTTATCAAAGATAACTTTACTTTGTATAGGTCCAAGAGATATTAATCAAGTTCAGAAAGAAGCATACATGTTGTAAGACTTTAAAATGTGAAACAAAAGTAAAGGTTTAGTGAAACACTATTATGAGAAGTGATTAAGGATATTAAAAATAGGCGCATAGTTCTCATTTGTAAACTCTATCGTTCCGTATTTTGTGGTGTGTGTGTTTATTTTGATATAAATATATGATATGATTCGTACCAATTTGCTAAAGCCACCCACATGATAGGTAATTGTTAATAGTTCCTCTTCGTCAGGTCTTGGATCTATCATAAACATTGTAGTGATATATCTAACTGTACATTAGATTGGACAACAAAAGATGAAGTTGGAAAAGAGATGTGAGAATATTTCAAAGGGTTTAAAGTTGGAGTAGCCTATACCACATTACCACGATCGCCCACTTGGCCTAGTCCTTTTTTTTGTTCTTAATTTAATTTTGGGAAAAATTAAGTTAGTCATTATGCAAATATCCTCCTCTCACCCACTATATGGTACAAAATATCAAAACACCATGTGGTTTAGATGGTAGATATAATTAGAAGTTTATGTTTCTATCCGCCACAAAAAAAAACAATATATGGTTAAGACATGACATTGATATATTTGACAGGAACAAGACATGAACATTTACGAGTAGAGACTGTACTTTCGTATGGATGAAAAAAGGTGATGAAATAGTTAGCTTATTGTCCACATTAGGAACCAACCACTCAAAAGAAATTTAAAATCTATCTATTAATATCATGTATAGCTCTTTGGTGGGGACAAACAATAAATATCACAATCGATATATATTACAAAAAATGAGCTTGTAATTCAAACAATTATTGTAATTTTAGTTTTGTAACCATGCAAAATTTCAAAACAAGAGTAACGCAATGCAATGATAGTATGAAGAAGAATTAATTCACAAGATAGAGTAAAGCTACAAAAAGAAGTGAAGGAAACAACAAGATGTGCGTCGGCTACTTTGTGAAAGAGAAAAAAATAGTAGTAAAAGACAGACTTGAGGTCGAAGATGGCACTAGATTATAAGATAACAAGAAATCATAGATATCCTAAACACATGGAATATTCTTCTATTTGTTTGTTAAACAACCACGAAGATCACTATTGATTATGATGATTTAAGATCCCAATAAGAGTTTAATTTTATATTTTCTTTTTTCCAAAGTTACATGATAATGGTGATGATTAATAGTGGTGCAAGTAATGAAGATGAATGATGTGAAGTGATGGATGAACGGTGTCCTTAGTGTCCAGCAGGCCAAGACAACAACATAACACGATTACTTAAATGAATCAAGAAAGCAATATATGGACCCCATCCACCACAAAGATTGAGTCTACGAAATCAAGATGCCTAAGTTGGATGATTGTGACACACTTTATTTCATCTTTAGGATCCAATATGACTATACTGTTCACCATTATAATATTAACATTTTACAGGTGAGTGGAAATGTGATTTGTATTTCGCATAGTTTTTTATCCAGTGTCACATGTCTCTTTACCTGTCTCTTTACCTCCCACTATAAGGAGGCGATGCATGTTCCAGTTTTCAGCAGAAAAGTTTGGTTTATAACCCAAGACTCCAAGATATATGAATAAGCAAATCCCTAGATCAAAGAAAAAGAAGATAAATTTTAAATGGACCGTAAGAAGAAAAGAAATGGGGCACTCAAACATACCAACAATTCCAATATGAACAAAGTTTAACCCAACAACAAATTTTTGGTATGAGCTAAATGTTTTATTTCTCTCTAATTAATAAGCAAACCCTTTAACGTCTACTCACAGTATCTCTCGAATCACGTCCGCTTTTGCTTTGTATTCATTTCATTTAGGACTGTATAGTAGGCTTTGTCTGGGTTTCAAAAATCCTTTCTTATGTGGGCTTCTGTGACACGGACTGGGCTACATTTGCTCGTTAATTAAACTAATGCAAAAAAAAACTATTGTTACCAAGAACAAAATATGCAAATAGATCAGAATTATATGGGTATATATATAATCAGGTACATTCATATACACAACAAGAGATCCATACAGATGTACATATATAACAAAAAAAAACTGTTGATCAGGGTATCTCCCGTGGAAAATGTCCAAATACTATATAATGTATAGTAGTAGTTAATTGATCAATTAGTATAAGGACATCTAACTAAGAGACGAAGGGCCAAAAGCAAACTCCACAACCGAGCGAAGCTCGTCCCAATTCTCGTAGTTTATATCGTCCATGTTACTATCGTTGGAGATATGTGGAACTGTGTTATTCACTTGTGTACTAGTGCACTCCATGAGAATGGGCTGGTGTTGATGAGGCGTTTGGTGAAGCTGGAAAACGTTCCTCTCATGATTCTCTTTGCTTTCCATGATCTTGTTGGTACTACTCTCATTGTCACCAAAACTGATATAAGCTGCTTCTTGATATTTAGATTGTTGCGGCTTCACGCGTTTCCCACTTGCTAATTCTTTCCAGTCCGGAGTGTATTTTGTACTAGACACATTTCTCTTGAATATCCGGCACAAAGTCCACACTTCCTGCAAAATAATTGTTGATAGTATGATATGATAGATGGGAAGAATTGTATTGCTCTCATAAGAATCATGGTCAGAGTTACAATATATATGCTACATATATTTCCTACACTAGATAGATATAAATATATGTGAGTATCCTGTATAATAAATATACAGTAGTAACAATAGTATTTAGGATCTCCTAGACCCTTCTATAACAAAATCATGTGAATAAAATCTTGAACATTTTATTTGTTCAAAATGGGAAAATTCCACTTAAAACGTCGTAGCTAATTTATAATAGATGTGAACATGAATTCATGATGTTTGAGTAGGTTGCAAACTTACAGCATGTATCAAGGAAGATGGAGTAGGGCTACGGTGGGTGGAGCCACCAGGGATAGTGTCATTGGCTGTGGGGAGGCGAAACTCGTGCATCATCCAATCTGTCTTGCTTCCTTTCCCGGCGCTTCCGAGGTAATAAACGAGTGTCTTCTTTAGACCGATCACGTCTTTTCTGGATCCATCAGAATAGACAGGTTTGTCTATTCCCGTGGCTTTCCAGAAACCGGAACCTGTCACTCGGTTTGGTCTTATGCTGTTTCGGTACTTCCTTCCTCTCTGGCAGAAGAAGTAGCTTTCCTTCTCCATATTCCTCGATCCTTCACACCAACCACACCTTTGATCAGTAGCCGGCCCATGATATAAGCCACTAAAGCAGCTGACCAGGGCACGTAAATTATATTTCAAAAAAATCTTTTGTATGTTTTCATTGTTTATTATTTCTTCTGTATGAATATATATTCTTTCATTTTGGCTGAGGGAAATTAACAATTTGTACTATGTTTTGATCAGTAGCTTATAGCTAGTGTATTAATTTTACGATTACAAACAAACATGCATGAAAGTATCTACTTTTCCTTTTGTAATAATAATAAACACTACACGGTTTGGAGCACAAAGAAACATGCGAACGAGTGAGTGAAAAGAACTTACGAGGAAGATCCCATGGATCGAATTTATAGATATCGATTTGACTGATGATCTCATCGATCTTGCTGGATTTCTTGAGTAGTACTTTCTTAGAGAGATAAAACCCTACAAGCTCCTCATCGGTCGGATGAAACCTAAAACCTGGAAGCTTTGATACTTGTTCTTCCTCTTCTTGTTGTTCTTCCTTTCTTTTGTCCCACGATCCCATCATTTCCTCCATGCCTTTGATTTACTGTTTTCTCGTTTGGCTTTATAAGGACTCATACATTAGAATCTTCTAGAGATTATATAAAGATATTTTGCTTCGTGTGTGTCTATTGAAAAGAATATCGATTATTCGGTCAAGTCATTCCTGCTGACTTATTGATCCATATCAATCAATGGCCGGACCCAGTAAAAGTCTTGCCGGCTTGAGATTTTAGAATTTTAGTCTTTTTGCATCGATATGTGGACCCTTTATGATGCTTTTACCCTTCGTTTACTGCATACGCTAAGGAGAATGCCGAGGAGAGGGCTGACTTTTGATACCCTGAGTCCTTGACGATGATTCAATTGTATCAACTTCAAAACATTAAAATTCGTCTCATATTATATTCTAGACCACGAAGAAATCATCTTATCTATCATCATGACTTTAACGCATAGTTTCGACTTCGTGCTCGTAAAGGTAATATTTGTATGTTTTTCTTTCCAAAATTTTAACTTGGAGAGATGAACAAAAGAAAAGGAGAAAATGAAGATTCTTATACTTTTCTTTTAGGCAATTTCTACGATATTGACAATGATAAAACCACCCAATGAGGACCGAATATTACCATTCAGTTCCATTCTCACTTCTCCAAAGGATTTTACTGGTTATTGTAGTTCATCTTTATTTTGAACATGAGGCAATTGATAATCTCTTCTTAACATGAAAGGTAACTATTTGACCTAATTTAATAAGGTAACTGTTCCCTTCTATTTCAATACTTACAAGTTACATTTACAGCTACGGAAGGAAATTATGTTTTATTAGAGATATTGTATCCCACATCGAAAATTTAATAAAACATTAAGTAATATATAAAAATTTAGAATTAATCCACTTATCAATCAATTGGTTTTAAATTGAAAGTTCATGATAATTCTGAATCTAATATAGTATCAGAGCAAAGATCCTAAAAAGTCCTAGACTCTTAATTAATAAAACCTTTCCCGACTAGGTATAAAAATCATAGTTAACCCTCTGACAAGGTATAACTGTCTAAGATATTGTATTCCACATCGAAAATTTAATGAAACATTAAGTAATATATAAAAGTGTAAGACCAATACACTTATCAACCAATTAGTTTTAAGTTGGAAATTCGTAATAAACTCGAATTTAACATGTCTCCATAACATTTTGTGAGTTATTTTATCTAAGTATTTCTTTTTGTTTTTATTACAACAAATTAGAATGATTTAGTTCCCGCGAGGAATCCTCGTTGGATATCTTCCCACTACCATTTATAACCAGAAAAAAATATATTCTAGAAATGGAAGATTTCTAGCAAATATCACTTTTTGAATTGGTCAAATTTATTATTTTAAAAGTGAAAAAATCATTACCTTCAGAGTTTGGTATATCCCTTTTTTTTTCAATTTCAGTGGCAGACCCATAAATTATTGTTATCAAGGTCACTATAATTTACCAACTATTATACTAGTTATTTCAGTATTTACATATAAAAATTAAAATTTAATTAATTATCCAAAAATTAACACTCATTTTGTTATAGTTACATTCTTTTTATATATAAACAATAAGATTTTCGACCAAAAAGATGATATCTTTAATCTCATAGGATGATAATTTAAATGTTTTTTTTTTCTTCTGCATTGTTATAACTGATAGGTGGTAAGTGTAACTGTTAAGAAACTGCGTGGGGGACTATATATTAAGATTGGAGAAGTCTGCTTAAAGACTGTGAAAAAATATTGTCAAGTCCGTAGAAAACAAATACTGTCTCTAAAAACAGAAAATTCTACGGCACGGAAGAGTTGCCGATTAATACCCTGCTCACTGACAAAACAACTATTCAAGATAATGTTGCTTCAGACTTTTTTTGGTTCAAGACTCTTCAAGACTTTACCACATCTTTAGAAAGGCTTTTGGTAAAGGAACCAGTCTCCAACACATGCATTTACATTTCGTAATTTTATTGCAGTGTAACAAGTTAAATTTGTAGTACTGAAGTAAGTTTGATGCAAAAGAGAAGTAGCAAAGAGGGAACCATAAAAACAAAGTGAAAAGTTGTTAAATTTGAACGAATATAATTTTCCCTGTTTATTTGTTTGTTGTAATTTTTAGAGTCAATTCGTGGCGGCTGGTCAAGTCAAAAGAATAATTAAACCAGAGTCATCAATGGTTGACCCCAAATTCTTCATGTTGGACATCTTCTTTTCCATTTAATCTTTTAGCAACTGATTTATCATTTAAACGATGATTAGAAAACAAAGTTTCATCGTGGATAATAAACTAAACACCTGCCTATATTTTATGTAATATAGATACATATATAGTCATATACTTCAAGAGTTTGGATCGTTCTCATATATGCTCCAAAATATAAGAAGAAGCACTTGTAACAAAGGAGAGAGAGAGAGAGAGAGAGAGAGAGAGAGAGAGAGAGAGAGAGAGAGAGAGAGAGAGAGAGAGAGAGAGAGAGAGAGAATACATGCGAGTGCGTCAAATGTATGATGTAAAATGCGATGATTAATCATAGTATAGATGATTCTTTATCTAGAGGGAGATACGAGGTAATAGGCTAAATCATAATGGGTCGTTGATTTAGTCCGATCGTGGTTTGACTTTAGAAGACAAAGCTACATCATACTTTCAAGTCTTAAATTGTTTCGTGTACAAACTAGACTCTTTAAAACTATTGTAGCAGGATAATTAATATGATTTTGGACTAGCTAGTGTGAAACAAATACAGTTGATGTTGTCCGAACATAAATATAATAAACGTTGTGATCATACATAGTACTAAAGTAAGATATGCGTACAAGAAAGGTAATCTTTTGAATTGATAATAGGTTTAGCTTATTTAAGCACGTCATTTGTCCTAGAATTATTCGAATCTAAGTTAACGAGTTTTAGTTGAGTTTAAGTGAAATATATATACTCTCTAAATAAAGGAAGGAATATCAAAAGCAATTTTATAGAAGGAAGCAAACAATGGCACGAGCTTTGAAAATCTGTAAACGTTCAACGTCACAATGTTTGAAGTAAATTAATCAAATATACACATTTCACGTCGCAAGTCACAACCAGAAAAGTTTAAAACTTTACCGCATGTCAAATCGACTTTCTTCAAAAAACAATTCGCATTTATAAAACGGTCTAGTAGTACTCAATATAATTGTCGTTTCCTTCTTTTATAGTCAAATAAAAAATTGTGTACGACCTAGATATAACCCGACGATGCGTATAAAATCGAAAATATAGTATGCTATGAAACGTGATAAAAAATGGAAACAAGAAATCCAATTTAATAAGAAATAAATGAGAAGAAAAGTCTCGATATATAAATTGGAAATCCTTCCAGAAATTGGGGAAAATAAAATCATATGGTAAACATAAGTTAAAAGTTTAGTCAAAAACATTAGTTAGGTCAGACTAGCACTTAAAAATTTTTGGTTTAAAAACTCAAATCATGCAGCTAGTGTGCATGAAAATTTCATAAAGCTGCGTCACGTTTTATGGAATGCAAACGAAGAAGGCAGTATTTATTTATTAGGATCGAACAAACATAAAAAGGAAACAATGTCGCGCATTGTAGTTAATCTGGCATGTAGAAACTGATAAAAGTGATAATAGTATCAGTCGGCACGAGCAAAGTCGAGAGATTTCTTGCCGTCATGTGGTTGGCCGAAGAAGTTGTTCATGTAGTCTTGAAACAACAGCTCTTTGTAACGAACCACCCCGTCACGCTTTACCACTTCTGGCAACGGACCAATCTTCTCTGAGGGATTAGGTGCCGTCAAAATTGGCACGGAGACTCTTGATCCGATATATGTTTGTGGTTCGAACCCTATGCTCCGCACTTTTGTACTTCCCATTGCTTAGAATCTGTTGATAAATTCTTATTAAATGCATTAGAGTAGTCTTCTATTCTTAGTAGAATTGTATATAACTATAGATCGTTTAAGCCATTCATTGCCAAAGGTGTTAAAACGATGAGAAACCTGCAAAGTATTGATGACCAAAGCTCTATTGAGAGGAGGGATCTCGGCCCAGTCACCGTTGTCTAGTTTAACGTAGAGACCACCAATGCCGTCTTGTAATAAGACGGTCAACATTCCCATGTCGGAGTGACGACCGACGCCTATGGTGAGCTCGTGGCTAGGACAGGTTGGGTGGTAGTTCATGTTGACCATCTGTGTCCCCATCAAACGGTTCATTCTATCTTCAGTCTTCTTCTAGTCTCACTCCTACATCCTCCATCAAACTTCAACTACTCTTTTCACCATTTCCATGGATGATTTTAGGAAATCAAGTGCCACCTCTATGTCACACATATACATACATATATATACCATTAAGTTTCACGAGTTTATAATTTAAAACTAATTTCAATGATTAAATTGGTGAATATTGTTATTCCATAGATTTAAGATACCCCAGGTTAATCATTTTTTTCTGATGAATATCTATTATATAAATAGTTTACTTGCCATCTCAGTTCAAATTAGCATGCTCTACTAAAATAATTTTCATATATACCTGCATTAGTATAACACAGTTTGAAGTATTTATACTATATGTATATTCCATATACCTGCATTGTGGAGGCCAGTATTGAAGAACCTCTTGGTTATTGGTGTAAAGCATGCTCACATAATCCTTCCATTCAATGGCCTTCTCTTTCTCTGGTACGAAGCTCGTCCCGTACTTAACTAGCCTGCTAGGACTCACTTCTTTTAGGTAAACCGCCTTTTTCTCAGGAGGTTGTGCAAAAAACGTATGAGCCGACGTTTTTAGCAATTGAAGCAGCTCCACCGAAACACCATGGTTCACCACCTGCCATTTTCATTTATTCCTCAAATTATACCTTCTCTTATTAAAGATGCATTTTGTATTGCATTTTGTAAGAGTCTGATATATTAAACATACTAAATATACTTTTTTGTTTTTGTTTTTAGGTATCTAACGTCAGTATCCTAGTCAAGTATTCACAGGCCAGTGACAAAAAAAAAAAGTCAAGTATTCACAGGCATATGTTGTTCATTTCTTTTTTTTTGGGGGGGGGGGGGGGGTTGGTATATTATTTTCCAAGAAAAGTAAATATTCTACATCTAAATTGCTATGTCTCTGCCACCATTTTCCTGGAAGAAGCCAACTGTCCCAGCAGCTTCAGTGATTTGTTTGGCCACCTCCTTGTGGCGTGGACCGTCTAGCTGGGAAAAGATCGATTGGCTGGGCAGCTTCACACGTATGGGCATGTGGGGTCGCGATTCGCTCAGAGAGAGGTTGGACGAAAGGCTGTGGAACATAAGACATGCCAGACTAATCACAAGCATGTATAATGCCTAATTCTTTTATGAAAAGAATCTTTTAGCAAGTATATGATAGAGTGATGAAAAGAAATAAGTATACGAAAGACTGGTTTAAATGAGTTTGATGACATACATATACAGTTTGCATGTCTCATTTTTATTTGATTTGATTTTTTGTCAGCTTGTTTGTTAATATTTTGTCAATCAATATGTACCTCATCTATGGACACATGTTAATACACATACAAGTAACGTTAAATCGATTCATTTTCTAGGTATATTAAATTACCGTCAACCAATCACTGCTACTTTTAGATAAACAACGTACTACATGGAAGTTATTACCTGCTAATTTATTTCAAGAGACATATATGGTATGCGTCTTGCCATTCAAAACAACAATAAAAATATTAAGTAGGTATAGAAATATATGTTAGTATATCATATGTTATATACATTTTACAATCCTGGACCTCCTGGTATGCCTTCATTTTGCCTAATAAATAAAACTCACTTCGTCTAATACCATAAGGGCAACCCCAACGGGGTATATATAGGAGAGGTTCTATCTATTAGAAAACCAAAAAATATTAGAAAAGTGTGTATTACAGAAACTATCGATTGTGTACAGAGAACTTCAACAAAATCAATACTATTAAAACAAGAAAATTTTTTATCTACTTACAAATAGTCTATGTTGGACCATAACATTTATTTAACTTCCTATTATTTCTCATACTTAGTTATAATTAAATATTTCTATATCTAACCTATAATTTTAATATTTCAAAACAAGATATCTAAAAAGATATTTTCATATATATTTTTTAAGATTGCATTTTAATAATATATTTTAATATCTTTTTATTTAAAATTTAAATATACATCTCTTTTTAGTATTTACTTTTTAATAGTAAAATCCGTAACTAATATCAGCTATAATAATAAAAAAGAATATTAATTCATTTTTTAGTTATAGAATAAGAAATAACATCTCCATAATATTTTTATATACATATTTTATTTTCATAATTAAATTACTATAACAGTTAATAAATATAAAGTAACTTAATACATTTATCTAACTTATACTTCACTTAATTATTATTAAATATATAGTCTAACCTAAAATTAAGGAACGAAATAACTAATATATTATTTTTAAAAATAATGAATAAAATTTATAAACTCACTAAATTGAAGTAAACAATCAATTATCTTTTATTTAGTGATTAAAAAAATTATATACCTACTAATTCATAAATATACAAGAGTACTTTAATACAAATGCATGAAATACATAATAATGTAATTCCTATATATAGTATTAAAATTAGATATATATATATATATATATATATGATAAAATAAATATTAATAGTTAGTTTCTATTAATATTTAATAATATGATGGAACATGTTATTATGTTATTATTGATATTTTTATGAGTATAGTTTTACGGGTTACTCCAATAAATAGGTAAATATTTATCAAATATAAAATTAATTGAAGAAAACATAAAATATACTTTAATTTATGCTTGACCATTCAGGTACCTATTGGAATACGGGTTGAGTATTTTGAATTTTGGTTCTAATTTATATCACCTACTAGATTCCATTATGATAAATTTGTAAGTACAGATCGGGTTCAGATATAACATATCGGCATTAGTTTAATTTAATTTTTAGCAATATTAACTCATAAAAACATACAACAATTAACTTTTAGCAATATTCATTGTTTTATCTAAACTCTCGATTTTAAATATTAACGATCGAATGAATAAATATAAATCGCGTATCATAATCTGGCCTTAAAACATTAATACCACATAACAAAAAACATATGGAAGTGAAAAATGAACTTATAAATATCTAATGTCACAATTATAATCATAAAAATGTAAACTTTTAAAATTGAAACTAATCTCGGACATTAAACAAACATATAAGATATTACATAAAAGTATAACAAAAAAAATTATTAAACTAAAATACATTGAAATACCTATATCACTTTTTAATTGGGTTACATTAAGTTTTGTGATTTAAAATTTAACTTTAAACTAAAATACATTAAAATAATTAATATTGAGGTGGTTAGAAACCCTTGACTACATATTCTCCGTTAATCATGCTCTTAATATCTGATGCTAAAGAGTCACGCTTGATAGTTGATACTTCATACTACCTTGACTCCCTGAGATATGACCGTATGAGCCATGCCTCTCCCCAGCTTAACTTTTTCCCAATCAAATATTAGTCTTTTGACATTCGAAGTCAACGCGATTCTTGAAGGTTAATTTGTTATGGGCCTAAAACTAAAGCCCCAGTCACGTTGAAGAATTAAGTTCAATTAGAAGCCCAGTAAGGAGGATGCCTAATTTTCGAAGCCTAGTAATAATATCACCGAAGAAAAACACAAACATATTTGATCCGCGCTTAAGAAGCGTGGGTATTTTTTTGTTAATCGTTAAACCAATATTAAATGAATTTATATCTATTTGTTAGATATCTATAATATTTAAAAGCTGTTCTATTATTATTTTTCAGTGTGGTAAAATGTTTTCACTGAGTTTTCATATCTAATTCAGACTTGTGGTCGAACCGGTAAATCCAGTTATTCGTATAGAGTCAAATTATGATATAATAAAACGAATATGGTAAAAATACATTTAAATATAAAAAACAGTTATTAATGCATTGAAAAGAATTTAAATTTGATTTTTATTATAGATTTTTTTGATATATCAATACATATTTGGTTTGCATAAGAATTGTTTTTTGTATGTGAATCGTGTTTTTGGTTTCGTTTCTTTGCTGATTTTTTTTGTAGTGTATTACTTTGGTTTCGATAGAGTTGATGGTTAAATATTTCTTACAGTGTTTTGAAACCCGACCCGGATCCGCAGTTGAACAGGTAAATTTGGTGACCCAATATAAATGTGTTTATGGTTTTGTGAAAAACCCAAAATTTAAAAACCCACAAAACCCGTAAAAACCCACTAAAATCCAAAACCCGGTACCGGTTAAACCATTGGTTGAAACAATAGATAACTTATACATTCTAATGTTTAAAATGTTTTTATTTTTTATTTTTTAGATTCTAAATTTCTAATTAAAAAGTTGAAGAAGAAGAACATGGCAAGCTTGATTATACATTCTTTGTTATTGGTAATTTATTACAATGATGTTGATCGGCGCTTCGGAAGCGCAAGTTTAGTAAGATTATAAACAAAATTTGATACGGATTATTATTTTGAGATAGTATATTATTGTGTTAAAAAATCTGTATTATATCAAAACAGAGAATTTATTTAAAATTTTACGATTTTTTGAATTAGTTTATTTGAGATTTATATGTATATTATTATGTAACTCTTTTAGGCCTAAACATTTTATTTGGATTCAAAAAATCTGAAACCGATTTAAAATATATGTTTGGTTCGAATTTTGGTCATGACAAAAGTACCTATTGGATATTTTTTGGATCCGCGGATCTTGGTTTGGGTCCATATTTTACCTAAGATCCGATCGGATACTCAAAGCACCCAATATATTTTGAATATAAAAGTCATATTTGGATATTTCATATGTGTTTTTGGTATTACTAATATTCTTTTAAGTTCCATGTTCATTTTTTCAGTTATAGCTTTGAGTTTCAAGTAAAATATCAAAAGTTTAAAATATATTTCAGATATTCGAACAAATTTTGGCTATTTTTGAGTTCATCGGATCTTTCATGGTTAGAATAATTAATGGTAGAATAGAAAAATTATATATAGGTCCAATAACCTTTTACATTGAATTTTTATAATGATTCATTTTGATAGTATAAATTCTCTATGTGAACACTACAAAAAAAAAAAATTTCTCTACAAAATTGTTTAAATATATAATTTTTTAAAAAATTTGTTTAAATATGGTATATTTTGTTTATAATGCAACATCGAAAGTTTTAGTGATTTATTATTTTAACTATATATCGGTGATTATTATTGCCATGTATGTTTGTTTCGTTTGTTAATTATTTCCTACAAATCTAAAACATATTTATTTAAATAAAGAAATGGGGAATAATATTGCTTCAATTGCCGACATTGTATTTAATATATCATGTATTAATATGACTATTAATGATAATGTTGTATGATTATGTATAAATATGACTATTAATGATAATGTTGTATGGTTAGAGAAAATAAAGGGGAAAACCAAAAAGTAAAAAAAAAATGGTCCAAAACAACTTTCATAGATAGATTTATTTAAACTCTTTCCTTTTTAATAAAGTAGATAGAACAACCATTATCACCATTGATGTTGTCCTTGTTAGTTTCTGGTGCTGAAAGACCTTTAGTTTCTCATTATTATCTTGTCGTACTCTTCATGTATGATGTTAATATGTGCAAATCTTTATCAATAAAACAAAACGTTAAAAAAAGAATACAACAACCAAAAAAGCAAAATATAAAACACCAAAAAATCCTCGTAATTTTAAATATGCCTGTCCTATAGAAAAACTGAGTTTTTTTTGTTACCAAATTTGTGTTCCTTGATAGTTTAATATCGTGGTTAAATATATCACAATTTTTTGTTGCTAACAATTATATTACTTACTAGTTACTACGGATTATTTTAGTTGAAAAGACAATATATGAAATTGTATTAAAAAATCTTGCATTGATGATGAATCAATGACTTATATTTTTATTTAGTATGTTTTAATTACCTAGAGGTTAAATTTGCCGTATCACCTTTTGATTCAAAATGTTTTTAAATTTGAAAGGCAGAATATGTGAATGGAAAACAATACAATATACTATTTACAAATAAAAGGAGATGGGAGAGGGATGTCTTGTCTGGAAGAGAAAATCGTGAAAGAGACAACGGAAGTGAAATCTCACATTTGGGTAGCAAGATCGCTATTGTTACACAGTTGCATGCAATAAGAAGCCTAACGACGTATTCGTCAAAAAAAAAGAAGCCTAACGACGTCCCTATTTTTGATTAGCTTCCCACTTTCTGATTATAACTTTGTTAATCATTTTCATGATTGGATATTTAAGTGACTTTTAAATTATACAGTATAAACTAAAAAGTAAGACTTTCCCAGCTCAGTGGGAAAGGTCAACCCATTTGCATCTAGTCTAGTTATTCATCATTTTCTATAAAGATTCTGTCGGACCCTCACCTGTCGTGTGGCCATCGTTGCACTATCTTATTTTCCAAAATCCCACGAACTATGCGCAGTTTGTTATTTCGAACATTAATAAATTCAATTGCAACATGATTAGTAAACATGTGGCTCTCTTGATCGCAGCGTAGTCTCTTTATTGGCAGCAACACACTTTGATAAGCTGCTTAATCCTATGTCTTAGACTCTTATGATTCCCCTACCTAATCAAACTCATCGTCTCGTAATTAAGTAATTAAACAACGAAATGAACAACCTTGCTCATAATAGCTGCATTTTCTCTTATAGTTTATTTTCTTTTTGGTAAACACTCTTATAGTTTCTTAAGCTGCGCTCCAAAAAAATACCATTACAAAATGTATAAAATAGAAAGTTTCATCCTTAAAAATGTACAAAAGAACATAATTGTTGACTTACTGAAAAACATATAAGAACAAAATTGTCCTCATTTGCTATCATTTTCCGAAAAATATATGAGAATATTAGAAATGCATAAAAACATAAACAATATAGATTGAGGCCAGGATTTGGAATTGGACATAGTAGCTCTCCCTCCCATTGAAGGGGTAAGTTGTGATTGTAGCTTTCGTTTTCAGTATGCATAGAGAGCGACCTTCACTTCTTTAACGGTAACACAGGCTTTATGAAAATTGGAAAATCCAACACCGAATCTTTGTAACATTTTTATCGAAGTGGACAAATAAAGCATTTAGTATTTACTCATTTCAAACATCACAGTATGTGAAGGCGCAATTCCTCCAAAATACAAATTACAATTCACAATTTAACCAATTATATAGGCTACAACTATAGCGTTATTTCAAGCACTAGTTGAGGTATTATAATGGCCTAGTTTAGTGCTTCATCAGCGTGAATACTATTATAATCTATATACTGATGATAATTCTTGTATCACTTGAATTTTAAAGAAAATGAATCAACTGCTGCTGCCTTTTTCTGTTAAAGTTGACCATATATGTATAAAAGACAAAAAAAAAAGTTTGAGATAGTTGAAATTCACTGAACTAATGAAATATGGGTAAACACTGATTATCAATTTCTTGAGATAATAGAAGATAACATTAACGATTACTTGATGGCTTGATGCGATCTTTACATACAACTTAGTTTTGACTTCAGCATCTACGATCGATTGAATAATGTGTGTACCCAAGTCAAGAAGCAGAGTCAACTCACTTCAGTTACATATAATTTTCTATGATAAATCAAGATCGTAAGAAGTATGTATGAATCTGTTTTGAGAAGGTTGGCTACATATGTTTATGAATTCGGATGAACTCTTAAAACGTTACTAGATTTTGATCCGTGCACCTGCACGGATGTTTACTTTCTCTTTTAAATAAATATATATTTGTCAAAAAAAAATATATATATATATATTTGTTGTAATAGTGTTTTGAAACGATTCGGATCCGCGTTGAACCGGTAAATCCGTTGACATAAGATAAATTCGGTTAGGGTTTTGTGAAAAATCAGAATTTAAAAACCCAATAAAACCCGCAAAAAACCACTAAAACTCGGAACCTGGTACCAGTTGAACCACTGGTTGAACCAATATATAACTTAATGTAAATATAAAACTATAATTTAAGTTTGTGTTTGAAATTGGGTTTTCTATTGCATTTTTCTATATATATCTAAAACATTTTTATAATGGTTATTGGAAAATATTTTAGTAAAATCAATTTTTATATATGTTATTTTTAATCAATTTTTTAAATCAATTTCAAATTAATATTTTGATTTGAAATATGTATATAGAGTTTAAATTTTGTTTTATGATTATTTTAGACAAAACATGTTTTTAGGTAATTAGATTGGATCATTTTTGTATATTTTAAATCTGGCTCATATAAATAGTCTCTCATAATATAATAGACTTCCAATTAATCTTAATAACATAAACCCATTACTTTTTTTCTCTTAATATACTGTTATCTGTGTTTCCAAACAACATTATATTTTTTTCACTTCTATTCATGTTTCCAAACAAATCTAAAATGTATTTCTACTTTAATAAGATAGATAATGATGATAATTCTTGTATCACTTGAATTTTAAAGAAAATGAATCAACTGCTGCTGCCTTTTTCTGTTAAAGTTGACCATATATGTATAAAAGACAAAAAAAAAGTTTGAGATAGTTGAAATTCACTGAACTAATGAAATATGGGTAAACACTGATTATCTTTCTTGAGATAATAGAAGATAACATTAACGATTACTTGATGGCTTGATGCGATCTTTACATACAACTTAGTTTTGACTTCAGCATCTACGATCGATTGAATAATGTGTACCCAAGTCAAGAAGCAGAGTCAACTCACTTCAGTTAAATATAATTTTCTATGTTAAATCAAGATCGTAAGAAGTATGTATGAATCTGTTTTGAGAAGGTTGGCTACATATGTTTATGAATTCGGATGAACTCTTAAAATGTTACTAGATTTTGATCCGTGCATCTGCAGTGTTTACTATCTCTTTTAAATAAATATATATTTGTTGTAAGTAGTGTTTTGAAACCGATTCAGATCCGTGTTGAACCGGTAAATCCGTTGACATAAGATAAATTCGTTCAGGTTTTGTAAAATCAGAATTTAAAAATCCAATAAAACTCGCAAAAAATCACTAAAACCCGAAACCTGGTACCAGTTGAACCACTGGTTGAACCAATATATAACTTAATGTAAATATAAAACTATAATTTAAGTTTGTGTTTGAAATTGGGTTTTCAATTGCATTTTTCTATATATATCTAAAATATTTTTATAATGGTTATTAGAAAATATTTTAGTAAAATCAATTTTAATATATGTTACTTTTAATCAATTTTTAAAATTAGTTTTAAATTAATATTTTGATTTGAAATATGTATATAGAGTTTAAATTTTGTTTTATGATTATTTTAGACAAAACATGTTTTAGGTAATTAGATTGGGTCATTTTCTTATATTTTAAATCTGGCTCATATAAATAGTCTCTCATAATATAATAGACTTCCAATTAATCTTAATAACATAAACCCATTACTTTTTTCTCTTAATATACTGTTATCTGTGTTTCCAAACAACATTATATTTTTTTCACTTCTATTCATGTTTCCAAACAAATCTAAAATGTATTTCTACTTTAATAAGATAGATAATGATGATAATTCTTGTATCACTTGAATTTTAAAGAAAATGAATCAACTGCTGCTGCCTTTTTCTGTTAAAGTTGACCATATATGTATAAAAGACAAAAAAAAAGTTTGAGATAGTTGAAATTCACTGAACTAATGAAATATGGGTAAACACTGATTATCTTTCTTGAGATAATAGAAGATAACATTAACGATTACTTGATGGCTTGATGCGATCTTTACATACAACTTAGTTTTGACTTCAGCATCTACGATCGATTGAATAATGTGTGTACCCAAGTCAAGAAGCAGAGTCAACTCACTTCAGTTAAATATAATTTTCTATGTTAAATCAAGATCGTAAGAAGTATGTATGAATCTGTTTTGAGAAGGTTGGCTACATATGTTTATGAATTCGGATGAACTCTTAAAATGTTACTAGATTTTGATCCGTGCATCTGCACAGGTGTTTACTATCTCTTTTAAATAAATATATATTTGTTGTAAGTAGTGTTTTGAAACCGATTCAGATCCGTGTTGAACCGGTAAACCCGATGATATAAGATAAATTCGGTTCAGGTTTTGTAAAAATCAGAATTTAAAAATCCAATAAAACTCGCAAAAAATCACTAAAACCCGAAACCTGGTACCAGTTGAACCACTGGTTGAACCAATATATAACTTAATGTAAATATAAAACTATAATTTAAGTTTGTGTTTGAAATTGGGTTTTCAATTGCATTTTTCTATATATATCTAAAATATTTTTATAATGGTTATTAGAAAATATTTTAGTAAAAATCAATTTTTAATATATGTTACTTTTAATCAATTTTTTAAAATTAGTTTTAAATTAATATTTTGATTTGAAATATGTATATAGAGTTTAAATTTTGTTTTATGATTATTTTAGACAAAACATGTTTTTAGGTAATTAGATTGGGTCATTTTCTTATATTTTAAATCTGGCTCATATAAATAGTCTCTCATAATATAATGGACTTCCAATTAATCTTAATAACATAAGTGCATTACTTTTTTCTCTTAATATACTGTTATCTATATTTCCAAACAACATTATATTTTTTTCACTTCTATTTCATGTTTCCAAATAAATCTAAAATGTACTTCTACTTTAATAAGATAGATATACGACAGCCAAATCATGGTTAAAACTCTCTAGTTTAGATTTTAATCACATTAATTGTATGACCCATAATTACAAATCTTGAGAATTTTTTTTATAAGTCTCTCAGCCTAATACGTCCTCCGTATTTAAAATAATGATATTTTATATTTTGTTTTTTATTTCAAAGATTGATGTTTTATACTTTAATTAATGCACTTTATTTTTTGAAAATTGGTTGATATAATTTTATTAGGAAACAAATAAAATTAAACTAAAATTAATTGATAAAAGTGTGTATTTAACTTTTAATATGCATGCATCAATATTTACATTCAAGGAAAGTATAATATGAACAAAATATCAAAATTGGTTTAAGTCATTTTGAGTAGAATACTAGTAAAATGTCGGCCAACAAAAAAATCTAAGAAATTTAAAAAATGCACACCTGTTAGTTATGTCCATAGATTTCATGTAGTTATCATTAGATGTGTGTTAATGAGAAGAAAAGGTGGAAAAGAAAAAGGCGGATGAGAAGGGCTTCAGCCTTCAACTTCACATATATTCGTCAAAGAAGAAAATAAAGGGGGACAAATTCAGAGAATATAATTTGCAGATTTTGAAGCCTTATTATATATGTCTGTTTCAAGAATTATATGTCTTAAAAAGTGATTGGAACTTGATTCCGTATCATGTCTCGCCTCCACACACTCTCTCTATATATCTACACTGACTTAATACACCCTATCAGTCTGCTTTAATTTATCACTGCACGAATTTTGTGTACAACTTCTTATCATGTTTCTGTGTTTTGTTATTACGACCAATTAATCCGCATTATTCTTTATATCCATTCATATATAAGCATGGAAAAGAAAGATATGAAGGCCACACGCTATGTAACGTTTCGTCATTCGTCTTATGATTAAAATTTACATCATATATTCCTTAATAAACATTTGTTCCGTGAATCCACTAGTTAATTAAACTTTTATCGACTTACCAATTTATTCGAATTGTAAAAGGTGTTACTTGCCATAAACAATCTCAACAATCTTTTTAACCTCCCCAAAAGAATCTTCTTTTCTTAGATTTATACTGCAAAAGCTAATAGTTTTTTTTAAACCTTTTTTAAAAAGACATGATAAATTATGAAACAGGAATAACTTACTCTTGTATTGAGATCGTTTTTGGCTGAAATTATTCACACGGATGATCAAGTGAAGATCTTTTATTAATCTATACTAGGCAGAATCTTCATGTTCATTAACCACATGAATAATTAAGTACATTATGATAAAAAGATTTATCATAAAATAACTAAGCTGCTTATAATTAAACTAAAGTAATCGATCAAATTTTATAGCTAGCGATATTAATTAATTGATCCGGAAGTAAGTATATGAGAGAGGTAGTAGGATCAGAAGCTCCATGTGTTTGGATGATGATCATCTCCGGGAGAGTCCAATTCACAAGGAAAAGAAATCAGATTAGACATTGCTTCGTGAAGCCATCCATCATCGTTTTCCATCTGCTTAAAATTATGATGCAATATTGTTACTTTAGTTTCACAGTTGATTGTGTAAATAATATACTGCTCTGGAATAATAACATGAATTTATAATACCTGGATTAAATAGTCGTCTGATCCAGAAAACATTTCTTCTTCTTTTTCAGAATTGTTGTTGTGAGTCTTAGACATGTCAGATTGTTGTTCACATGCGTCATTGTTTCTAGCAAATCGCCCTCGAACACGAACACGCCGGTCAGCTAGGGTTTTACGACATACATACTGCATATATATTGTATTTTTTTTTGGTAAAATGTTAATACCATTTTTGATTTTTCACATTGTTGTTTCCAACTTATTAAACGAAACAGAAACTTAAAACAGAGAAGAAAACAGCAAGAGGAAACAAACACAGAGAACTTCAACAAAGCGAACTATATTGTACTTAAAATCTCTAGTTCTTTCATAATTCATGAACATAAAAAAAAAAAGAATATAAATTTGCTAAAGAAGGAGTTAATATACATACCTGGATGGTCTTATTGAAGTTGCGCTGGTTCTTCTTTTTCAAGTACCTCATGATTCTGTCTTTACGTTCTTCAACTGTATAGCGTCCCACCTTCGTGTTCGATTCAGCTTGTATCCCTCCTTCATTATTTCCCTGCTTCTTACAAATAATTTATTTGATTTCGTTTCTGATAAATAATAATATCCATTTAAGATAATATTTGAACGTGCATATATTACCCAAGATTGCTCTCCAAAGGGCTTGATCTCCGGTGAAAAGCCGTAGTATTCTTGATCACCACCATGAAAATATTGTGTGGCATTGTTCACATCCATTTTCTGGTAGTAATAGTTGTGCTCCGGCATAGGAACGTCAGAAGCCCCAAAAACTTGGGGCAAAAATGTGGATACTGGGTTAGAAGATGTGTTGAAGGAGCTGTTACCATTGTCGAAGTAATTGGATAGAGCTGAGACGTCAGGATATGAAGAAGAGCCGTGAAACTGCGAGGAAGTCTCGCCTGAAAAGGTAAAATCAGCGTAGAACTGAGGAAGAGATGATGCCATGAGAGAAACAAGTTCTTATAAGTTTGGTTTTTTTTTTGAGGAAATGAGAGTGTGTGCAAGTGTGTTTATATATAGAGATGAGTTTGTGTGAGATGTTACAAGTTGTTATTTTGTTGGGTTCGGGCAGGCTGACCGAACACACCAGACTTGCAGTTAATTTAGTGAGACTCTGCTCTGTTAATAACTTCTTTCTTTTTCATGCTGTCAAAGCCTCTTTCTGTTCTTTCATTTTCTTACCTTGCTCATCTTTTTTCTTTTTTAATACCGTGCTCATCTTGATTATTACCAGCTCATTCTTCCTTTTTTGTTATGATTTAATTGTTTCCATTTTCGTATTTTTCACTTTCTTTCTCAATTCATGACATATCTTTTTGCTTAGTTAAGTTATATAACTCCCTTTTACATAATTATTATATAATCCGCTACTAGTTAATAGTAACATATTCTCTATGAAATTCAACATATTATAAACGACTAATGTTTTTTTGAACATATACGTTGTGTTATTGTTTCACATGAATCTATTAATTGAGATGTACATTCTTTAATATAAATTATCCAGATGCTTATCGGTTCTCAGGTGTGACACAGATTGGTAATGGTGCAACTATAAAGGTCTATAATGTCATCTGAATTATAAACAAATGATACAGTATTTTAGCAAAAAAAAACAAATGATACAGTAAATAAATATGTAGAATCGTGAGACGTTTGATAATGGAGCGCATGCCGACTACTAGTTATCTAATTCAAGCCACACCATTTGTCCTCAGCTGCCAATTTTCTTGTCTCATCATTTTTCATAAAACAGAAAAAAAGAATTAAGAGAATATATGTTTTCGCGTTATTGAAATGGCCGTACAAAAACACACACGCTATGAAAACTACGTAAAGGGAAACCCTACCCATAGCCCCAGAATCTTAGCACATGTTCTTCTAATTTTTTTTTTGTTCTCCTAATATTTTGAACCATTTAAAATTATTAATTACTTTGGTTACAGAACTATAATGTTATTGCATAACAACCATGCATGCTCTATTTCAGTCGATAGGCTCTGGTTACAGAATTGTAGAGCTATTGCATAACAACCAGGCATGCTCCTATTTTCTTGGTTATGCAAGTTCTGATAGCTAAACTCCAGCAGTAAATATTTTATTTCACGAGTCTCAAAGACCCAAAATGAGTACCATATTATTATCCTTCAAAGAGCCCTTAATCAACCGTCCTACTACTACGACGAGTTCTTTTTTAAAGATAAGAACAAAAAATTGAGATTATGCCAAAATCAAATTAGGCTAGTGGAGAGATACATATGAGATCATAAGCACAGTTATACGGAGGACCGCCTCCAAACATGTTCACTGAGATAGGAGATTCGAGGAAAGATGATGGATGGGTCATGACATGACTGAATATGCATTCAAAGATTAAAGTTAAAACATTTTTTCTGCCCTTTATCTTGTTTTCTGTGATGTTGTACGAATTCACAATATTAGATTCTCTTTACATGATCTTCTTAATTTCAAACTCGTCCCATGGAATAGACAATGAAATATTTTATGAGAAAAAAGAAGATCTTCCTAATATTTCAAACTACATTATACATAAGATGTCAGTTTTCTTTTTCTACGGCATATAAGATGTCAGCTATATGTCATCTCTTGTAATAAAATCAACTGAAAAACTAGGATATTAACTATTAACTAATTATTTTAGCATACATATGTATAGGAATAAGATATGATATACTTGAAAATTATCAACTACCCTCCGATCATATTTGTTGATTCCATTATGCCCTAAAAACTCAGCAATCTTACGGAATAGTTAATTATCAATATCTGAAATTCTGCGTCGTCCCGTTTTTTCTTCAAAGTACCAATACATTTTTATTAAATTTTATATAGATATTGTGTTTTGTATTGGCTATTCGTTCAAAGTTCAAACTCAAAAAGTTGTTCTCGGAAATCTTGCTTTCATGTGTTCTGTTAAGATAAAGCGAAACTGATATCATAGTTCGATCTCTGTTTGTAATCTGAAAAGATTCTTAACTTTAACTATCCTACACCGATGTGTTCCGTAAAAAAACTATCCTACACCAAAAAGAATTAAGCATTCATTTTTCCTCCAAAATAAGGTACTGATCGTTAGAGTAAATCTTGAAATGTATAATAAACTGTCACAGGATCAGATTATTTATTTATATATGTGCATTTTTGTCAAAACATAATAAAGAAGGTTTTTAGGGGAAATCTGAGAAAGAAAAACGAAAGAATTAGATGAAATAAACAGAAAAAAAGAAAGCTTAAACTGAAATTGGGCAAGTTGTGTTTGTTGGCTATTGTTGTTGGTGCATGTTACCTGTTCCCTCGGAGAACAAAAAAAAAAAAGAAGAAACATGAAATTTTTGGGTTTCATTTTACATAAAACTCAATCTACTTTTGAAGAGAATTCTTGTCAGAGATGCATTTTATATTGTCTATGCTGCCAGAAATTAAAAAAAAAAAAGAAAAAAAAAGCAAAAGAAAGCTGGTAGCCTGGTAGCTAAATCTTGCGTTAAAAGATATGTCCTGATTTTATTCTACATATAAACTGGGTTCGAGTTGCCGCTCTAACATTATCTTTCTCTATTCATAGAGAATAGATTACCAAGTTTCTGTTCATTTCCATAGTATCTAAAAGAAGTTTAGCCACAAATAAAGAGATCAATGAAGAAGAGGGAATCTGTTTGTAATTTGGTTCTTGGAACTAAAAAGGTTATAAGCTTTTAGTTTGAATCAGGATCATTAGCGACATGATCTTGAATCATCTCAGTAACAACCCATACTATGTGATACGATAAATTCACAAGAGTGCAAAGATATGGCAAGGATAATTAAGATCATGGAGTTATATGAACAGAAATGTTTAAACTGAAAATAAGTTTTCTCACCTTTTTTTTTTTTGCAAAATAACTAAGTTTTCTCACTGTTTCACCATTTTTCATTCGATCTTGAAATTATTAAAAGAAGAAGAAGCAAACTTGGATTCAAACTTGAGAACCAAGACAATTAAATAGACATTGATAATGCTAGACTTCTTAAGAAATCAGGTAATAAAGTCCCTAGAAGCGATCAATGATCCTGAGCAGAGCTTGAGTCAACGCCAAGTAAACCTCTGTATGGTAACAGAAACTCGATGGCAAATTAAAATCAAGTGTCACGAGACTGGCACGGCACGAGACCGAAGGAGCCTCCACCGTCATGCTAACGTCATACGCAGCATTGTCATAATCTCCAGCTATCAAGTGAGCGTCGGCCTTTCCCACGCCACGCTTTGCCGTCGCGTAACCCAAACCACACTGCTTCAAAGCGGCTGCGGCCTTGGGATCCCGGCGGTGCTTCGAGGCCAAAGTGGAAGTGTTGTTGGTGAGGGTGATGAGGTGAGAGTTGACGCATCTGAGGATGATGCGAGCCAGTTCGACTTGGTCGGCTTTTGGAGCAGTTGGGTCTGAGCTCAGACAGCGAAGACACATGGTGGGATTGTGGGAGTTGTGGCATAGTTGCATCATCAGCTCTTCGTTGGCTCTGGAGATTACCAATATTGTAAAAAGTGTGGTGAGGGGAACAAGCTTTGCTATAATAGAACAAGAATCCATCTTTAGTTTCTTGATGTATTACTACTTTTTTCACTTTTTGGTAAACGCTAAGTTGCTAACTACGTTTGTCTATGGTCCTCAGTCCTTAAGTACTATTATAAACTTGTAACGTTCAGAAGTAGAAATGTTTTTCTTTCCTATAATCTCTTTTCTTTTCCCTATAATCTCATTAGGTGCATTATGTTTGTTGGTGACATGTGTTGAAAGCGTTACGGGATTGGTAAATAACTTGAGCTCGACAAAACGTGAGTGGTATGTTGGGTTCTTTTCAAAATGGTTAAAGCTGCAACTGAAAATGCTATTTTGTGGAATAAAATCATTTTGAATGCATCATTTCATTGAATTTCATAAAATTTACTATTTACAAGAAATTTATTTACAACAATTATACTTCTGCCATTCTTAAAATGAAACAAAAAAAAACTTTTGTAAAATCTTTTCCTTTTATTCATGATTATAAACCTAACTAAATGAATGGGATGTGTGGAATTCACCCATACCATTAACAATTTCAATTTTTGTTTCATTTTATTTATCATTCCATATTTTTCTATTCTACAAATAACCGTTCTTCTTATTGAGTTAAATCCTTACAAGAATAACTAGTTACAGTCTTACAGATGTATTGTTACTATAAAAAAATGAATTCTCGTCTATCATTAGCTATTTTATGTACAACACATAAAATTTTAAAAAATAGTAGTGTTTATAGGCCGTGTTTCAAAAAAAAAAAAAGTAGTGTTTATAGGCCATATATGGGCCTATTAATTCATGGGCCAATGGAGCTGCGCCGTGTTTTGGTTGATGACCGTTAGGCTCAAAGGACAAACATGTAAATGCACATAAAAAGTAGCCGTTACCAAAGAAAGAGCCGTACGTTTCGCCGCTTTATTAAAAGCCACAACCACAACGCTCCTCTCTCTCCATCTCTCTATACAGTTTGCTTCCATGGCGTCAGACCAGAGCACGAATCCAACCATCATGGAGTCAAAGCCGAGACACCCTCTTCACCAAATCGCCGACACACCGACACACAAGCTTCTCCTGAAACAGTGGCTGAAAGAAGAAGAGCTTATCCTCAGCCGCGTCTCACACAAAGAGTCTCAGATCGATTCGGTTAGACGAGAGATCACTCAGCTCTACATCTTCTTCTTCCTCTTCCACTCCATTTCTCTGCTTCTCCTCTTCCACGCTTCCTCTTCCTCTGGTGCTTCATCCGCGTGCAAGAGATCTTGGATCCCTTCGCTCTGCTCTCTCTTGTCTTCGCTCGGGATCATTTGGGCCGTGCGGTACAAGTCTGAAGTGGAGTCGCATCTCGAGAAGTTGTTGGAGAGGGAGAAAGAAGATGCGAAGCTGTTGCGTAAGTGCGTTGAAGAGTTGAAGAAGAAAGGGTTGGAGTTTGATTTGCTCAAGGAGGTGGATGCTCTGCGCAGGGCGAAGAGCTTGAGGGTTGAGTCTAAGGTCGTGAGGAAATGGTCTGCGAGGGATTTTGTGACGCTTTTCTTCTTCTCTGTTTCGTGTTTGGTTCTTGCAATGATTAGACTCATTCTCTGTGACTAGATTTGCTGTTGTGATCTTTTGCTCTCTTGCTTTTTTTTTTCCTTTTGTTATAACTTTTTGATTCAGCAGAATTCTCTTGTTTCTGCAATTTTTTGTACTTTTTCGGATAATAAAACATATGTTTGATCCTCTTTGTTCAGTCTTAATATACCTGAAAAATAAGTTAATTCAATTAAGATAGATTCAGTATTAGAGAATCTGATGATGATTTCTGCTTTTAAAGCAAAAACATAGAAACCATATGAATAAACACACCATTTGCATCAAAAGAAGTTTGTTTATGGAAAAATAAAATAACAGCGTAAAAACATTAGCTATAATACTTGTGCACAGATCTTTCTTTCTTTTTTAAAAAGGGCTATTTAAATATATCAAGAGATCCAAATGTGCAGAACAAAACGAACATAAGACTTTTACACCAACCTAATGGCAGACAAAGTAATAGATCAAAAAATGAACCCCTTTACAATGGAAACACCTAAACTTAGGATACTACTTTCACACTATCAAAAAAGTCAGCAAGCCAAAGAGGAGGTCCTGCAGCAACATAGGATTGCCCAAACCTTGGAGTGACAGCACTTTTGGGCTATGAGTTTTGGTAATTTATTGAGCACAGATCCATTTCAAGGTATCCAATAAACTTTGGTAATTTATTTACCTAAAATATAAAATAGAACTTCTTTCCTTTCAAAGATTCATTACTAGAAAATCTGATATAGTTTCTAATTAAATCCAAGTTCTTAATAAAGTTGTTTTTTAAAAGCTTGGCATCTGGGAAAAGAAACTACAACATTACAGAAACCTGTCTTGGTCTATTCATCATCTTGTGACTTAGTTTTCTTCTTCTTTTTCTTCTTGCTGTGACCATTATCTTTAGTCAATTCCTCTTCTACTGCTTTGCTTTTCTTCTTCTTTTTCTTTGATTTCTCTCCTTCTTCTTCCTCCTCATCCTTGTCCTCTGTCTTCCTCTTCTCTTTCTTCTTTTTCTTCTCTGAGGCTTCCACTGCTTTTGCTTCTCCCTCGTCTAGAAAGAGAGAACACACCCACCGTTTAACATCAAAACTTAAAAAGAGATAGAGAGACGGTGTACAAAAATGAGATGATACCTTTCTTCTCAAGACTTTCCAGCACTTCTTTCATCACATCCACATTCTTACGTGGGGCAACACCTTTGTCATAAAACTCTAGTCGTTCCTCAACTTGTTCCCTAAGTTTCTCACCAAAAGCTGTAGTGCTGCTATCTGTAAAGGAGACCACTACTTGTTAACAAACACATCATCTCACTACACCAAGTTAACTATTCAGAGGGCATTCCAATACTTTACCAGCGAAACAATCAATCCGGGAAGCAACTGAACACTTGTTAGCGAGGTAACGAGCAATACGTCCCTTGTTTTTAGCAGATGCACGCCCGATGAATGAAGAGTGGAATATCAGACCGTACTTGGGTGTGTTTCCACGTGTCTTCAGCGCCCTGACATTAAACACAACAATCAGTTACTTACTGCAGTAAACGTAAGTAGAGTTGCATTGCTATGAAACGCACCTGAAAAGTGCTTTCTCAGCACCAAGAATCTGGAGGGTTGAAGATGGGCATTTGGCAAGATTGGTCAGACTTCCCGCATGTGAAATCAACCTTGCTCCAACCATCTCTCCGATCAAGGCCGCCAAATTGGGAGCAATGTCGCTCATTTTAGCAACAAGGTAATCATAGAGCTTCTTTCTGTAATCAGCTAGGTCCATAACCCTCTGAGCAAAGCTCTGGACGTTGATCAGATCAACCGGTGAGAGATCCTGCCCTGCAAAGACGGCAAACAAGAGAGGGATTAGACAACAAACGAAAAGCTCATGACTTTTAAAGAATATGCTTCATCAGATTATTACCCATAGATGCTTTCCCAGCTTCAACGACCTCTTTTGCCTTATCTTCATCTCCGAGGATTTCAGTAAGCATAGGGATGTGCTCTTCAGACAACTTTGACTTGTCCTCAATAACCTTTGAAACTCGGGCGTAAAGGTAGTTGTCATTGACTATCTTGACTAGCTCGGGGAAGTGCCACGAGTACCATTCTCTGCAAAAACATAACATAAGCCACTTGTAACAGACAAGACATAATCTGAAAGGTAAAACAACAAAACAAACCTGACTCTCATGGCAAAGGAATTGATATCTTTGTCAAGCGTGTCGAGCAGAAAAATGGCTTGGATGACCATGTTGTCCACACGGTTAACATTGAACTTCACTTTCGCTCTGCTGTAGCTGTGAGCTAGTCCAAGTTGCGCTTTCTCCAAATCACCAGACTGCATTAGTAAATAACATGACACTGAGCATGAAGCGCAAACACTAGAGAGAGAGAAAAAGGGGTAGATTAACTCAAAAAGTCCATACCTTTAGGTCCTTGATGAACCTAGGGAAATGCTGGCGCACACCTCTAAGAAGCTCATGGACGAACTCATTGCTCTGACACGGAATCTTCGTGGCTTCGAAAATGCAAGAACCAATCTTTGGCTCAGACACTCCTAAGCTAAACTTGGGAGTCTTTCCTTCCTTCACCTTCGGAAGATTCAACTCCAGAAAGCTTCTCAGCTCATCACTCATATACCCTTCAAGTTTTAAGGTAAAACAAATGCTAATCATCAATCAAAAAACAAAACAGAGCAAGCTTATTCTAACTGTAGTAAAAAAGTGTAAACTTTGTTTCAATCATAACCAAAACAGAGCAAGCTTATTGAAAGACAAAGCTTCTCAGATCACTACTCATATACCCTTCAATGCTTATTAGAAACAGAAGCAAAACAGAGCAAGCTTATTCTAATTATAGTAAGAAGTGTAACCAAAACAGAGTAAGCTTATTGGAGACAAAGTTTATCAGCTCGTTACTCATATACCCTTCAAGTTTTAAGGTAAATCCAATGCTTACTATAAGGCAATAACCAAAACAGAACAAGCTTATTCGAACTGTTGTAAAAAGTGTAAACTTTGTTTCAAGCAAAACAAAAAACAGAGTCAGCTTACTGAGAGACGAAGTAAGAGTGGTGGAGGAAGATAAAAGGGGAAAGAGTTCGACTTTAATGGAGGGTTACCTTCAGAGACGGCGTTGATTTGGTTGAGAGCATCGAGAGCAGACTCAGATGGGTGGAAAGCAGTGAGCTGTACGACCCGGCCGAACCGGTCTAGGTCCGAAACAGAGCTTCGAACCGCCTCGGTGTTCTGTCCAATCTCATCGAGGCCGTGTGCCTCGAACAGGCCATACCCGGAAGATGATTCGTAGAGAAGATACATAGACATTTTGCAGATAAGCTAAAACCCTAGCCGTCTCCGTTTAATTGGAAGCCAAATGTTTATGCAGCTTTCGTTTTGTAGAAGAGTTATAAACTAGGGTTTAAGGTTATTTTGCAAGCAAGAAGATGACTTTTCCCTCGTATTAGTTAGATGGGCCTGGCCCATTAATTCATTGTGTGACCCATGAAATAAGTTAAGACTTTTTTAAAAAAATTCTCTAAGAAGTCTTTAAGCCAATTATACTCTTGCTTCTAGCTTTTGTAACCTGGACCAAACTGGGTTTTTGAGATGTGATAACTCTCTCTCACTTCCATATGATCTAGTAATTGGGCCAGGCTCTATACTTTGTTCAGTTAAGTTTGGGGTTTTATTTGAAAATCTGGGCCTGAAGACATTCTGTTAAGTTTACATTCTTAGACAATCTCAATAGTAAACCCAAAAAGAAATGGGGTCAAAGAACAACTAAAAAGAGACGATTGGAAAAGTAAACGATAATCAAACTTTAATCAAAACACGAGCACACGACCGACCCATTATCAAGAATATGCTTAGTCATAGAAATGATGTAAAGGAGGGTGATGAGTCACTAAAACGTCATTTCGATTACCAAAAAGATTGAAGAAAAAAAAACATAAAGACAAAGGTGGAGCCAAGGGGCAAAAGAGTGAGGTCACTGTACCCTAGAAGCTACGGCCAATGTGGGCACCCTCCACTTTGAAATTGAATCATCTATATATGGACCACATTGTTGAAAAAATATACATTTCTATATTTTGTATTCCGTACTTGTCACTCTGTATTTCAGATAAGAAAATTTGAGCATATTACACGGAAAAGTAAGAGCGAGTGTGTCGTGTGGCTGTCCTGAGTACGGCTGTACGCTTGGAGGTTGTCTCTTTAAAGTTTTGAGTCAAACATATTAATTTTCTCGATAGTTATGTTCGTGGAAACTCTATTAGCCATTGCTTCTTAGTTCTTCCAGCAGATTTTTTTTCAAGTTTCTTGTTTCACCTAACCCATCAATTTATATTCAATGCTTAGAGGAATGAATAAAATGATCTGCTTTCTACAACTACTTCAAGAAGACTATTAATACTGCTCCATGCTAGAACTTTCTATGTCTGTAAATGTCCATCGATTTTATTTCTACAGAATCGTCCTCTTGGATTTTTCTTTTATGTGTGTGTAAAGTCTTTGTCTTTCAACGACAGTATTTTTTTATAAGATTCTTGAAATAAATGGTTGTAAAGAAAAGCTGAAATGTATACACTGGCATATTTATATAGCTTACTGAAAACTATATATTTACTTGTAAACAAGATAATAACAAAGTCATTTGAGTTGATAGAAGAATTTTGAAACTCACTTGTCAACTGGAATTCATCAAATATTTTGCCAATACAAATTAGCATACAAGAGTCAGACCAGTATGATGACTAAAGAAAGTGGAGTATACGACGGTTTTCGCATAATTACCGAAGCGTATAGCCGTATAGGATGGTTTTTTATTATATTTTATTAACCGACAATTGATGACTAAATTATTAAATATTTTTTTGAACATAAAAAGAGAAAACATACTCGAAAAAATATTTTGAGTGAAAACAAAGACTAACAAATTTAAGAAAAAAAAATAAATGAAAAAAAAACTAGAAACAAAAGGCTTATAATAAATAATTTTTTTTTTGATTTAACTCGTTTGCTTCTTTGATCAATGTGGAGTAAGAAGAAGATTCATGAGATTCAATAAAGAGACGGATACGATGGATCTCTGATATACTCAGAGAAAGAATCATTCGAGAAAAAATTATGGATTTTTAACATATTCATGAAAAAGAATCATTAGAGAAAAACTGGTCAAACCATCAACAAAAATATGAAGATGCATTGGCAATCCACAGGATGGGGAAACCAAGGACGAGGGAATTGCGGTGGATCCGGTTAACGTTGTTTGTTTTGAATAAATGAGTCAATTGAAATCTAGGAACCCATTGTTTTATGGTTCATTTTATGTTTTTTTTTTTGACAAAAGGGCTTGGTTCATTTTATGTTTTACTTTTTTTTGTTAAAGTTTATTAATAAAAAACTGATATGACTTTGCTTATAATCTGTTGCTCTGTATTATAATAAAATATTATTAAAAACTAATGATTTTATTTACATTACCGAGAGCATCTCCAACCCAATACCTCATTTTAAGGGGAGTAAAACCTCAAAATGAGGATTTGAGGTTTGATTACTCCAACCATGAATCCTCAAAAAAATCCTTAAAGATTTCTTTTATTTGCATTATTGTCTTTGATATTAATAAAATTACTAAAAATGATAAAATTTCACAAATACTTATAAAACACTTTTAATATATTATACAGCACAAAATATTACAATATTAGATAATAAAACTATATATACATACAAATTTTAGAAAATTACATATACAATACCAAATTACTTAAGTATTATATGCTTAATCAAATTTTTGTAATTTCTGTAATTCTCTTATATGTGCTCAAACAACACATTCCGAAGTGATAAGTGAGTCTTTTTAATTTTAATTTGTAGATTACAAGCTAAAAGTTATTGAAATCGGATATGTTATGTAATACTTATTTTATTGTGGTGTATTTAAATTGTTCTAAATAAAAGTAGTAGAGATATTTGTGAAAGAAAATAATTGTAAAGACCAAAAAGAAAATGAATAGTAGTTTTGAGATTTTGAACAGTGAAAATTCAAAACCTCAAAATTTGAGGATTTGAAATTTGATTGGAATGACAAAAACCTCAATATTTGAGGTTGGGTTGGAGATGCTCTGAGCTATCCGTTTAAATTAACGCATCGAAGTTTTATTTGCAAGATCTTTTATAATTTCATTTTTATTAATCTGCATAAATAACAATAAATTGTACTATATAGAAATCAAATCTCAAACCTCCTGCTACAAAGATATCAATAACTTTTCAGTCAAACTATTGGGATAAGGCAACTTCCATGACTCACACTTATCATTCTTTAATCTATTGTATTCACATTGAATTATTTGTGAAGAAAAGTCATGTTGGTTTGTACGGTATGACACGTAAGAGAGAAAAAGAGGTTGGAGTGGGTTAGGTTAACATGTACGACTGCACCGTACGGATATTTATTCGTTTTATTTATATAATCCCAAATTGGTTTCCACAAAACTCCTTTCACGTGACGCCATTCCTCTCTTTAATGCTAGTATTTACTTATCCTATCTACCTAATTAGGACCGACCTTGAGATTATGGAGGACTTGTAGTAATGTCTATGTAAATTTTATTTTTTACAAATTTGGAGGTCTAAAAGTTTTTTTTTGGATTTATGTCCATGTAATTTTTTCAAAAATTTGGAGGTCTAAAAGTTTTTTGGATTTATGTCCATGTAATTTTTCAAAATTTGGAGGTCTAAAAGTTTTTTGGATTTATGTCCATGTAATTTTTCAAAATTTGGAGGTCTAAAAGTTTTTTGGATTTATGTCCATGTAATTTTTCAAAATTTGGAGGTCTAAAAGTTTTTTGGATTTATGTCCATGTAATTTTTCAAAATTTGGAGGTCTAAAAGTTTTTTGGATTTATGTCCATGTAATTTTTCAAAATTTGGAGGTCTAAAAGTTTTTTGGATTTATGTCCATGTAATTTTTCAAAATTTGGAGGTCTAAAAGTTTTTTGGATTTATGTCCATGTAATTTTTCAAAATTTGGAGGTCTAAAAGTTTTTTGGATTTATGTCCATGTAATTTTTCAAAATTTGGAGGTCTAAAAGTTTTTTGGATTTATGTCCATGTAATTTTTCAAAATTTGGAGGTCTAAAAGTTTTTTGGATTTATGTCCATGTAATTTTTCAAAATTTGGAGGTCTAAAAGTTTTTTGGATTTATGTCCATGTAATTTTTCAAAATTTGGAGGTCTAAAAGTTTTTTGGATTTATGTCCATGTAATTTTTCAAAATTTGGAGGTCTAAAAGTTTTTTGGATTTATGTCCATGTAATTTTTCAAAATTTGGAGGTCTAAAAGTTTTTTGGATTTATGTCCATGTAATTTTTCAAAATTTGGAGGTCTAAAAGTTTTTTGGATTTATGTCCATGTAATTTTTCAAAATTTGGAGGTCTAAAAGTTTTTTGGATTTATGTCCATGTAATTTTTCAAAATTTGGAGGTCTAAAAGTTTTTTGGATTTATGTCCATGTAATTTTTCAAAATTTGGAGGTCTAAAAGTTTTTTGGATTTATGTCCATGTAATTTTTCAAAATTTGGAGGTCTAAAAGTTTTTTGGATTTATGTCCATGTAATTTTTCAAAATTTGGAGGTCTAAAAGTTTTTTGGATTTATGTCCATGTAATTTTTCAAAATTTGGAGGTCTAAAAGTTTTTTGGATTTATGTCCATGTAATTTTTCAAAATTTGGAGGTCTAAAAGTTTTTTGGATTTATGTCCATGTAATTTTTCAAAATTTGGAGGTCTAAAAGTTTTTTGGATTTATGTCCATGTAATTTTTCAAAATTTGGAGGTCTAAAAGTTTTTTGGATTTATGTCCATGTAATTTTTCAAAATTTGGAGGTCTAAAAGTTTTTTGGATTTATGTCCATGTAATTTTTCAAAATTTGGAGGTCTAAAAGTTTTTTGGATTTATGTCCATGTAATTTTTCAAAATTTGGAGGTCTAAAAGTTTTTTGGATTTATGTCCATGTAATTTTTCAAAATTTGGAGGTCTAAAAGTTTTTTGGATTTATGTCCATGTAATTTTTCAAAATTTGGAGGTCTAAAAGTTTTTTGGATTTATGTCCATGTAATTTTTCAAAATTTGGAGGTCTAAAAGTTTTTTGGATTTATGTCCATGTAATTTTTCAAAATTTGGAGGTCTAAAAGTTTTTTGGATTTATGTCCATGTAATTTTTCAAAATTTGGAGGTCTAAAAGTTTTTTGGATTTATGTCCATGTAATTTTTCAAAATTTGGAGGTCTAAAAGTTTTTTGGATTTATGTCCATGTAATTTTTCAAAATTTGGAGGTCTAAAAGTTTTTTGGATTTATGTCCATGTAATTTTTCAAAATTTGGAGGTCTAAAAGTTTTTTGGATTTATGTCCATGTAATTTTTCAAAATTTGGAGGTCTAAAAGTTTTTTGGATTTATGTCCATGTAATTTTTCAAAATTTGGAGGTCTAAAAGTTTTTTGGATTTATGTCCATGTAATTTTTCAAAATTTGGAGGTCTAAAAGTTTTTTGGATTTATGTCCATGTAATTTTTCAAAATTTGGAGGTCTAAAAGTTTTTTGGATTTATGTCCATGTAATTTTTCAAAATTTGGAGGTCTAAAAGTTTTTTGGATTTATGTCCATGTAATTTTTCAAAATTTGGAGGTCTAAAAGTTTTTTGGATTTATGTCCATGTAATTTTTCAAAATTTGGAGGTCTAAAAGTTTTTTGGATTTATGTCCATGTAATTTTTCAAAATTTGGAGGTCTAAAAGTTTTTTGGATTTATGTCCATGTAATTTTTCAAAATTTGGAGGTCTAAAAGTTTTTTGGATTTATGTCCATGTAATTTTTCAAAATTTTGAGAGTTTGAATAGTAAAACCTTAAATTTGAATTCTACTATTTAAATCCTCAAAATACTATTTATTTTTTAGTTTAGTCATTATAAATTTGTAATTCACATATATCTGTACTAGTATTAATTTTTTATTACTTTAATCCTTATAACTATATTTCACTTAAATATTCATATATATCTTATATATACATATATATATATATAAAATATTAATACATAAAATATATAAAATATTAACACATAAAATATATAAAGATGTGAAATCTAAAATAAAATTAATAAAATAATATTACTTAAAATATATTTATTATTTTACAGAACAGTTATATTACATTGAACAATATATTATAAATTAAAGATCAAAAGTACAAGATTAAATATTTTACAATAAATATTACACACATATATATTACACAAATTATAATCCATACATTGATATTAATAATCGGGTAAATTTGTTCCCAAAAGATCACCAACAATTTCTAATTCGTAATCTTCAGATAAATAATCAAGACGCTCATTTCTTACTTCGAAATGTGTTGATTGATCATATATGGGAATACTATGGAAATGAAAATAATGAGTAATTTGTATTTTTATAATTTTTTATGAATTATTGTGTGTTTTATTATTATTTTATATAATTTTGTGTTATAATAAATTGTTTCTATAAATATTATGTTTAATAATATTAATGTGTATGTACTATCTATCTATGAAAATATAATGAAGATAGTTTATTTATATTAAAGGTGAGGACCGAAATACAAATTACATAAAACTTTAAAGATAAATTTTTGAAGATATTTGTTAGAGTAACCCACCCTCAGACCAAGGTCATTGGGTCTTAAAACGAAGTTCCTTATTGGAGATATTCTTAGACCGTAAAAGTCTCCCTCATCTAAACCATAATCAGTAACCATATACTGAAAATGGAAACTACATATATGGTTTGAGGCTTTGAGCATTTCCAAGTTTTCAAGCGATTAAATCAAAAATATTACGAACCATCAGTCCCACGGAAACCGAAGAACGAGTGGTAAAGGAATCAACTGCCTCACGAGAGCTTGATATAGTTTGGTAGATACAGTGTCCACCCGTGACCGTACCTAATTGCTTCTTTCATTTTATTGCTTCCTTTTCTATAAATATTTTACAAGGTAAACGAACTTAGCTATTAATCTATATATCATCAACTTATAAGTTTCTAATTGTGGTAGAAATTAAACTATATGTGGGAATTTGAAATTTATAAAATTGGACGAAGCATACCAAACATGCATGGCAGTATTCTAATAATTTATATAGCTCTACGTAGTAACTAGTAAGGAGGCTACTAAAGTTTGATTAATCCATATGTGGAATGGTTATTTTATAGGTATAAATTTAAATAAAGTTAGGAGACTAAAGGGGTCTTAGTTTGATTAATCCACATGTGGCATGGGTTATTTTATAGGTATAAATTTCAATTAAGTTAGGAAACTAAAGGGGTCCAAAGTTGCAACCCCCAAGTTGAAAAAGTGGACATACACTTTTGATAAGCAGAGAAACTTAGGTCACATCATATCCTTGTCATTAAAGCTCTAATCTTTGCAGAATGGAGAATAATCCTATACAACAATATTACTTTACATCAGTCAAAAAAAAAAACAATCCTACTTTACTTTTTTTTCTCTCTTTAACATACACACACATGGTGATGGTCCTCCGTGATAGCTACCCATGGCTTTTTACAATGACGCTGTATAATACTGATAACTCTCACGCGCCAATCTAATTTTAAATGGTAGAATATGTTAAAATATATGTATATGAAAATACCGCAAAACAACATTACATATAGTTGACAAAAAGCACTGCATATTAAAATCTGGGCAATATCAGTTCTCAGAGTCCTACCATGAATTTATATAATTAATTTGTCATAATTAAAGGGTTGATCAGTAAATTGCATAGCCGGATGCTTCTTCTACAGGGTTACAATTTATATAATTAACTCGTCTAATCCATCGGCAAATATGACTCACTTCTCTATAGATTGGTTTGTTTAAGACGTTACTATATTGCACGTAGTCTCTGCATTATTAGTTATCACAATTTTTCCCCCGACTAGCTTGTCTTTATATTATGTCCAAACCAAACATGATAATGTAATTTTGTTAGTTTTTAATTAATTATGCCTGAAACTAATAGATAATAGTTATAATTGGGTTTTGAAAAAATATATTACATAGTGGAAACTTACAAGTAATTAAATTTTAGACTATAGTTATAATTGGGTTTTGACAAAAAATATATTACATAGTGGAAACTTACAAGTAATTAAATTTTGTTTTAGCTTTCAATGATGGTTACGTGAGGGTCTGAATATGATCAGAAGAAAAAAGATGAATAATGAAGTCTTATAAGTCGTTGGGGGTGAGTATATATGTACCTATAATTGTATAATATGACTTTCAAACTATTCATATTACCACACAAATAGTATATACTCAATCACTTGGTCTAAAGTTCTAGAAGCCCTTATGCATTTTCAGAAGTCTATCACATTTTATTTTATAATTTTCCATCCAGAATTATTTGTTATTCACCCTCATAGTCTCAGCCTTTTTTAATTTGTTTTGAATCCGCCATGTTAGACCATAAATCATTGGCCAGATTATAATATATTTCTTGTACTCAATAAAATAATTAAATTATTGTTATTATTCTAGAAAGAATGCACTACAAGAAAGCTGGGTTTTGACGAGAAAGATTAACGAGGAAAATATTTCCTCGTTAAATAACGTGGGTATTACGATGAACTCACGAGGAAAAAAGAAGCCCACGTTATTTCCTCGTTAAATAACGTGGATATCTTTTCCTCGTAAGGAACACGTAAATTGACGTCGGCTTTACGTGGATGACGTCGACGTTACGAGGAAAAGTGATTTCCTCGTAAAGTCGACGTAAATATAGCTTCGTATTTACGTGGTTAAAGTTGGACGAGGAATTAACCACGAAATAATTGAAACACGCTTTTTGTTTCACCTAATTATATTTTCGTACTTAATTCCTCGCTAATCTCAACAACCAGATTCAAAATTTCCTATAAATATGGACGCTTGAATCTCATTTTAGACACACCAACAAATAAAAAGTTATAAAAAATTATGTCCACGTCCGGAATATTTTGAGTTCGAAGGTGGATGTATATGCATGAGATGCTAACGGAGAGTGACGAAGAATATCTCATGGCTGGAGACATTTATGCATCAAGCGATTCCACATCACTTCCAAGAAAGTGGTAAGATGTTCTCACTTGTAGGAAATGCAACAATTCTAAATTGGCAAATCGTGAAAATGTTTGGAAGCATTTAATAAATAGAGGTTTCACGCCAAATTACTATATCTGGTTTCATCATGGAGAAGGTTATAATTATGATCGTAATGAAGCTAGTAGTAGTAATAGCAACTTCGTGAAGAACTGGTTGATCATCATTTGCTTAATGAACATAACCATCGGGAAGAGCAGATGGTAGTGGTAGATTGTGATAGGTTCATGATATGGTAGGCGATGCATTCGTAGCTCATGACGAAGATGAAGAACCTAACATAGATGCCAAAAGTTTTATGAAATGTTGAATGCGGCAAATCACCACTTTACGCTGGTTGTAGAAGGTCTCTAAATTATCGCTATCGCTAATGATGAATATAAAACCGATCACAATCTACCGAAAGTTGCATGAATGAATGGGCGACTTGTTTAAAGAGTATTTGCCTGAAGGCAATGAGTCCGCTGATTCTTACTATGAGATCCGTGGTCGGTCTATAGTCTTGGGTTGCCTTCGAGATGATAGACATTTGCATCGATTAACCGCATGATCTACCGGGAGTAGATGAGAAGTTAAGAATGTCGATTCTGCAAGAAGCCACGATCAAGCCGCGAGGGCGGGGCGTAATAGGTACCGCATCAAAGGATGTGGTACCTACCAATTCTGAGCAGATTGAAAAGATTGTATCAATCGAGCGCATCGCAGGAAGATGAGATGGCATGCCGAGCATACTCGACGGATGGTGAGATGACTCATCCATCGATGCAAGAGCCTGGAAACATTTTAACAAAATATATCCGAATTCGCTAGCAATAGCGGAATGTGTATCTCGGTTTATGCACGATGGATTTAGTCCATTCGAATGTCGTGGAGACAATATTCATTGTGGCGGTCTTTCTTACGCCATACAACCCGCCACCGGAGATGTGCAATTTACGGAGTTGATATTCTCGACCATATTAATACCTGGTCCGAACCATCCAAAAGGTCTCGATGTTTTCCGCAACCACTTATAAAAGAGTTGAAGGATTTGTGGTTTACGGGAGTGAGGACGATGACCGCCAACGAAGACGAATTTTACGATGCGAGCGATGCTTTTGTGGACCATAAGTGACTTTCCTGCCTATGGGATGTTGTCGGATGGACAACACATGGTAGATTAGCCTGTCCATATTGTAATGGAACGACAGATGCTTCAACTAAAAATGGTAGAAGACAAGTTGGTTCGATTGTCACCGCCGATTTCTTCCGCTGGCCACCCATACCGAAGAAACAAGAAATTGTTTAAGCACAAAAGGGTTGTCGAGACACACCTCCTCCATATCTAACGGAGAACAAATTGAAACGCTAACTCGATTACTATGGAGCATTGGAAACAGCTCGGCGTGGTGGTAATTGGCATGTCCCCTAATATGCCTGATTCTTATGGTGTTCATCACAACTGGCACAAGAAGAGTATATTTTGGGAGTTGCCGATTGAAGGATCTTCTTCGCGCCACAACCTCGATGTGATGCATATAGAGAAGAATTTCTTTGAGAACATCATGAATACAATATTGAATGTCCCGTGGAAGACAAAAGACAACATAAAATCGAGGTTGGACTTGCAGACATTTGCGCAAGAAGTGAGTTACATATAAAAGCAATGGACAAGTTCGGTTCCCATATTTCGATTGTCTTCGAAAAAAGTCGGTGTTGTTCGACCGGGTTGCATCGAAGTGAAGTTTCCGATGGGTATGTTTCAAATCTCAAGATGTGTTGAAAAGGTCAAAAGTTCTCGGGATGAAGAGTCATGATTGTCATGTCTTTATGCAACGATCGCTTCCATTTGCATTTATGAGCTACTTCCAACAAACGCATGAAGCACTTGCGGTATATATATATATATTAACACAGTTATTTTAAAATGGTTTAGTTTGCTATTATATATGACTAATAATGTGTTTCATTGTATTTGGAATGTACAAGGCATTGGAGCATTTTTCGTGGATCCGAGCACACGACTCTTAAAGAAGAAGTCGTCGAACAACCGCAGGAGAACATTCCCATCTTATTGTGCAATTTGAGAAGATATTTCCACCTGGATTTTTGACGCCATGGAACACCTAGCTGTCCACCTCCCATATGAGGCATTACTGTGGACCTGTACATTACGGATGGATGTATCAGTATGAACGAGCAATGAAATATTTGAAGGGAAAAGCAAAAAATCTTGCGAAAGTTGAAGGTTCTATAATTGCGGGAAGTTTGACGGAAGAAACTTCTCACTTCACATCGTATTACTTTAAGGCCAAAAGTACGCATCGAAAAAGAGCTCCAAGAAGATACAATGATGGTGGTGTCGCTACCAACATATGCAGTTGCTGGTGTTCCGGACATCTTTAGCCGATAGGTCGACTCGGTGGAAAATTAAAAGTGGTTTGGTGGTCGAGTGAAGAAGACGCCATAGTGCACACATCTATATTCTACTCAATCGCGATGATCCTTTGATGCTATTTTGAAAGGTAACATATATTGACAATTCTAAATACATATATAAGTTTAATTTTAAATACATATATAAGTTTAATTTTAAATACATATATAAGTTTAATTTTAAATACATATATAAGTTTAATTTTAAATACATATATATAAGTATATTAATTTCCATAAAGTTTGTGATTTTATAGCATGTTTGTTTCTCAAGTCGAAGAAACATTCCCAGGTATATCTACAAGTCATGTAGACAAAAGAAAAGATCAACACTTTATTAAGTGGTTGCGGACTCAGGTATTACTCTAACTTTTAATTTTGCGAATTTTTCATACAATGTATAATATGAAACTCTTAATTTTGCGGGTTGATTATGAAGACGATCCAGATTATCCTAAGTGGTTACATGAAGTAATTCAAGCTCCACGTAAAGGTTACCACATCACGATGTATTTCACACGAGGTTATACTTTTCACACATATGAGTATGGTAGGCGTGGCGACCGTAACTATGGAATATGTGTGAAAGGCTAAACAGATTTCTACGGTATCTTGGCGGATATTATTGAAGTGGAATTCCGGAATCTTGAAGCTGAAATGCGTTCTTTCAAATGTGAATGGTTTGACCCTATCGTGGACGAGGTGTCCGGTTTAACAAATTTGGTGTAGTTGATGTCAACGGTGGACGAAGGTACAACAAATTCGAGCCTTTCATCTTAGCTTCACAAGCAGACCAAGTTAGCTTTCTTCCATACCCCGAAAGTGAGAGAATCGGGAATAAATTGGTTAGCCGTGATCAAAGTTACACCTCGAGGATCTAATTATCGGTGGGGAAGAACCACCATTGCAAGAAGAACAGATAAATGTCGCCGAAAGCAGGCTCAACAACAAATTGATGACATCCTTCTCATTGATCCGCATAATGAAGAATATGAAGATGTTATGGACGATGCCACAAACGGCTGTTGATGACGAGTTAATGAAAATGATGATGTTTCTAGTGATGACGAGAATGACGATGTATCCGATTGATGTATTTGTTTTTCGATATAATCACTAAAACTATTTAGATAATTTTATTAAAAAAAGATTGAGATTATAAGTATTGAAATTGTGGTTTTATAATTTAGGGTTTGGATTGGAGAGAAGAGATATGAAGAAGAAGATAAGAAAGAAAGTGTTTGGGGTTTGGAGATTCGGTTTTAGAGATTTCCACGTTTCCGTAATATCCTAGTTCATTTACGTGGATTTGACGAGGAAAGTTAAGATTTCCTCCTTAAAACCACGTAGATGGACGAGACATGATTGTCATGTCTTTATGCAACGATCGCTTCCATTTGCATTTCTTGAGCTACTTCCAACAAACGCATGAAGCACTTGCGGTATATATATATATATTAACACGTTATTTTAAAATGGTTTAGTTTGCTATTATATATGACTAATAATGTGTTTCATTGTATTTGGAATGTACAAGGCATTGGAGCATTTTTCGTGGATCCGAGCACACGACTCTTAAAGAAGAAGTCGTCGAACAACCGCAGGAGAACATTCCCATCTTATTGTGCAATTTGAGAAGATATTTCCACCTGGATTTTTGACGCCATGGAACACCTAGCTGTCCACCTCCCATATGAGGCATTACTGTGGACCTGTACATTACGGATGGATGTATCAGTATGAACGAAAGCAATGAAATATTTGAAGGAAAAGCAAAAATCTTGCGAAAGTTGAAGGTTCTATAATTGCGGGAAGTTTGACGGAAGAAACTTCTCACTTCACATCGTATTACTTTAAGGCCAAAAGTACGCATCGAAAAAGAGCTCCAAGAAGATACAATGATGGTGGTGTCGCTACCAACATATGCAGTTGCTGGTGTTCCGGACATCTTTAGCCGATAGGTCGACTCGGTGGAAAATTAAAAGTGGTTTGGTGGTCGAGTGAAGAAGACGCTCATAGTGCACACATCTATATTCTACTCAATCGCGATGATCCTTTGATGCTATTTTGAAAGGTAACATATATTGACAATTCTAAATACATATATAAGTTTAATTTTAAATACATATATATAAGTATATTAATTTCCATAAAGTTTGTGATTTTATAGCATGTTTGTTTCTCAAGTCAAGAAACATTCCAGGTATATCTACAAGTCATGTAGACAAAGAAAAGATCAACACTTTATTAAGTGGTTGCGGACTCAGGTATTACTCTAACTTTTAATTTTGCAGAATTTTTCATACAATGTATAATATGAAACTCTTAATTTTGCAGGTTGATTATGAAGACGATCCAGATTATCCTAAGTGGTTACATGAAGTAATTCAAGCTCCACGTAAAGGTTACCACATCACGATGTATTTCACACGAGGTTATACTTTTCACACATATGAGTATGGTAGGCACGGGCCACCTAACTGGAATATGTGTGAAAGGCTAAACAGATTTCTACGGTATCTTGGCGGATATTATTGAAGTGGAATTCCGGAATCTTGAAGCTGAAATGCGTTCTTTCAAATGTGAATGGTTTGACCCTATCGTGGACGAGGTGTCCGGTTTAACAAATTTGGTGTAGTTGATGTCAACGGTGGACGAAGGTACAACAAATTCGAGCCTTTCATCTTAGCTTCACAAGCAGACCAAGTTAGCTTTCTTCCATACCCCCGAGTGAGAGAATCGGGAATAAATTGGTTAGCCGTGATCAAAGTTACACCTCGAGGACGAATTATCGGTGGGGAAGAACCACCATTGCAAGAAGAACAGATAAATGTCGTCGAGCAGGCTCAACAACAAATTGATGACATCCTTCTCATTGATCCGCATAATGAAGAATATGAAGATGTTATGGACGATGCCACAAACGAAGCTGTTGATGACGAGTTAATGAAAATGATGATGTTTCTAGTGATGACGAATGACGATGTATCGATTGATGTATTTGTTTTTCGATATAATCACTAAAACTATTTAGATAATTTTTATTAAAAAAAAAGATTGAGATTATAAGTATTGAAATTGTGGTTTTATAATTTAGGGTTTGGATTGGAGAGAAGAGATATGAAGAAGAAGATAAGAAAGAAAGTGTTTGGGGTTTGGAGATTCCGGTTTTAGAGATTTCCACGTTTCCCGTAATATCCTAGTTCATTTACGTGGATTTGACGAGGAAAGTTAAGATTTCCTCCTTAAAACCACGTAGATGGACGAGACCCTTAAGATGAAAGCTTGTTACGTGGTTTTAACGAGGAAATTCGTCCTTATTTCCTCGTTGATTCTAAATCCCTAAATATCAACCCCTAAACTCTTAATTTTTATCTATTTCAGTGTCTTAAAAAAGAAGAGAAGAAAGATACTGGAATCACATATGGCAAGACCTACGAAATCTAACCCGCGTAGGCTATACTATATGTAACTCCAAGATCTTCTTTCTTCTTTTTTTCTCAAATCTTTGTAATTTGAAACACAAATTTAAGAATATATATAGTGTTTGATTTGGGTGATTTGGGTGGGATATGAGAAAGGGAAACATCCATGTATATATAGGAAAACATATCCTCGTTATTTCCATCGCCACCACATTTCCTCGCCAAGAAAAAGACGGGCCTCGGGCTTTCCTCGCCAAGTGACGGAATTAACGAGGAAAGTTTTACTTTTAATTTTCCTCGTTAAAGCCACGCCACTTGGCGAGGAAATGGCGAGGAAATGAGGAATTGTGCAAATTCGAAATGTTAATATTTACGTTAATTTTTAAATTGTAACGTTAATTTTTTAATTTTCCTCGTTAAAGCCACGCCAATTGGCGAGGAAATGGCGAGGAAATGAGGAATTGTGCAAATTCTAACCCTAACCCTAACCCTAAAGTCCGAAACCCTAACCCTAAACCGTAAACCATATATTCCAAATACATCTTCCTTAAACCACAATCTCTTAAGTTGTATAGATTTGAAAATAATGTTTATATTTTTATAAAAAATATAATTAAAATTAAATTTACAAATTTTTAAATAAAGATTTAAAAAGTAGTCTCTAAAGTATTTTCGATTTGGAAAATGAAATGTTGAAAAGAAAAAAAAAATTTAGAAATAGAGGAGATTGAAGTTATAGGAATGATGGTTTGAGATTATATGAGGTGTAAGATATGAAAGATGGGATTATAGGGTTTGGGGTGTGAGATTTGGGGTTTAGGACATTGGCCTCGGGCTTTCCTCGCCAAGAAAAAGACGGGCCTCGGGCTTTCCTCGCCAAGAAAAAGACGGGCCTCGGGCTTTCCTCGTGAGTTAGCGTGGGCTTTACGAGGAACAAAAAGACGGGCCTCGGGCTTTCCTCGTTAACCTACGAGGAAATAGCGAGGAACCCTAATCCTATATATGCGAGCCGACCTCACCTCATTTCTCTCCATTTCCTCTCCTCTACCTCTCCATAATGGTAAGCCTCTCTTTCCTCTCTTTTGTATAGGATAGATTAGGTGGTTAGTTTAGAAGTTAGATTAGTGGTTAGTTTAGAGAATTTAGATAGGTTTATGGAATATTTATTTATATATATTAGTTATAGATTTTAGTTTAAGTGTTGATTTTAATTTTGAATTTATTTTTTCTCGAGTATTCGCAAGCATCAGCAAGACTCTCATTACGCATGATGTTCGGTCCACGGGTACTCGGTTAGACCGCCATCTGTTTCAGGTCCCGTTCTTCTTCGAAGTCAGCAGGAGACTGTCCCCGAGACTCAGTATTCACATAGAGTCTCGCCTCCTCCGATGGCTCCTCCACCGATGCCAGCTGCTCCTCATGTGCCGCCGCCTCGGATGCCCGCGAAATCATGAAGTTCATGCTGATTTGCAGTGCCGCCGAGTGCCCCTTATTCTCAGTACGGTCGAGGACATTCTCGCTATGCCAGGCGAGAGGGCTACCGATCATAGACCCGACCGACCAGACGGAACTATGTGGTAAGTTAAAATATTTATATTTTTATTTGACTTTTAAAAATAATTTTAGGTTAAAATTAATATTTATATTTTTAATGTTTTTTCAGGTTTGGGCTTGACGACGACTTGCAACGGACGTGAACCGACACGATGAAAGGTTACTTCACGATCCACATCCTAACGGAAACTAACTCCAATCCACGCCGAAGGATCGGTTCAAAATTTACTGTAAGTTATTAAATTATTTACTAATTTCATTTTTAAATTTTAAATTTAAAATTATCATAAATTATTTTCTAATTTATTTTTTTGGCAGCAAAATATAATTGGTCTTTGGGGTCACGGAGAAGGTGCGGGAAGGGTTTCACGAGAAGGTGAAAGCACGGTTGCTTGACACGGTCTCCAACTGGAAGGGGTGACTGGATCGTGAAGGGTTATGTGAAAGGCAAACCCGCTGAGCTCACCACGGAAGTCTGGGATGGCCTCATCGCTATGGAAGGATCCAACTCCATCAAAGTCGCAAGCTTGCTCTAACTCCGTAACTTCGGTTGATGAGAACGGCCATAAGGCAATGCTACACTCTACGGGCCAAAACCCCACGCTGCTATCCGCTTGGAAATGGTAAGTAATTAAATATTTTAATTTATTATTTTTAATATATATATATATAATAAAAATTTAACTAATTTTCTTCAATGTTTGTAAGCCAAAGAGTGGGACGCTTCCCCACTCTTCTCGAACTTTACGACCGGACCCACAGGAATAAAGCGGGCCAGTTTCTAGATGGAAAGTCCGAGCAAATCTACAACGAGGTGGCAACTCGGTTATGGAGCGTGAGACCCACCGACGCAGAGTCGCCGACGGATTGCCGTCGCTTTATCCGCACTGGCGGATCGATTTACGAGGAGGTAACTTTTAAAAATTAAATTTTAAATTATTACTTTAAAATTATTACTTTAAATTTAAAATTTTAATATATATATATATATATATATATATATTTTTTTGTTTTTAAGGTTGCCCGAAGAAAAGGGGCGACATGGGGATTGGTTCCGCTAACGATGTTCGAGAGCGACATCGCCTTATGGTCGAGACGGAGGACGAAGTCTCTCAGCTACGCATCGAAGTTGGACTCGACAAAACCGAAATGGCCTCGACAAAACCGAGTTGGCCTCGACGAAAACTTCCTTCACATCTCGTATGGGTGGAGTGGAGGCTTTGGACGGATACCGCCACAAATCCGAATGGGAGGCATTGTTGAGGAACATGCGACAACAAAACCCTATTCCAGGCGAGCCATCCGCACACATAACGAGGCGATGTCGAGAGAAGGAGCGATGAATTCTACCAGCGATGCACGAGTCTTCTTAGTTTTTTAATTGTTCTTTTCTTTTTTATGAATGCTAAATATAACATATTTATTTATAAAATATATTATTTTAGAATTTTTTAATTTATAATTTTTAATAAATAATTTGATTTTTATTAATTAATTATATTTTTAAAATCTATAAAATAAGAAACGACGAAATTAAGCTAATTTACGAAGTTCTTTACGTGGAAAACTAACGAGGAATCAACGAGGAAATGTCAACGGAATTAACGAGGAAAGCTTCTCGAGGAGTTTACGAGGATCTTACATTGAATATTTTTCTTCAGATTTACGTGAACTTTACGAGGATCTTTTTCCATGGTATTTTCGTGGTATTTACGATGAAACATTTTACGTGGTATTTACGAGGAAAGTCAGCGGCGTCTATGCGTGGAAATATCACGTGGTATTTACGAGGAAAGTCAGCGACGTCAGACGTGGAAATATCACGTGGTATTTACGAGGAATACTTTACTTCGTCTTTACGAGGAAATATCTGACTAGCTAATTAACGAGGAAATGTCGAGGAAATATATTTAACGACAAACGTATTACGACCAAACGGGTTTCCTCGTTAATTCCTCGTAAGTCCTTTTTAACGAGGAAGTAACGAGGAAATTCGCCCTCGTAAAATAATTGTTTTCTCGTAGTGATGGTGTATTTCGTCTCTTCGATTTTGTGGTTTTCTATAATTATTACTTAACATGGTACTTAGCGTAAATAAGTTCAAACTTAACGTGATGCCCCAACATAAAACGTATTCCTTTTTTTTTTGATCAAACAAAAAAAATCGTATTCCTATTCCGATTCTAATGCAAAGAGAATTTTCATTGCAATCATGCATGGCGGTGACGTAACGCGGCGATGTTTATTATTTGATGTATAGAAAAACGAGTCTATGTATCCCTTGCCTCGTTTAGTAAGATAAGCGAAGGAATGTTGCTAGCTACATAATCTAGGATCACAATCCGTGAAAATGAATATGCATGGAAGCATCTAAAGCAAGATTTGTTGTTGGTGTGTGTATCTAAAGCAAAATGTATATTGAATTGAATATGTATATATTTCCCTGGTTGCTCATGAACCTCGTTTATCAATAGCCAAATATACTAAAAAGATCTATATCTCTTCTTTATATTTTGTCGAAAAAGACATATACCAATTATTTAGAAAGACCACGGATGTGGCAGCCCAGTTGGTTTAAGGACAGAAGTTGGTGCTATTATTTATGGGTTCAATTCACCGTAGAAAGAATGTTTTACGCCAAAATGGTATTGACCTGTGAGATTACGGGTTTTTGGCCCAGAACCTCCAGATAATTTAAAAAAAAAACTATTCAGAAAGCATAATTAATCAATTATATCGATTTATTCTAATATGTGTTCTTTTGTAAACTAATAACATATGTTATTTTGTTACATATAGTCTAAGATCATGCAGGATCGTTATCACAAAAAAATAATCTTAGAAAAATAAGAATCACGGCAATGAATATACAAGAGGTTGTTATACGATTAATACTTACATTATTTTTATTTAAATATTTGATTTTGCTATTTTACAATCAGTCGTATATATGGGTTTAGAAAAATAAACAGTTTATCTATATAAAAACAAGAATATCAAGACCAGTCGTTTTCCTTATATGTTTAAAAATCAAAGATTTTATTTTGTTTTTGTGGTTTTAAATTGAGAATTTTATATTCTTTCTTTTTCTTTTAATAGTCAAGTCGAAAATTTCCGAGTAAGTGTACCTGGCAAGTACTCCTTCAGGACCCACTTAATTAGAAGCCGAAGTTCCATAACTACCCTCGCCTCTATATAAAATCTGAACCCTTCCCCTCTTTCCTTCAACACCACCTACTCATTCATTCTCACAGCTCATACAGTTCCATCACTCTGTAACAACTTCTCTCTCTACCTCTCTCCTTCCAGAAGATGAAGCATCTGATCCGCCGTCTCTCCCGCGTGGCTGACTCCACTCACTACAATCTCCTCCGGTCAGATTCGCAACGCCGCAGCCGCCGTTCCGAATTTTCCCTCCGGTCTTCGATGGCTCGCCGCTTAAAGAAACATACATCCTCTGTTCCTCAAGGACACGTACCGGTCTACGTGGGAGAAGAGAGTGAGAGGTTCTTGGTGAGCGCAGAGGTACTTAACCACCCGGTTTTCATCGGTTTGCTGAAGTGGTCGGCTCAGGAGTATGGATACGAGCAAAAAGGAGTTCTTCAGATCCCATGCCACGTTCTTGTCTTTGAGCGTATTATGGAGTCGGTTCGGCTTGGACTAGCGGTTCCAAGTGACCTCCAAGATCTAGTCAGCGAGGAGTGTATCTGACAAGGCGTTTTAGAGGAATCTTTGGTAGGTAGAGAGGGAGAGATGGATCTGGTTGGTTTTTGTTCAGACACAGAGTAATAATACATAGTTGGTGTTGATGTACATAGCTTATATATGTTGTTTGTTGCAAATTTCCTAATTTTTAGCCGGTTTAGGTATCGGTTTGAGACTGTTGTGGAGATATATGGAAATTGCTTCGGTTTAGATGTCAATGAAGAACATTCCAGCTTTGTATTTTAGTTCTTGTACTACCTATTGAGCCAAAGATGAGATAAGGATTTGATGTTAATATTTTTTTTTTTTTTACGTCTGATTAATTATGCTATTACGACAACGATAATATTATATACAAGATTTTACAGCAAGTTGTCTTATGAAATCTATGTTCGATGGTACGCCCTGCATCAAGCTGGAGATATTTTGTAACCTATTTCTCCAAGATAGGCATAATTAGGTATTTTTTAGGATTTGAACCTCAGACCTCTGGGTATAAAAACATTAATAAACCCTTAGTCAAACCATTAGATCAAGGAGGCTTCCACTTTTACTTTTAGTTATAGTTTTTTTTTATTTATTTCTGTATATGAAAATCAATTATCAAAAAAAAAAAATTATTTCCGCATATTGTAACAGCGGTTCAAAATGCATAGTGAATAGTAAATACTGAAAACTGTAACTGAATTACCGAGAAAGTTATACAAAATCATGTGGGTTGCATATGTAGTTCCATACTCTCAGATCCAAACACATTACAATCTTAAACTTGATGTTTAGTCCAATTTATATATGCCTAGGCCACAAAAACCATATAAAACACCAACTTGTTATGATTATAAAACTAAAGAATTCCTAAAAAGTCGTGAAGAACTGAATGATTAAGTCGTACTGGAGATTTCTCGAGCCATCACTTAACTTGAGTTAGACATGCTAAACCAATGAGCTCGCTAGAAAAGCAAATATTATAATGTACTATTAATGTAAATATGTCATCTCACTTTGTTTGCATTTGAAGCATATCATTCGCGTGTACACACACACATCATTCTTATGACCTTTTCAGGTAACCTTCGTTGTTTGTTAATCAACCATACATACATCTAAAAGACCCAGCACATGTGAATATACGCTTTTGTAAGACCCGAGTGAACATGTGGAAGTTTAACTGTCCCGCATCTATAGATTCTCAATGATAATATGTATCAATATAGTCTTTCATAGTATAATTAAAACTACTAATTATTGGTTGCGTGACCAATCTAAGGAAGGGTAATAATAGAGTTTGAAATTTCGTCCATTTATATAATTTCCCATGTTGCATCACATGCACGTTATATAAAGCAGCCACCCACAGTCAATCATTAATTGTATGTTTCTTTTGTTTTGTCCTATTTATTGCCAATTAATACGTTTTATATATACACAAAACTCGACTCGACTGATCCAACTAAGGTAACCAGAATTTTTATAAAGTCGGTCCGTCGGTGTATAAACATTTACTTCAACGTACATAGTGATGTTAGATTTAACACGTACGTTGATGTTTAATTAAAATAGTCAAAATCATCGACCCACATATGCCGTTCCACTTCCATAATACATATCTTTATTTTCATATAGTTGTTCGATGGAAACAACTAGTTTCTATTTTTCTTAAATTTTTCTAATGAACATATTAATTATGATATCTGTCCAAGTGTGAAACCGATTTTTTCTTCATGACTATTCATCAGGCATCTTTCAAGGGTAAGCACAACTACGTAACTGAAATGACAAAGAACTTATAATAAAAAAATATCATTCGTTGATAATGCCCCTTAATTAATTGAGGTCGATATGTTAGTATATAATTTAACTTTAAACGGAAAAGATTGGGAGGCTGATTCAGTGGCAAAATCAGCTCTCGGTTTGTATGCTTCAAACTCTAATTCCGGAGTCTAGGCTCCTACCAAGTAATGCAATGTTTGTTTGATAAAAAAAAAAACAGAAAAGATTCATAGAATGCAAGGGCCATAAGAAGCTTGAGCAGCTCATTTCAAGTATGAATAGGATTATGTTAAAAAAAGAATGGGATTATATTGTTTCGGAGGAAGCGACAATGATTGATTAGAGTTTAGAAGCGAGTAAAGTGAAGATTACATAAAAATGATACTCTTCTATTTTGTAATGTAAGCTGATATGCTTAGAATCACAAAAATACTTTTCACTAATAAAAACATCATTAAAATGTATTTAAAAATAATTTCTTCAATCATATATATTTTTAAATTTAATGGTTAAACATTTTACAATGAAGTTAAATTTAGTTTTATAATCTTATATCTTATATCTTAAAACACCAAAAATCTTTAAAACCTTATATATTATGAAAACATATGGAATATTATAAACTTTGAGATGGGCCCGTCACTGAGAAGCGTTTAACAATCTGTTTAACAGAACAACCACTGAGCCCAATTCTGTTTCAAAGCCCATAAAGGCTCGTATGCGGCCCAGGTTAAATAATAATATATTTTGATCCTTTGAATATATAATTGAGTAAAAAGAAAATTGATTTAGTTAAAGAAAATAGAGCGCGAGAAAAAAGGGAAAATATTGCAGAGATGTGGGTAAAAAAAAAAGTTCACTATTATTATTTATTTTAATAAAATATAAACAAAATAGATATTCAACTTCTATTATGTTGCTGACACAAAAAAATAGTTTTTTTTGGTCAAAGTATATTTTATTAGTCTAAGTAGATTATTTACTCGTACATAAATAAGTGGCATGACCCTTGTGGACTCATAACCCTTATATGTGATGACACATGTGTGTATATAAACACGAATATCTATCAGAGATTACCTAAACTTTAAAGTCGGTGTGTGTGTGTGTGATGGGGAAAGGAAGAGCGCCGCGCTGTGACAGTGGCCAAGTTAGAAGAGGGGCATGGAGTGATGAAGAAAGCGAAACGCTCAGAACTTTTATCCAACTAAATGGTCATCACAATTGGAGATCTATTCCTGAACTCGCTGGTGAGTCCTTCTTTCACAACTTTTTCCTCACCAAAAAATTGCATGTCCACTCTCTCTCGTTTTCATGTATTTTTTTTTTTACATAAATCCATTCCGTTTCATTTTGTCTCTCCCTCTCCAGTGATTATTGCTTAGTGCTCTTTGATTTGACTTGATGCATACTATATTTCTCTTTTCAATCTTTTTGTCAAAAGACACAATCTTTTTGTCAAAAGATACGTTCTTGTATATTACCTTTATTTCCTTAAGGTTGAAGAAGCATACAGATTCTTCCGGAAGATGGGATAAACTTATATATAAATTAAGAATGAATGTATAGTTGATTTTTGACTAAGTTACTCTGTTTCTTATTTTCTTATTTTATCTTTATGAACTCTTAAGTTAAGCTTTGCAGTTTTGGTGTTAGTGATTAATAATGTATGTCTAAAACTTAAAAACCAAATAGGATTGAAGAGATGCGGAAAGAGTTGCCGCTTAAGATGGATAAACTATCTGAGACCAGGTATCAAACGAGGCAACTTCACCAAAGAGGAGGAAGAGACCATTATCCACCTACAACAAGCTCTTGGAAACAAGTAAAGCCATGTCTCCCTAATCTTAATCATCATCCCTCTTGAAGTATATCCAAGCAAGAAGTATAACTAGTGCATTGATTGATCAGGTGGTCAAAGATCGCATCCCACTTGCCTGGAAGAACAGACAATGACATCAAGAATGTGTGGAACACTCGTCTCAAGAAACGATTGATGAAGAGCATTTCATCAACCAATCAAATCTCTTCAGTGTCCTATTCTTCCTCCTCATTGGTCTCTAGTGAGGTTATTAACAGCGAGAAGCGTGATCAAGAAGTGAAGACTGAGGAAATCTTAGTGGAAGATATGGCATGTGTGTTTGAAGTGAAGGCACCGCAATCATTAGAGTTTCTTTTTCAAGACGACCAGATTCCTCAGCCTCCTGTATCTAAACCGCACCCGCGAGAAATCCATAAGCAATCAGATCATGAATCGTGTGACCGAATGGTTGAAGCAGTGTTAGATGATTACAGTGAATGGCTAAACTATCTGGATAACCAAACTTTCTAGAACACAATCAACCCATCGATCATGTCTAACCTTGTTTTTTATTTCTAGGATAATTCAGAATAGACTCGGAACATGTTCAAACCATAGTGTATATTCTTGACACTGTTGTTAAAAAAGCTTGGAAACATGAATGTAAACAAGTCGAGAGCACAAGTAGAATAGAATCATATTTGAGATTCAATATTTTGAAGATCACTGAAAAAAAAAGAAACCTACAAAGCTGGTCGTCATCCACAATCATCAGCATTTTTGTCTGCATGCAGTTTTTACTTTTACAAAGGCCTCTACTACTCTATTCCTGAGGGTTCAGACGCTAATAAGCAATCATCAAGGCCTGAGGTTAACAAAGGATCATACCAATGTGAACAACCTATCATCTCTATCTCTTCTTCTAGAACCTCCTTCTCCTCTTCGTCCTCTTCCTTGTCCGCAGGTGTAAAATCGAACTTGAGATTAGGGTCATTTGGCCTTACCCATGCCACTTCCGATTGTTCTGCTGCTGAGAGTTTTCGCTGTTTGCTTTTTGAGGACTTGGTTGTGTCTGAGGCGGATAGCTTGTGCTTCCCCAAGGACGGTGCCTTCACTCCACTTCTTGACTTCGGATCATATGCGGGGAATGTGTTATAAGCCCATCCAAATGAATCTTCAATACACGCATTTGCAGCATTCCTACAAACAAGACAACGCTTTTAGCATGGATATATCAGAGGGAAAAAAATCAAATTTAATAGTACAAACCTGTAACGGTCCTCTGCAGCAACCCGAGATGCTTTGAGCTTATCTCCAACTGGAGGGTCATTCACATTATTGAATGTATCTGATCCATCAATGGTTAGCTTTATGATGGGTGGGAAATGAGTCGTGGAATCATCATTGCCACGTGGGAACTCCAAGGTTAGGTCTAATCCCACTTTATGGACAGGTTGATCCTCCTGTAATCTAGAACGAGAAGCAGTATCGAGTGGCTGGCTCGTGCTTGAGTCCTGGAGAGCGGATTCTACCAACTTGCTACTTAAGCTGGTGATCTTCATCCCCTGAAAAGGTTTTCTAGCTAATTCTTGTGTGTGATTCGCCGAACCCATAACCTGTCTGTTGAATATGGGACTACTTAAGGAGAGTTTCTGATTGTTTGTAGAGCGTGTTGACGTCCTCCAAATTGATGAAAGCAAGCAAGTAAAATGTTTTTGAAGGAGCATCTCCGTATCTGGCTGCTCAGCTGCAACATTTAGTAGTGCCCGCATATTTTCCTGCACCAAAATTAGAATATTAGTGAAAAGCATCCTGGGCAGATTAACAATACTTTGATGCACACTAGTGAGTAGATCTGACTGTCTTATATCAATTTCTAACGCTATGGCATAGTCAAACTTACCTCGGTGACTTTAAGGAGAGCCTTCCCAGAACCCGCGTTAAGGTTCTTTTCGTTCACTACACTGTCGGAAGTAGACAAAATATGTCGCTGCATAAGCTCCCTATACCTCTCACAACAATATGCAGGATGGCGATGCCTTCCTCTGTATGCCCCACCAGCAGTCATTCCGAAAAGAGTCTCGCTAACTAGACTCCAATTAGTCCCATATTCATGAACCATGGCACACAATACAGCATCTTCCTGAGGCAACCAAGAATCAGGCGAGGGAACACAGTCTCTAGACCACAGATTCCCTTTCTTCAATTTTTCTGGCTTGATCATGAGAACACGCTTTATCGGCATAGGAGTGATGAATTTTTTCCCTATAGTTTTACCCCTGTTTGCCGGTTTCAATTCATTATCAATAGCCATACTGTCAGACGGCTTTGATGAATCCAGTTCATCATGCAGAGCACTTTGTTGCTTGCATTTGATATCTGAATGTGAAAGAGACTTCTTATGCTTCTTTGCTTTCTTCTTTGAGTTCTTCTCTTCATCACTGTCGAAGGCTAATTCTCTTTTCTTGCCTTTCATACGTTTCTGCAAACGCGGTGAGACCATGTCTGAGTCACTGCTACTCACATATCCGCACTCTTCATCCTCATCATCCGTCGAAGCTTCAACTTTCACTGGCTTCACTTGTTTTGATTCGGACCCCAGTGATCCTTTTTTCAGGGATTTATATTTGGCTTTCTTCACCTTTTTCTTCTTCTTAGGTTTAAGTACATGGGCACTTTCGTTCCTGAAGAAAAAATGGTTTCAACCAATCAATCGAAATAAGTGCTTGCCTGTCATTGCTGACACATAATTTCCAACAATATTGTCCTAGATAATCATATTGACAATAAACTGTGTTGGTTCAAAAGTGTCTTACAGTGCCAAACGCCTTTCAGCCTCCTCTGCAGCTTCCCTCTCTCTAGCTTCATTTTCTAGATCTTCCATCAACTACAATAATAAGCAAAAACGTGAACAAGCTGAAATGCAGAAGGCCATTGCAGATGCATTAGTTAATCTTACCTGGTGCTGAGCTAAAACTTCAACTTGCTGCCTGTATGCCTCGGTTGCAAAATCAGCATCCCATTCTGAAAGAGCATTAACATCACATTTGAGATAAGAATCAGCCTATGTATTAAAATTATACAGAGATACTAGGAATAGGAGTTAAATGATTGCATGGAATACGCAAAAAAATATACTTACTCTCATAAACAAGAGGCTCTTCACCATCATCAATCTCAGCTTCCATTTCCTCCTTGTACTTCTCAATGTGGTCAAGTTCCCATTCTTTCTCTTCAAATCCAGCTTCATTTTCAATTGCAGCCTCAAGAATGATGGGGTCCCAAACCTCTAAAAATCTAATCGCATATCTATCAATAGGACGCAGCTGGTTCTCAAAAGATGAGATGGCTTGTCCACCAGCGGCGGCGGCTGCAGCCATTTGCTTGACATCATCTGGTACATCATTATCTTCTTCTTGGCTCAAAGTAATGATGTCATCTCTCTCATCCCTGTTATCAATAGGTACCAATGAAATTTCTTCTTTAGCCGAACCAGCTGCAACTACACCTTGATCAGCAGGCTCATCAGACTTAATGTCATCCTCATTTACTAGCTCATCGTCTTCAGGTCTCTCTATAGGTTCTTCTGTAAACTCTTGATTGTCCACAGCTTCTTCTTCTTCTACTCTTTTGAGAGCCATATAATCTGCTTCATCTTCTGCTTGTTTTAAAGCAGCCTCAACGTCTGCATTTGACAGAGGGAGCTCCGCCTCACAATTCTTGCTCTTTTCCTCTTCATCTTTCCTGGTCAGAGTCTTATGCCCAGAGAACAATTCCATTGGGTCGAGCTTCTTGAAAAACTCGGTGTTATATTCACCATTCTGAATCACTAGGTTATCAAGCGCACACTTCTGGTTTGCTTTCTTCAAGATGTTCTCTTCAATGGTGCTCTCACTAATCAGCCGATAAATATGCACTTCCCGTGTCTGACCAATCCTGTGGCAGCGATCTTGAGCTTGTTGATCCATCGCGGGATTCCAGTCACTGTCATAGAAGATAACTGTGTCTGCACCAACAAGGTTTATGCCAACACCCCCACTTCGGGTTGACAAGATGAAAAGAAAAATCTTGGGATTTGTGTTAAACCGCTGCATTAATGTCTGCCTCTCTTCTGGTGGAGTAGAACCATCAAGACGCATGTAGGTATAACCGTATAAATTAATGAAAGCTTCCAAGATGTCAAGCATCTTTGTCATTTGCGTGAATATCAACGCTCTGTGACCCCCAAATTTTAATTTTCTCAGTAACATGGCAAGCTCCTGCAGCTTACCACAGTCGAACTGAATCAGCCGCCTATCTGGAAAATATACCTGTCTCCTAACAATCGCGGGTCTAATTGGAGAAAGAAGAGGTGACAACAGATCTGTAACTTTTTCCTTGTACGATGGACTAAGAAAAATTGGAGAGTCATTTTTGCTGCACCAGCAAGCAGGTGAAGGCACTCGTGCAGCTGGAATCGCAAACGTGAAAGCTTCGACTAGATCAATTACCTTCTGAAAACGCTCGATCGGTGAAAGAACTATGTCAGCGAGCATTGAGGAATACATGTAAGATGGACGATTAGCATTAAGATGGGGTAAATCATCAAGAGGACCCCTAATGGTTAAAAGACTTCTTAAAGATGTAGAGTAAGTAGGTTTTCTCTGACATCTCAAAGAATTCCACCATGCAATCGCTGCTGCCCGATCCTTCGATTCTTTAACCCTTTCCTCATAAACGGCCTTCCGAATTTCTTCAAAAATATTTGTCCCTTGCAGATTTTTGCGGTTTACTAAACTCAGAGGAATTTCTTCTGGATTATCTTTCAAGTCCACGCGCTGCTTGATCAAATCTGAGGGCGTTGAAATAGCTTTGATCTCGTCCCCTTCCCACGACGTCATAGAAAAATCATTATGGGTGAATAAGAATCCCAGAGCCTCAAGATCAACTCTGGAAAATGGACTTTTCAAAAGCAGAGAGCAGATTCTCGAACTCAACTGCACATCAATGCCAGGCATATCAAAAGAACTTACAATAGGCCGACCCTCAAAGAGATCAGGATGATTACAAACTTTCCGCAGTTGCATTATGATACTTATCATCCCAAAAAAGCTTCCGCTGTTAAGTGTAGCCTGTGTTTCTGTGCTTGCTATGAAGTCCTCATACAAATTGCGCTGCCTCTTAGACAATCTACAGAAAATAACATGCTCATGTTTCTGAGGAAGTTGTTTCTCTACATCTCTTTTTAGGCGCCGTAGAAGGAAAGGTCGGAGGACATTATGTAAGCGATCAATAACTTCTTTGTTGATTTTATCTTGGCCCTCCACCATCCCTGCTATCGGGTTACAGAACCAATCTTTGAATTCCTGGTGAGACTGAAAGACATGTGGCATCAGAAAATGCATCAGTGACCACAATTCCATAAGATCATTCTGCAGCGGTGTACCAGTCAACAAAATTCTGCGTTTAGAATTGAAGTTTAACAGAGTTTGCCATCTCTGAGACTTCCAGTTCTTGATTAAATGTGCTTCGTCAAGAATCAAGTACTTCCACTTCTTCCGCTTGAACATCTTACTGTCCTGGATAACTAGCCTATAGGTTGTTATGCATACATGAAAGGAGTTTAGCTTCATCCATCCTTGTCTCTTGAGTTTACGCTCCTTTGCACTCCCAAAGTAGGTGAGAATTTTAAATGCAGGACACCATTTTAGAAACTCAGTTTCCCAATTAAGCATCACACTTGTTGGAACCACGATCAGATGGGGACCCCATATCCCCTTATCACAAGCAAGATGTGCGAGAAGAGCGATGGTCATGATCGTCTTTCCAAGACCCATTTCATCAGCTAAAATCCCATTCAATCTTTTCTCATACATCGTGACAAGCCAGTCTAAGCCAATGTGTTGGTACTCACGCAACGAATGCTTGAGAAGAAAGGGCAACTTCGTTCTAACTTTTGTTGTAGAGTATGTATATCCAGTTGGCTGTGCAGATCTTGCTGCTGCTGCTGCATCAGCAATTTTGTCACTACTATCTTTACCATTATCTTCTTTTATTTCATGGGATGTGCCTTCATCTTTTTCTGAGCAAGGTTGTAAAGCTGGCTTACATTCGGCTGATTTAACATTTTCGTCATCTGAATCAGCTTGCTGCCTGATATTGTGAGACTCTACTGCATAGTCTTCAGATACAGCACATGAATATCCAGAGTCATCTTCAGATAAATCCCTGCCACCGAAATCCTATAACAGGGAAATTGAGTTACAGAAAAAAAAAACGAACAAAAGCAGCTGAACAGAAGCACGCAGGAGACTTAAAAGCATACCTCCTTATACCTTGCAAGCAATTCTTCAATAGGCATTTCACTCTCCTTCTGCAGCAGAGCAATCTGTAGTACAAGGACAAGTTTCAGTCAGTAAACTCTCCAGCTAACAACGTTTTCATTTTACAAGAAACCAGAATAATCAATATCTGCTTGTTACCTCGTCCACAGGGTCCACACTATCTGCTTTTGCCAGTTCCTCTTCAACGGACAGTGTCGTCTCATCATCCTGCACCAAAAGAGAAAATATACAATTTGAAGTTTTGATTCCATATGTTCGTTCAACAAAAATCTTCGACAAGAACCCAAGGGCCAAGGATAAGAAAATCAAGTTAAAAGACTGACCTTTTCCTCACCAGTGGCAGCAACAAAGTCAACATCCTCCTGCACAAGTTGGCATACAACAGAGAAGCAGAAAGTTGAGCATTTTTGCAGTCAGAATCAGAGACTCATGAGAAAAACATGGGTAAGGTCTCCTGACAAAGGATATACAAAGGAAATCAGATTCCAGTTACCTGTTCATCGTTGAAATCATAGGTCTGATCTTCCTTTCCAGACTTCACAGTGGCAGTCTTTGGGTCTGGCTTGTGGTCATGTGAAAGGGTCTCGGATACTGCTAAATGATCAAAGCTATCATTCTACAAATAAAGGATAAATATTACATTTGAGCCAGAATTTTGATTGCAAATCAGATAATGGGATTTTAAAAAGACATACAACTTACAGAACGACGAACACTTGGGCTCCCTTCTGTTTCTTCAGAAGCTGTAAGATTGTTTTTATCATCTGCACATGTCAAATGGAAGGAAGTCAAAGAGCCGTTTCATGCTTCAAATACATTATAAGAACTTAATACTGCTCACCCTCTATATGATCTTCACCTACTGATGCCAGATTAGCTTCATTTTCATCCTTTTCTGGGCTGGTTTCTCCGCTAACTGAGGATGCAATTCAAACAGTTGAAACTCATTGGGGATACAGCTTGTCTAATCATAGTACAATGAATAGCGAGTGTACAGTTATGCCAACCTCTACCAGCAGTATAACGTCTGAGTAGCTCCTCAACTGGTAGATCCATTTCATTTTGCAAAGCTTCCAACTCTTCCTGCCTTTCCTGTCTGGTGAAGTGCTTTTCATCCTCCTCAATAGTATCTTCATCATCTTCCTAAGTGTAATTAGATATGGAACATATTACTCATCAAATGATCAGGGATACAGAACTAATAAATAAACCGTAATCATTTCATTCACAACAGGGTGTTGTCATGACAAAACAAAACGATTTCATTTGTTAACGTGTGTCATATAATCTCTTACAAACAGAGCAAAAACAAATTATTATCCATCTTTTCTACAAGGTGCAGGTCGATTCAAAATGTGAAACAAATTAACTGCCATTAAGTGGTGATATATAGTTTTTAAAAATTTATAAACTGAAACTCACGGACGCATCCTCGGAATTGAGATCATAATCCTCATCGACATCAAGATTTCCTGATTCAAGACCTGCAGCTACAATGTCAGGAGATTTGTTAGGATACCGCTCATTTGCTTACAGTAAACATATGCGGAGATGAGTAATGTGGTGCTCACAAGCATTCAACTCCGAAGGTGTCTCTTCTGCCCTTTCCTCATCACTTTTTGATTCGATAGCCAGAATAGGTTTTGGAGATCTGTTCTGGCCATGTTTATAAGGCTCCACTAAATTTTCTGCCAACATAGTTGAGTACCTAATACAAACCAACAGACTAAACTCAGTCTTTATTCAATATGTTCCAGAATTTTTTTAAAAAAACTGCGTAATAAAAGTTCCATAGTAACCTCTCGGTCTGGCCTAACAGAAACTCAAGTTGCTTGTCCATAGCCTTCTTCTTTTTCTCATTGCGTACTAGCTGATGCTTGTACAGCACCTATAAAATTGGCAGTCCACACAGAAGAACAAGTTCAGATGCTCAAAAGTCATGCCAAACCTTAAGCTACAAGGGCAGGGAGAAAGAAAACGAAAGAATTACCAGCTTCTCAACTTTGATCCAAAACTTCTTAACGTCTTTAGAGATATTCAGGGCTACCTTCCTTAGTCTCTGTTCTTCTTCCTGTAAACAGCAATACTCTCACTTTAAAAAAAAAACTTATGTAAGTAGTGGGAAAGAGTAGACAGAGGACGAGAAGAGAACCTTTAGCTTCCTTTCTTCCCTAGAAGCCTGATCTAACATGCCTTTGCTAGCCCTCAAAGCAACTTTCTTTGCCTGCGCCAGCTTCCATTTCCTCTCCGACTCAAAATCCTAAACAAAAAGTCACCCATTTAGCAAAGAAACGACATGCATGCTAAATAATCAAAACAAGCCACACATCTGTTTACCTTTGAAAGCCAAATCATCTCCTCAATAACATGGTCCCAGTGAGTTTTAGGGCGACGCGGTTCTTTAGGAGCTTCCAGCGTCTGAAACCAAAAAAAAAAAAGCCAGAATCAATAAAGCTAAAATGCGTTTCTTGGAGATCGTGATAAGCTCAGAAGTAGAATCCAAGCAGGAAGAGGAGCTAGCTAACCTTGTGTCGCTTAGCTTTGGAGTCGCTATCAGGTCTAGATTTGGCTCCTTTGGACGACATTGCTGAATCGGGAATCGACTTTCCACCTCTAGACGCCATTACAAGCGCCTCTTAATCCGAATCGTACCAAGAAAACCACCAAAGAGGAAGACTAGTGAGCGAACAGTGACGAAATTAGGGTTTCTACATCAGCGGCGATAAACGCCACGAGACGAATCCATTAACTAATAGGTCGCGTCACTAGAATCATCACAGTAAAAAAAAAAAAAAAACGGTTCAAGAACTTGAAATTTTACAGCTCCGACTAATCTAGGTTAAAAAGAAAGTTTCTCGGATGTAGAGAGGAAACGATTTGTTTTTTTTCTTTTCTCTATACCAAATCTCGTCACTTGGTTACGTGATGTGATTTGAGATCGACAACGAAAAAGAAAAAATAGAAGATTTTACTAAAAAGGTCTAAAAATGGAGAGAGGAGAAGAGATAACGCGCGGCGCCGGTAGAGATGAAGAAGGGTTGTTGGGTCTCGTAACCCTCTTTTCCTTAAAATTATTTATTTTAATTAGTTCCTTGTAAAATATTTAGGAATTTTTACCATATGATGCGAGATTTTTTATCATATTGCGGACGCCGAAATTTTTAATTTTTATTTGTTACTTTTAACAATCTAAAATTATAATTTACGTGTGTGATCACTCAACCGATAGCAAAACCAATAATAATAATCGTATAGCAAACAACAAATCGTTAAAAGTCGGGAGATAATTTCTTATACTCTCTTTACCAATATAAGTGATTTTTAATGTTTTTTCACGTAGATTAAGAAAATACAAATTTTTATACAATTTACTTTAATTACATAAAAATATCATTAAATGAAACTTGTTAGAAAAATAAATAGTATTTTATAATTGATCACAAAATTCAAATGATATTAAATTCTATCTACAATAGTGAGAACATCAATTATTTTGGAATAAATTTTTTTTTTAAATACCACTTAAAGTAATATGTAAAAGAGTATTCCGCTAATAATAAAATCCTTCATTAATCATGTTCTTAGTAGCTTTAGCTAAAAAAACCCAAAAATTAAGAAATTATTTTTTTATTTAATATATGTATTAGATATAACTAAACTAATCATGACTAGATATGTTTAATTTGATTGGTTATATTATTTCAAGAAATGCAAAAGTTACTAAAAGGATTTACATTTTGAAAAAATTCTTTTTAAAAATTATTTATATTATGAAATAGAAGGATTAGAAAATTGTTAATTACTAGAAATTATACTAATAAAAAAAAATTTGACAAAAAAAAAATACTAATAAAAAAATTCTAGAAGTGAGGAGCTATTAAACCAAACATGACAGGTGGTGAGAAGTAAGTAGAAGGGAAACGAAACACGAGTAGCTAGCTGTTGCCTTATCATTTTGTATTCATCTTCTTCTTAGCTTCTGCGTGTCCGTGACTCGTGATCATGGACTCTCCGTTCAAGCCTGATGTACTCAAAGGCAAAGTAGCTCTCATCACCGGCGGCGGATCCGGCATCGGCTTCGAGATCTCCTCTCAGTTCGGCAAACATGGAGCTTCCATCGCCATCATGGGTCGCCGTAAACAAGTCCTCGACGCCGCCGTCTCTGATCTCCGATCTCTAGGGATTCCGGTAACTCCTTCTCCATGATCAAGATAATAAGAAAGTTTGATTCTTTTCGATTGCTTGTTGAGTTTATCACTCTCTGTCTCTCTGTGCATGTGTCTTAGGCTGTTGGGTTTGAAGGTGATGTTCGTAAGCCAGAGGATGCGAGAAGAGTAGTCGAATCAACTTTTAACCATTTCGGTCGGGTTGATATTCTCGTCAACGCCGCCGCTGGGAACTTCCTCGCAGCAGCTGAGGATTTGTCCACCAATGGCTTCCGAACAGGTGATCAATCATCATCCACCCTTTTGTTCACTTTGAGTCTTGTCAATGGCTAAAGGAAATATCTTTTTTTTTGTGTAGTTCTGGACATTGATGCTGTAGGAACATTCAACATGTGTCGTGAAGCACTCAAGTATCTAAAGAAAGGAGGGCCTGGGAGAGACCCATCAAGCAGCGGCGGTTCGATTCTCAACATTAGTGCTACTCTGCACTACACTGCTTCTTGGTACCAAATACATGTCTCTGCTGCCAAGGTATATCAGTTTGCTAAACGCTTAGGAAGTCAGGAACTAAGAATGTTAGAATCAATCAATGTTCCAAATGTTTTTTTTTTGAATCTTTGAACTAGGCTGCAGTTGATGCGGCCACAAGGAACTTAGCATTGGAGTGGGGAACTGACTACGAGATTAGAGTGAACGGGATTGCGCCAGGACCCATCGGAGATACACCTGGAATGAGTAAACTTGGACCTGACGAGATTGAGAACAAAGCAGGAGATTATATACCTCTCTATAAACTTGGTGAGAAGTGGGATATCGCCATGGCTGCTCTTTACCTCAGCTGTGATTCTGGTATGCTAGTTCAAATCATAGTCTTTTACTTCGAAACATCGATATATAAATGAAGAAACATTTGTCTGGTTTGGTTAACAGGGAAATATGTGAATGGACTGACAATGGTGGTAGATAATGGACAGTGGCTTAGCAAACCTCGACATCTGCCCAAAGAAGCTGTGAAGGAACTCTCTCGTGTTGTGGAGAGGAGGTCCAGGGCCAAGCCGACCAGTAAACTTTAAAGTATCAGATCCCAAATTAGTTGTGTTATGTATTGTATTGGGGTCAAGAAATGGTATTAAGATTCTGTTGGTTGAAGACACAGTAGACCAGTAAACTTGAAAAACATTTGTGTGTTTCCCATCTCCAATAAAAGCACATTTTTACCACTGCCTTGTTTGGTTTTGTGATTGTATTACATTGGAAACAAACAACATGGTAATAATAAGTTTTGGTTTTGAACCGAACTCGCCAAACCGAACCGAAATTTTCTGCTAGTTCGGTTTAGTTCTGCAGGTTTATTAAAAACTTTTGATTTTGGGATTGGTTAACAATTAATTTAGGTTTTTTAAAAAAAGTTTGTTAACCAAAATTTTGAATTGAATTAGCCTAAATTATTCAAAATCAACTGAATTTTACCAATTTTTTAATCGAAATATAACTGAAACTAAAAACTTCGACTAATTTTGAGAAAAGAAATTAAAAACCAAACTATCAGATTCAGAATATCAAACTGAATTTTATCACTTCAGTTCATCAAATTTTTGGTCGAACCAAATTACCCAAACCGGCAGGCATAATAAGAAATCTAGAATGGTTGAGATGGATTCTTATAACTCACAAGTGACAAGCCTTTTCTGAACCTCTCATCAACGATAAGAGACAAATATATATATATTCTAATCTCCTAAAGAACATTTTCAGTCACACTCTCCTCTCCTCACCAACCTCTTGTGATCCTTTTTCACTAACTCAACATGTCATCCGCCGCCGCAAGTCCAGCACTTTCACTCCTCAAGTCAACCGGCGCCGTCGCTTCATCCGCCGCAGCAACTCGAGCACGCGCCACCCTTCTCCCCATCGCCTCCAAATCCACCTCCACGCGCCGTCCTCTCGGCTTCTCCGCCGTCCTCGACTCCCGTTTCACCGTCCATGTCGCCTCAAAGGTCCAGTCTTTCCGCGGCAAAGGGAGCAGAGGAGTCGTCTCCATGGCGAAGAAGAGCGTCGGAGACTTGACCTCTGCTGATTTGAAAGGGAAGAAGGTCTTCGTGAGAGCTGATCTCAATGTACCTCTTGATGACAGCCAGACGATCACTGACGATACGAGGATCCGTGCCGCCATTCCGACAATCAAGTACTTGATCGACAATGGCGCTAAAGTCATCCTCTCCACTCATCTGGTACATTTGAATCTCTTCCATTGCAAAAACTAAAAGCTAGACACTTTTTTTTAATACGAGTCTTGATGTCCGAAACCACAACATGTAATATTAGTTTTGTCCCATTAAAGACTATAGAATGTAAAGCTAGAGCCTTTTGATGCGTTTTGAACTTTTGATTCAATCTTTTCAGGGAAGGCCAAAGGGAGTAACACCGGAGTTTAGTTTAGCTCCTCTTGTCCCTAGGCTGTCTGAGCTTCTTGGTATTGAGGTAAAGTCATCATCTTTGTGGAAAGTCAAATCTCTTGAATATAGCTCTTTTGAGGGTTGAATTTGTCTTTGCAGGTCAAGAAAGCTGACGACTGTATTGGTCCTGAAGTTGAAAGCTTGGTGGGTTCTCTTCCTGAAGGTGGAGTTTTGCTTCTTGAGAACGTTAGGTTTTACAAGGAGGAAGAGAAGAACGATCCGGAGTTCGCTAAGAAGCTTGCTTCGCTAGCTGATCTCTATGTCAATGATGCTTTTGGAACTGCTCACAGAGCTCATGCTTCCACTGAGGGAGTCACTAAGTTCTTGAAACCCTCAGTTGCTGGTTTCCTTCTGCAAAAGGTTATATCTTGATTAGAGATTCTGCTACATTGTGGTGATGGTACCATACCCTTAACTCTCTGTACATTTTTACAGGAGCTTGATTACCTTGTGGGGGCTGTTTCGAACCCAAAGAGACCATTTGCAGCCATAGTGGGTGGTTCCAAGGTCTCGTCCAAGATTGGAGTTATTGAATCGCTTCTTGAGAAGTGTGATATCCTTCTTCTTGGTGGTGGGATGATCTTTACATTCTACAAGGCGCAAGGTCTCTCTGTTGGCTCGTCCCTTGTTGAAGAAGACAAACTCGAACTGGCTACATCTCTCCTTGCCAAAGCTAAGGCCAAAGGAGTCTCTCTTTTGTTGCCAACCGATGTTGTGGTTGCTGACAAGTTCGCTGCTGATGCCAACAGCAAGGTCTCTCTCTCTCTCATCTCGCCATTGCTTTAAAAAATGCCTTTCTAAATTCTTAGTTAATGATTGTTAGAAGAAATCTTAATGGATTCTAAGAATTGATCTCTGCTGAGGTTGGTGTTTTATGTGAAGTGTGAACCATTTGCTAGCTATAGATGTGAAAAGTGGATGTTATAAGTAGAGAGAATCAGTTGTCAAAAATTTGGTAGAGCTTTGTTTCTAAGTGAAGTATGTAATGTGGATGTTTGCAGGTTGTGTCTGCATCAGGCATTGAGGACGGATGGATGGGACTAGACATCGGTCCAGAGTCGATAAAAACATTCAACGCAGCTCTGGACACAACACAGACAGTCATATGGAATGGACCTATGGGAGTTTTCGAGATGGAGAAGTTTGCTGCTGGAACAGAGGTAAGAAAAAGATTCCTAGTAGAGTAAAAAAACATATGGTAGATGAACATGTTGGTTAAGTTGGTGGATTATGGTTTGTTGCAGGCGGTTGCAAATAAACTAGCAGAGCTAAGTGAAAAAGGAGTGACGACTATAATAGGAGGAGGAGACTCGGTGGCTGCAGTGGAGAAAGTAGGCGTTGCAGGTGTCATGAGTCACATCTCCACCGGTGGTGGAGCCAGCTTGGAGCTCTTGGAAGGCAAAGTACTTCCCGGTGTGATTGCTCTTGATGAAGCTTAATAGAAACTCAAAAACATTTTGATGAGGCAAACTACGTATAACCATTGAGTTTCTTTTGTTATAAACCTATGTATTCAATACTTTTGACTTTATAATCAATAAGAGACTCATTCATTATAGAAAATCATATTATTAAAAATTCAAAGAAAAACACAAAAGAAAAAGTATGAAAGATAAACTACAAGAGAAAGATCTTGCTCAAGAAGTTTTTGTATCTTGGTGTCTTTTGAATGTCATCAAACCTGCTAGTAATGGTTGGGAAGTAGGAAGATGCAGAAGAGTAGTAGTGATCACTTAGTGAACACTCTTTCTCCTTGTATCTCTCGAGCTCTTCTTTAAGATCTTTGTTGAGAAGATGCTCACAGTAAGTTTTATTGTCTTCAAAGGCAACATACGTCTTGAAGAAACTGTTTCTATCCCTATCATTCTCCAAATCCATCTCTTCCATCATGTTCCTCAGAATAAAAGCACCCTTCTTCCTAAAATGACCTTTCACAAAATCCTCAAACCCATTGAGAGGACGCTTCAGCATATCCAGCATCTGATCACATGACTTGTTGGTGTTCATCATCACTATCTCTTCAATGTGGAGAAACACATCAAATACGTTGTAACGATGTCTGGGTTTTAATAACTTTTGGGTTTCAAAGTTACTCAAAGGAAGGCCGTAGGGATGGTAGAAGAGACTCGGCGCTTGGTATGGATACTCTGTAGGGAACTTAACGTCGAAGAAGAACAAGCTGTGACTCTGATCGGTTACAGCAACTCTCATCAGCTCTTTTCTTTCGCTGTAAGTCCTAACAAAGAAGCTGACTCCATTGGAACCATCCTTCTTCTCTAACGCTCTCTCCAGCCTTCCCCACTCCTTCTCAACCTTACTGCTTGCACAGACGCAGCAGCAAGACGAGAAACAACACCTGTGGTGGACGAAGTTATGATCCGATGGACAACATCCATCAACAGCTTCGAACTTGTTGAATCTCTTGAAGTTTAAATCAACTCTGTCTCCCAACTCCATGATCTCCTTCTCGAAGATGTCAACTACAAAGTAGCTGTTTCGTCCGAACCGAACGATGTCACCAACTTTCTCTTCTTCTGGTCCCGGTTTCGGTTTGGACTCTGGCTCATCTTCTTTCTTTTTTCTAGTAGAAACTGGTCTAACTTTCTCAGCACGTCTCCTATATGAAATCGCAGATTTTGACCTATATAGACTAACAGAATTTGACCTAGAGCGTTCAACAGGTAAAACTCTTGTTAGATCATCATCATCAGAGTGGCTGTTGATTGCATCAATACCTTTCGTCTTGACTCTGTATGAACTTTCACCAGGACTACTACTACTGCTCATGATTTTTTTTTCTTCTCTTGTTAGTTATGTTTGACAATAAAAATCTTCTTCGTCTTAAATAACAACTCTAAACCCTAGAATATCGCAAAATTTAAAACCGGTAAGATATAGGATTAGCAAATATTTTGAACCCGAACAGTTAAAGGATAAAACTTCTATTTCTTTGACATGGATAACAACCGAATAATTAATTTAAAAACAGTGTAATCTCTTATAGATTATATTACGATTTTAAAAGAATTTATAAGCAAATTAAACTAAGAATTTTTTGACCCTAGTAATTTAAGGATTATAGTGGAATCTGTTATATACTCTATCAGTTCCGATTTTTTTTTTAGATTTTTGTACCTTATAAAAATATGTGATATCTAAAATATTTTTATAAGACTATAATTTCAAAAGAATAAATAATATATGTAGTTTATTCGTAATTAATATGACTAAAAAGGTAATAATAAAAATATTTGAAAATATAAAAATTATCTGTGTGAAACATATAAAAGTTTAAAATATTTATTTTTATGGAATGGTGAGAGTATTATATAAAAAATACAATTTTTTGTTGAATATCTACAATATACATTTTTTTGTAACAAACAACATGCATTTTTGTTTATAGATGGAGATGAATATGGGGAAGACTTAGGACCAAGATATTGTCAGGAGGAAACAGGAATAACAATGTCGGAAGCATCTCTTCTTGCTTCTCCTTTTCTCCACAGTAAGAACTCTTTGCTACTCTATCCTGCAGAGCTTTGCTATATGTAAAGCTTTGATCTTTCAAGTGAAAAAACATGTTCATGTTTGATGTAGCCAATAGTGGGATCCATTCAGATTCTTTCTACGCCTCGCTTATCGACAGCTCCACTCATAAACCTCAGCTTAGGCAAATCCACGCACGCTTACTGGTTCTGGGTTTGCGGTTCAGTGGTTTCTTGATCACCAAGCTCATCCACGCAAGCTCTTCCTTCGGTGACATTCTTTTCGCACGCAAGGTGTTCGACGATTTGCCTCGCCCTCAGATATACCCTTGGAATGCTATCATCAAGGGTTATTCAAGAAACAATCTCTTCCAAGATGCGCTTCTCATGTATTCCAAGATGCAACTCGCTCGTGTCTCTCCTGATTCTTTCACTTTCCCTCATCTTCTTAAAGCTTGCGGCGGTTTGCCTCATCTTAGGATGGGTCGGCTCGTGCATGCTCAGGTTCTCAGGCTTGGATTCGAAGCTGATGGGTTTGTTCAGAACGGTCTCATTGCCCTGTACGCGAAATGCAGGCGTATGGGGAGTGCAAGAACCGTGTTTGAAGGACTACCAATGTCTAAGAGAACGGTAGTCTCGTGGACGGCTATTGTTTCAGCTTATGCTCAGAACGGTGAGCCTGTGGAGGCTCTCGAGATTTTCGGTCGGATGAGGAAGATGGATGTGAAGCTTGACTTGGTAGCTCTCGTCAGCGTTCTCAATGCTTTCACGTGCCTGCAGGATTTGGAGCAAGGGAGAGCTGTACATGCTTCTGTTGTGAAGATGGGTCTTGAAACTGAGCCTGACTTGCTCATCTCTCTCAACACCATGTATGCAAAGTGTGGCCAAGTCGCAACTGCCAAGATTCTGTTTGGTAAGATGAAGTCACCAAACTTGATTTTGTGGAACGCCATGATCTCTGGCTATGCCAAGAACGGTTATGCCAAAGATGCTATTGATACGTTTCATGAGATGATCAATAAAGGTGTAACACCTGACACCATCTCCATAACATCTGCCATTTCGGCTTGTGCTCAAGTAGGTTCTCTTGAGCAGGCTCGGTGGATAGACGAATATGTATGCAGGAGCGACTACAGGGACGACGTTTTCATTAGCAGCGCTTTAATCGATATGTTTGCTAAATGCGGAAGTGTAGAGTGCGCAAGATCAGTTTTCGACAGAACACTTGATAGAGATGTTGTGGTGTGGAGTGCTATGATTGTTGGGTATGGACTGCACGGACGGGCAAGAGAAGCAATCAGTCTATACCGTGCAATGGAGCGGGGTGGAGTGCAACCCAATGACGTCACTTTTCTGGGGCTTCTCATGGCTTGTAACCATTCAGGCTTGGTAAGAGAAGGCTGGTGGTTCTTCAACCGGATGACAGACCACAAAATAAACCCGCAACAGCAACACTATGCGTGCGTCATTGATCTTCTCGGGCGTGCTGGTCATCTCGATCAAGCTTATGAGGTGATCAGATGCATGCCTATCCAGCCCGGTGTAACAGTTTGGGGAGCGCTCTTAAGCGCTTGCAAGAAGCATCGCCACGTGAGTTTGGGAGAATACGCAGCTCAACAACTTTTCTCAATAGACCCAACCAACACTGGCCATTACGTGCAGCTCTCTAATCTGTATGCTGCAGCTCGTTTGTGGGACCGTGTTGCAGAGGTGCGAGTCAGAATGAAGGAGAAAGGACTGAGCAAAGACGTTGGATGCAGCTGGGTTGAAGTAAGGGGAAGGTTGGAGGCTTTTCGAGTTGGTGATAAGTCTCATCCAAGATATGAAAAGATTGAGAGACAAGTAGAGTGGATTGAGAATAAACTGAAGGAAAGTGGATTCGTGGCGTACAAGGATGCTTCGTTGCACGATCTCAACGATGAAGAAGCTGAGGAGACTCTTTGCAGCCACAGCGAGAGGATAGCGATTGCTTATGGACTTATAAGTACACCGGAAGGGACAACTCTGCGGATCACAAAGAATCTGAGAGCTTGTGTGAACTGTCACGCTGCTACAAAAGTTATCTCGAAGCTTGTGGGTAGAGAGATTGTTGTGAGAGACACCAATCGGTTCCACCATTTCAAGGATGGAGTTTGTTCGTGCGGTGATTATTGGTAATAGAAGATAGAAACTGGATTAGTCTGAAAGTTGGACATCTTAGTTATTTGATCATCAAAATATGAAGATGAAGATTCGGACGAGAACACACACAAGTCTATTAATAAATAATGAGCAAGGGCCACTGTAAAAATAGAGCTGAGTACTTCTCCCAAATGGCAAGTTACTTCTCAACAACGCTCTTGTCATACAGGTACTCAACGAACTCATCGATTAGGTAAGGCCATGCTCCTTCTGCGTCGTAATTCGACAGCGCTGGGTCCACCGTCTGCATCATAAACTACTGTCTCAATCCACATATCAACACTAAGCCCTAGTTGCAATCAATATGTGTAAGCTCATTGACACAATGGTATCTAGTGTTTTCTTTTACCCTTGCAAACTCTAGGAGCTGTGCCCATGTGTCTTTAGATATGGCCTTGTTGTGACGATCCTGATTTTGGGAAACAACATTGTATGATTTGTATCAGAAACTACAGAAATATAATAAGATCATGCTTTGATAATATATTAAACTCATGAGTGTTTTGTTTACCTGCAAGAAATCACACCAGTGATTCACCAATGGCCACTCTCTTTCTGCAAAGAGCAACTGCCACATCCCAATAGCTGTATCTAAAGCAAGAGACTTCTGCCCCTGAAACATTATTACAATTGACTATTTGTCACTAACACAGATAAAACAGCTCATGATGGCAACTACTTCAGATCAAGCATTTTTTTTACCTTTTCTTTCGCCCACCCAAAAGCAAAGTTGTATATATCATGGAACTTTTCTGAACAACATAAACGGGCAAGAAGAACATTACACATATGTCAGCCAACATGAAAACTTTCAATCAACCAAATCATAACATAGGATAACGAATGGATATTTCAATTTGCTTCTTACGTTCATCTTTAAGCTCAGAACGCATGAAGGACAGCTTTTCCTGCAACTTCCCAATGGAATCTACGCTGCCATCAGAAAATTGGGTCAAAGTTAAACTCTGCACCAAAGGTAATAGAACAGGCCACAACGTTAACATCATCAGGACTACAGTTCACTCACCCTAATGCCTGTAATCCACCAACAAATTCTTCCTTGGAAAATTCACACGCTGTAGCAGCATTCATATGCCACGAAAGAACCAACTGAAACAGAAGTACCCATTTAACTATATGGTCAGAAGATCAACAAGAAAAGCCAAAGCAGTCAGTGAAAGAAACCGATCAGTTTAAGATCCTATTTTTAATGTGTTCCTCCATGGATCTCAATTTTTGTCATTTCTTAGCTTTTCAAGTCACTATCTCTCTCACAGAGTACTTATTAACTAAAACTAGGTGGCTTTTTGGTAGCCAGAGACGAAATCAAGAAACAAATGCACACAAGAAAGTTGTCTAATACACATACCGTGACAATGTCTTGGGGTTCCACCTGGAGAAAAAATTCAAGTCAGTAATAAACCACATCATTCTTAGGATTATTCAAAGAGATAAAACATACCTGAAGATCACTACACAGAACCGAGATACCTTCGGCCAGAATCATATCAGAATATGGGTCTGCAGAATGTAATACGAAATTTGTCAAAACATTAAGGTAAACAAATGGTATAAAAACGTGGGTCTTTGAGAAAGAAAGTAGGTTGCCTTTATATCTATTGTAGAGCTCCTCCAAGCGTCTCAAATCACCATTGCTTCTTGGCTGGGGCTGGCTGTAAAACACATCAAAAGCTGCTTCAAGCTGCCAATCGCTGGCTTTGAGAGCCTGAAGAGCATTCTTCTCACTGCCCACAATCATTAAACAAAGTCACCACCAAACCAAAAAAGTTTCAAGATTTATGGTTAAAGAAAAAAACCCCAAGAGAATGATGCAAACACGTTTGCTCTTAAAGCAGCTACAGTATCAGTTACTGTTTCTGGCCTAACAAAACAACGAATCTACAGTAAAACCAGCGATAAGGTAGAGATAGATCCAGTTACCTAGCTCCAGTGATAGCCACGAACTGCTGAAGTTTATCGCGGTTGCTTCTACTCAACTTATGCTGCCACAAGGAAAAATAGAATTGAATCAAATTACACACAAAAGATGATCGATAACCCACCGAATCGCAAAAATTAAGGGACTTTCGATTCTACTTCGGAATCGAATTATCGAAAGACGAAACCTTTCTAGCGTCAGATACAAAGATAAGTGGATCCGGATTCAAGAAAACACAGAGCAGAAGGAAAGAAAGGAGAAAGCGCGTATACCATTGTGTTGAAGAATCTGCAGGCGAAACGAAAACCCTAAGAAGGTAAATCGAACGAGAACGGCGCGAGAGAAGGAGAGGAGGGGGGAGTGACTCAGGAAGACTCGAGAGTCCCTCACGATTGCCTCTTAAAGCTTTCTCACTTTCCTCTTGTCCGCCTCTCTCTCTCTCTCTCTCTCTCTCTCTCTCTCTCTTCTTCAATGCTTCTTTTTTTTTATATATACTCTGATGATTTTTTTTTTATTTGGGTTTCATTTGCAAAGACTCGGTTTGCTCGAAACCGGTATATAGTAAAATATCTCGGTATTAGACCGGAAGACTTGTATCTTGGTCTTTTTGCAACCGGTACATTGTCTATGTTTTTGCTAGTAATTTTTTCTTTGTAATGCAATATGCATATGAAGAGTATTTCTCGCATTCAACATAATGTTTTATTATTATTAGCTACCCATTTTACTAAATTAAATTTTGGTCAGACGAGATGTTTCTCCGAATAGCACTTTCATCTAACCATGCTAAATTTATATACGAAAAAATAACACTTCTGATCCTATCATTTTTCGTTAATGAGTCTATTCGGTCATCTCTGTTTCAGGAAATAGGAAACATAATTTATTAAAAAGGTAATTTTAATAATTTTCTTTATGCAAATAGATTATTCACTTTTCACTTTGTTATACTAGTTTAAAGATTAAAGTTATATTGAACATGAAAGGAATCCAACTTAATAGTTTACAACATATCTCTTACTAAACTTTAAACATGTCATAAGTATATAAACTGTAACTATATTCTAAATAAAACAAAAATATCTAGTCGATAGAAAATAAACATAAAAGTCTAATAATATAAAATAAAACCAGAATACTTGATAAATAAATAAATAAATAAATATTATTTCTCAATAATATATACAGTCTATAATATACTGATTTAGTAGAAGAATATTCATATATAGAAAGTGGAGACTTCTGACCCAAAGAAGGTGAATGTCTTGTATAAATTTCATCCGTAAAATGCAGCTCAAACAATATGAACAATATATCCGTGATAAATAATGGGCAATGCACATGTAGATGCACATGTTAATGGTTTATCATGCAGGTTTGATGAATCATAAAATACCACATGTGGTTGATGATCAGCTGAAAATATGGATAATTTAGGCCTTATGGGTCTCACAGGTAATAATGACATTGCTTCATTCGGAACTTCAAGCTTTGGCTTGAACAATGAAATGTACATGAATGGTCTATTTTTTGTCACTAAAGTTTGCTCAAGATGCTTTGCCAAGAATGCATGCATGGAGTTCCTTTTGCATTATAATCTCTTCTACGAGTGTACTTTTCTTAGCTCGGAAAATTAAACTAGCTATAGCTAGCCATACTGTTTTTTTTTTCTTGTTTTATGTCTACACCCCAAGATGGTTTGCTGATAATGTAAGAACACTCTTCAAGAACACTCTTCAAGAACACTCTTGTTTTATGAAACAAATAAATGTTGCCATTTGCCAACATTAGGTTCAGGTAAGTAGGTAACCATCGCACTCAACGTAATGGTGATAGTAAAATCAAAATTCGAAACACGTGGCTTCATTGGCCCAACACTACCCACCAATACCACCTTGTGAGGACGATGAGACCATCGTAACATTTTGAAGCCAAAAGTAAATGGAAAAATCAAATTAAAATCACTCTTCTCACGGCTCACAGACTACCATGACGACATTCTGTCTTCACATTTTACTTTCTGGTTAAAAGTACAATCTATATACATTTTTTCTTTTTGCTTTTGATAAAGTAGTGAAAAGAGATGTAGTCACCATGATCATGACACTATTGACTAGCAATTACAAGGGTTATGAATAAGTCACAACGTATCTCCTTTAAGACCAAACGTAGAAGAAAACAGTATGCTAGTTATCTAAGGTCAATCAAACTCCAACTCAATAGTCTCTATGCATTTTCTTAATACATATCTATTCGGATTAGAACGTACATAAACAGATACCTAAGGATTAGAAGATATCGAAAGGGCGTCTTATATCAACCATCCATAAACTACAGCCTAAGATGCTTAAGGAACTTCTTGTACTAACCAACGAAATTTCTTTAGTCGTCTTGTCCCATAATAACAAAAGCTTAAATATACCAAAAGAGCAATACTTTTTTTTGTTCGTTCCAATAATATGATTAGTCTTTGTTAATGACCTAAAAGTTATACAATTATCAAAGTACTAATAGAATTTTTTTGTGCGTGACAACGAAGTTAGTATGTAGTGTATAGTGGTCAACTCTACGTAAGTTTATATTCTGCTACTATCATTTAAGGACCACTCGCTTATAAAAGTTAAAGGTTCTCTCTCGCTTTCTCATTATAAAAAGCTTCCCTTACTTCTCCATAACTCTCCACACTTTACTTTCTTACAAGACAAGAACCAGAAAAAATATCTAAACTAAACTCATGTCTGAGTTCAATTTCTGTTTTTCCACAAACATGCTGAGAGTTTATGTAATGTTAGTGATATGTATGCACGTATGTTGTGCGTCTAGTGATTGTACAAGTCACGATGAACATGACGTTGTGTCTCAAGAGGAAGCAGAGAAGGCAACAACGCTGAAGCTCGGTTCGATAGCTTTGCTTCTTGTGGCCGGAGGTGTCGGCGTGAGTCTACCGTTGATAGGGAAGAAGATCCCGGCGTTACAGCCGGAGAACGATATCTTCTTCATGGTGAAAGCTTTCGCTGCGGGAGTGATTCTCTGTACAGGGTTCGTCCATATACTACCAGACGCGTTCGAGAGACTGAGCTCGCCTTGTCTAGAGAACACTGCAGCTGGGAAGTTCCCGTTTGCTGGTTTTGTTGCGATGTTGTCAGCCATGGGGACGCTTATGATCGATACGTTTGCAACCGCGTATTACAAGAGGCAGCATAGTATGGGGACCAAGCAAGTGAACGTGGTTGAAGATGAAGAGCATGCGGGTCATGTTCATGTACACACGCATGCGAGTCATGGACACTCACATGGGTCGACCGAGTTGATAAGGAGACGGATCGTGTCGCAGGTTCTTGAGATTGGGATCGTTGTGCATTCGGTTATAATAGGGATATCTCTTGGAGCTTCACAGAGCATAGACACTATAAAGCCACTCATGGCTGCGCTTTCTTTCCATCAGTTCTTTGAAGGTCTTGGCCTCGGTGGCTGCATCTCTCTGGTAAGCATCGACTCCGCTTATTACCAATTGGTTTTGATACGAAAACTTCTGACAATGTTTTGACGTATAGGCGGAGTTACAGTCCAAATCCACAGTGATTATGGCGACATTTTTCTCAGTGACGGCGCCTGTGGGGATAGGGATAGGGATGGGGATGTCGAGTGGTTTAGGCTACAGGAGAGAGAGCAAAGAGGCAATCATGGTGGAAGGAATGTTGAACGCAGCATCAGCTGGGATTCTCATTTACATGTCACTCGTTGATCTTCTTGCTCCTGACTTCGTTAACCCAAGATTGCAATCTAATCTCTGGCTTCACTTGGCTGCTTTCCTCTCCCTCCTCCTCGGCGCTGCTTCCATGTCTCTCTTAGCCATTTGGGCGTGAAACACTGATTCCACAGCTATTAGCAAACAAACAAATCACTCTTTTTTCTCGAATCTGTAATGAAGTTTCTAATCTCAGAATCAATACTATTCTGTTTTGAACGCAATGACTTGCTTTTTGATAGAGACAAACATTAGTTAAAGGCAGAGAGAGACAGAGGCTAGCTAAGTGCTTTATTCGTAATATGGATGGAGGAAGAGAAAAAAGAGAAAGCATCAATCATATCCATTGCTATGTAATGGTGGGCATCTTTCAACTGTAACATCATCATGCACTTACACATCTTTAAATACAAACTATCACTCGCAGTTTTGGCTAAAAATTACAATGGTGGATAAAGAGATTTACATAAGCCACATCATACAGAGAGTCTTTGTTTACCGACCACCACCGGGAACTCTGTTCCAGGACAAGTAAGTAGGATCTCCAAGTCGCCTGCAAAAGAAAAAACCAACACCATATCAAAACCTACCTACACTTTGCTGTTACAATAGCCAATGAGAAGAATCATAAGATGTTTGTAATGTATATACCTTGGTTTCACAAGATACATGATAGTGAATACAAGTGCCAAGAAGAAACAGATTCCTCCAACTGTGAGGTAAGCAATGCCGAGGAAGTCATTCTTTCCACCGAGCCAACTAGTCGTTGACAAAACAAGCTTCTTCTTCCCATCGAAACTGTATGTGTTGTAGTTGTTCTTCAGAATCACTGTTATGGTATCACCTTTCTCCAGGTCACTCTCTATCTTCCCGTATAGTTTTCTGAATGTTGGCAAAGCTGCAGTTCTCATCCACACAATCAGATCCTCTTGCTCACTCAGCTGAAAACACCATAATAGTCAGAGATTCCAAGTCAAATGTTTTGCAACCGAGTTTGAGACTCTACCAAAGCAATTAAGGCTTACCGATTTGTTTGCATCTAGCCTGCCACCACCGGTGAGATTGCCCGTCTGAAAGTTCTTGGGGAATACATTTTTGCCAAACTTGTGTTCCCTGTCACTCTTCCACGCAATTCCTCTCTTGTTTACATTTAAAGTCTGGTTGTTTTTCGATAAAGCGTATGTGTCATTAAAGAGACTCCAAGCAATTAGACCACACGGCACAATCGGCCGCCCATTAACATCATCCTCAGGCTTGCATGCGTCTATTTGATTCTCATCTTTCACACTTCTCAACTGTGAATCACTTCGGCTTTTCACATACCTGTAATATCCAAAACACCAATACCAAAAAGAAAGAAAGAGATTTCAGGAACCTAAGTCACATCTAACTTTCAAATGTGAGCATATCTTTCCATGCACCCAACAACTCTGTGAAATTAATGAAGCAGTTCAACTCAATGTCAAGCACTGTAGTAACTCCCTACAATACCTGCGGTGGTTCTGGTAGAAGTTCTCAAGCTGGTAATAAACGTAGATAGGCTGCTTCATCCTCTTAGGAACCTGAAAACACCCACAAGGAGAAAGTAAACAAACACATCATCAGAGGCTTATTCATTCTCTCAAACAATGAAACAGTGTTGCGTAGGAAAACTCACCACTAGTGTCCGGGTACAAGATTTGTCTGCACCTCCTTGGATAAAAGCAACCTTGTTAGCCCTATCAGGCGGGGGTATGCAAACATTATCATACCGATCAACGATCTCAACAACCTATTACATAACGAGATATGAAACATTTGGTAAAGGTGGATTGAAAAAAAAAAAAGAGCAAAGATTAGGATCATCCATCCTCACTTACATCCTGGGAAGCGAAAAGAGAAACAACTCCGAGAGGGATGAAGATAACACTAATGACTAAAAAAGTCAGAATCACCTGTAAAAATGAGATAGTTTAAAAAAGGAAACTTTCTCAAAGAAGAAGAGACTGAGAATACGAAAGAAGCTATATACCCAACCAGGGGTGAGAATCGGCTTGCAAGCAGGAAGCTCCTGTTGTGTAAACTTCGAATCTGCAAAATCAAAACATCAACGAACAGAATCCAGTCCCCATTGGTCAGAGCTTGAGTCAATTTCAAAAACATGGCTAAAGATACTAACTTTGAGCAAAAGAATGGATTTTGCAGATATAATTAGAGTCAACGAGGATCCAGAGGAAGATACATACACTTGGGTCGCTTGGATTTTGTCCGGGAGGAGGAAGAATCTGCAGATCCGGCAGCGGCGGCGGAGCTAGACGAGGCCGTGTTGGAAGGCATGGTTGAGGAAAAATGAGAGGTTTGTGCGTGGGAGGAAGGAGGAAATAGAGAGAGGGAGAACGAGAGTAGCGAGATGAAGGAAGCTGGGTCGTCGTCGTCGTCAAAGGCGACGGCTTTAGACCAATTAGCTACGATCTAGAAGAAAAGAAAACCCCCAAATCGAAGTTTCGTAGATCCTCCTCCTCCTTCCAAGGTTTGATTTGGTCAAGTCGCTCCTTTTTAAAAACTTAACTGAATTTTATATAATAGTCCCCGTTCTTTGTTTGGTTCACAAATTAACTTCCCTAGTTTGATCTATTGATTGCCATGCCCAATTATTTGGTATTGTTCAAAAATATTTGATCTATTGATAAGTTTCTTTGATGATTGATGAGTAGAATATGCAAAGAGAAAGTAGAGTAGGTAGGAAAAAATGCTAAATCCATGAATTGCAAATGTCATCTTAGGAAGAAGTAGGAACACAAAAAGACAAAGAATGACGAAGATAAAGGGGGCCTAACTTAATTGGGCCTTACGTTTATTAGACTGGGCTAGAATACTTTTTTCAATAGGCCTAATCACCTTTCTTCTTGGGTCGAATGTTTGTATTGCTCAATGACGAGAGAGAGGTCTACATTAGTGGTGTGTGTGATATGAAAGGGAATAGATTCTCTATATGCATACAAGAAGATTCCATCAAATCAAGGAGACAAGAGGCCGCTTGAAAACTACGCAAACAAAATAAAATACTTTCTTCTTGTTGTTTTTATTGTTTTTTTTCCCAATGTGCATGATTCTTATTTGCATACAGAACTTAATTGTTGAGATAAAAGTTAAACATCAGCTTTATTCCACTTGTCATCTTTATTCAAAGCACACCGCACACGAATCCTTTCATCGAGATTTAAACAATTTTTAAAACAAACAAGATGCTTATGCTACTTATTCTCACACGCATGTGCATTTGCATATGTGTGATATATCTAAAAGCAATACATCAAAATATAAGGACTTAGACATGCAAATTTGGATTTGATATGGTATTAAGCAAATTCTAAAATTGTATGAATGTATAAGGCCACATGCGTCAATAAATCAACAATATATAGAAGGACTTGGACATACAGATCTGTATTTACTTAGACATGTGTGAATGTAAAATCGTCTGCATGGTTTACAACTTGAAAGCCTAAACCTTATTGCATTTGCATATATAATCTATAGATATATGCCTCCCTACCTTTAGCTATTAATTATAAAAACAATTATGTGTCAATGTCAGTCCATAATTTAACTTTATAGTTTGTAAGACGTCGTGTCTTTCCTTTCTTCTTTTTTACATTTTTCATAAATACTAATAATCGCTCGTGTTGAAGTTGAATATTGCATCACCTATCGGCATTTGCCAGTTTAATCATGATGCAGTCGAGGGAGGAGAGGAGGGCTGAGTCACCATCAGGTCTTGTCCTCACCACCGACCCTAAGCCTCGCCTCCGCTGGACAGCAGAGCTTCATGAACGTTTCGTTGACGCAGTCACCCACCTTGGAGGCCCTGACAGTACGTTATATTGATTCACTAATTTGTAGTCATGTGTATGTGGTACACTATAAACCTTACCTATACTTGTGATATTATATCAACAGAGGCTACACCAAAGACGATTATGAGAGTGATGGCTGTGAAGGGTCTTACACTTTACCATCTCAAGAGCCATCTCCAGGTCTTTGTCTTCATACATAAATCAATCTTCTTCGGCTTCCTCTGCTTTACATGTTTACTGTTCTTGATTTCCTTCTTAATTAGTTTGTTTTGCCGTACTTAGAATTAAAACATATATATAGCACACCGGTAAATATAACTTTATATGTATATTTGTTTACAGAAGTTCAGACTTGGAAAGCAGCCTCACAAGGAGCATAGTCATGGTCACTCCAATAATATTAGAGACACTAATAGAGGTGCGCATAACTCATTAGCCTTCTTAACTATTTGGAGATCTAGATCCTTTATATATTAGTTCATTATTTCTCCAATGTGAGACTTCGTTTATTAACACTAATTAATCAAAATTTACTTGGTGCTATGCGTGAATGATTTATCTAGTTGTTAATCAACATCGATCGACTACGCATGCAGCTTCGATGTTGGATCTTCAAAGAAATGTTGTATTCACTACTCCGCACATCATTGGTCGCAATATGAACGAGTATGTACTTTCCTATTCCAATCCTAACAACTGATTCAAATATAATTACATAATATATAATTTAATGGTAATTATGGATGATGAATTGGTGATGAAGGATGCAAATGGAAGTGAAAAGAAGAATAGAGGAAGAGGTAGAAGTAGAAAGACAGGTGAATCAAAGGATAGAAGAACAAGGGAAATACATGGAGAGTATGTTGGAGAAAGCAAGTGAAACCCAAGAAGCAAGTCTCACCAAAGACTACTCTACTCTCTTTTTCAACAACACATCACCACTTCCAATTCTATGGTTTGAGGATCATTTTCCCTCGTCTTCCTCCATGGACTCCACATTGAATCTTTCTGACATCATCAATCCCAACTTCTCCCTCCAAGATTCTCGGAGTTCCATCACCAAGAACCGTACTGTTTGTCTCGGTTAGAGAATACATATATATAGGTATAGCTATTTGACGCTTTCTACTCTAGTATTCTAATGCGCACTTGGTGTTATAATGCACAAACTCGCATGTAATAACTTCTGCCAAACATGAAGTAGATCTATATTGTCCATTCTAATAAATGTGATGATGAAGAAGGCTGCCCCATGAATTTTCTCAGTTCTTGTGTTTTATTACATACGTGTGTTACTTTGCACACCAAGACTTTGTCTTTCTACTCACGTTTGTAGTCATAAATCACCACCCAACGCCTTTTCATCACTCAAATCTTAATCTACCCACTCCCATTCTGATGAAATGTGGGCCAAAAGACTAATTAAAATGGAAAGCGTAGGTGGGCCTATCAGGTCCACCTTAAAAGGCTCATTATCTTTGAGGGTCTTGACTCTCGAGACAAACAAGAGTCTGGTCAAGGCAAGGTTTATGTCGTAGTCTCAACTCTCAAAGTCTGTCTGTTGACGAGTCAATGGAAGTCTCGCGGATCTGAAACGGTCAAAAAGGGATGTTTTATTAATCTTCTGCAAGGAGGGAGACTTATTACATAACTTATAGATAAGATTGAACGATGGAGTAAATGTGTTATTTTTTTGCTCTCACACTTCACCAGCTTTCAATTCTCTGTTATTATTCGTTGTTTCTTTTCTTTTTCAAAACATAAAGCTAACCAAACTGTACAGTTAGGTCTCGTTTTATCTTTCAGGTTCTTATTATGATTTACAAATTACTATGCAACACAAAATAATCCTCAAAAGTCGTTTAACACAAGAAATTTAGACCAAAAAAATATTTATCCAGAAGACATGTTGTTATGTTGACGATGTCTCATGTTAAGAAAGCTTGTACGTCGAGCTAAACATTCGGAAAATTATTAAATAAGAAAAAAAAATCTTAAACATGAAGGCTAATTAACGTTAGGACCAGTCGGTATAGACAGAGATCTTCTTAGTTACTACTCCTATAATCAAATGACGTACGTGTCTTGGAGAAAACAGAGTCATGAATCATGTTTACCCAGTTATTTATTAGGAAAATAAATTGTGTTACATCATTCTGACTTCAAAGTGTCAAATTGATACCATAATTGCCTAACAATTTGCCTATATTTATCGTTAATTTTACATTTTAATAGAAAAGTAAGAGATTACCAAGTGGTCTATTCCATCAGTTTACCCATGGTTAGGGTTTATCAATAAATAAATAAAAATTTCAAAAGAAAGAAATATAAATAGTACTTAACCAAAGTCCCCAACAAATGTGTATGGTATGTGTAGCTTCATTAAGACGAAGATCTTACATGATATGGTAACTAACAGCGACTGATTGATATTGTTATGTTAATTAACCGCTTTTTACCACCCATATATCAATTAGTTTATTATTACATATAACTTGACGGATTCAAACAAACGATGGCGTTGTACGTGGCTTACTTAAGAGGAAATGTTATTTGGAAGCTCCAAGGATTGTTCTATCTCCTCTCATGCTCCAATTTTCTAGTAGTTGCGATTAGGTCGGAAAATATTGCAGTCGTGCTCCTTACTTTACCTCTAAAGTTAACTAATGTGTTAGTAAATATGAAACGTATTTACTGAGAATACGTTATACTATTCATCATTCCAATATTCAAGTTACCCAAAAAATAACGCATTTGCAAAAAGACTTTCTCATGATAAGTCGATAACGATCATGTGGGAAACCTATAACCTTTTTGTTCATATCAGTTTTAGGTCAAAATTTAAACACGGGTTCTAAGGTTTTATCACCGCAAAGGAGCTTGATCTATTGGCGGTGGAAAATCGAGTTCTAGCTAGCTTTTTGAAAAAAGGAAGAAAAAAAAAACAATAATATTTTAAGAGTCATGTTTGATGATCTTAATATTCTTGTTGATTGTCTGTAGAGTTAATGATACTCTGCTGAATTTTTGTATATTTCTATATGGTTTTATATACTAGTCTACTCCATTTGACCATATCATACAATGAGGTGAAGGGGTAACGCTAAAGTATAAAAAGTGATTGTTTTGGATTAATTCTTCACGTTTATGCATATTGATTTTTAGTTTACAAAGGTACGTGATGATCAAAATCAATGTGAAATGTCTAAAACCCAATTAACGGGTCATTCTATTTAAGTAGCGTAATTATCCGATGATCATAACTACTATTCTTCTTACCAATGAGTCAATGACCCGATGTATTTTGAAGTCTATAGTAATCAATCAACACTTAAACTCTATATAGTTTAGCAAGTTAGCATCTTATAAAGAACATATAGTATTAAACCATTCTATTAAACTAAACTGATAATTACAGGAACCATGCATGCAATTTATGACAATCGTTAATCAGAAAACAAGTTAAATAGATACATGAATGATTCTTGTCAAGGAAAGTGACGTGAACTGCTAATGTCTCTAAACAGGCTTCCATTTGAAGACACGCAGAGAAAAAAGGAAACAACACACAAGTTTGGTTAATCATATTAGATTAATTATCCGAAGAATAATTACTACAAAATTAATTAATTAAACAGTGACCCTGGTGGTTTATTAACACCAAGACTCTTTAGCTTGTACGTTGTATATATAAATTAGGAAGATGAGTGAGAAATGGGAAATGAAAAGAGATGAAATGGGACATCGATGCTGTGGGAAGCACAAAGTGAAGAGAGGGCTTTGGTCTCCAGAGGAAGACGCCAAGCTTCTTCGTTATATCACCACTCATGGTCATCCTAGTTGGAGTTCCGTTCCCAAGCTTGCTGGTTTCACATCTTCTATCTCTCTAACTCTTTGACTACATTTTCATTCATTACTTAGAATATAACTATATATACAGGAATCATGAGTTTTCCAACTCAAAACCAACTGAAAATTAAGTAGATCGATCCATGTTATGTATACATTAATGATGATCCCTTCACATGATTTTTGGTGTATGATTTACATATAGTATATATGTGTGTATATAGGGTTACAAAGATGTGGGAAAAGTTGCAGATTAAGGTGGATAAACTACTTGAGGCCTGATCTGAAGAGAGGTTCCTTTACCGCAGAGGAAGAGCAGACTATCATCGATGTTCATCGTATTCTTGGTAACAAATGGGCTCAGATTGCTAAGCACTTACCTGGACGTACTGATAACGAAGTGAAGAACTTTTGGAACTCTTGCATTAAGAAGAAGCTTCTTTCTCAAGGCTTAGATCCTTCCACACATAATCTTATGCCTTCTCACAAAAGATCCGCTTCTTCTTCTAGTGGTAAGAATCCTAAGCAAAGCAAGACAAAGTCCATCATGACGAACCCTACTTTTGATCAATCAACCACAGCTTTCTCAATCACAAACGTCAATCCTTACACTTCCAATAAACCAAACAGAGTTAAATCTCCTAACCAGGCTCAAATCTCCTCCCAGACCATGATCCCTATCGACCATACCATGTCAAGTCTTTTAGAAGATGAAAATATGATTCCTAACTGGTCAAATGTTGATGGAATGGTGGCACCAATCCACGAAGAAGCTCCGATGTTTTCTACTGAAAAGGCAGTGATAGGTGTTGAAGATGATGATCTCAACATGGATATTTTGTTTAATACGCCTTCTTCTTCTACATTTGATCCTGATCTTGCTTCCATTTTTTCTTCTGCAATGTCTATGGACTTCAATCCCATGGATGATCTTGGCTGGACCTTTTAGTTTTACTTTACAATATTTTTAATTTTCTCAAATGTATATAATTTGTACGAATAAGTTCCACTTGTTGTTGTCACTAGTTTTGAAAGCTGAGATTTTAGCAAAATCAGTTTGTCATTGTCTCAGTACTTCCGTATATGCTATGTGCTTTTAACTAATCTATTACACAAAGTTGGGCTTGTTAACTCCATTTCATCTATTTACATAAAGGCTCATGTAAAAATGGGCCGGATTAGTAGGGCTCTTAGGGTATAGTATATGGCTAAGAAAAGTGCCAAATCCATACCAATAAACAGTGTGACCTAAAAGACTCAATTATATATATTGCATTCCTATGATAAGATAATGACGATATACTGTATGTTCGATGGATATACATATTGGTTCATCAATACTTTATGTTTTGTTCTTCAAGATTTAGTTATACGTATGCTCCAAGCCTCCAATGATATTGATCGTGTGGAAATAATTATGCTAACTTTTGATGAAACTTCGTGCGAAGCGCGAAGGCAAAGAGGCAACGTGACACTTCGTCACATGCTCTCTCACCTGTAAGCAAATTCTTCTACTTAGTTTATAGGCTTATACTTGTACATAAACTACCACAACCGTTGAGAAAGTCAATTGTGTTATTCTAAAGAAAGATTCACAAAATGTCAATCATCAACGTATACAAGTTCTGCAGACTAGATATTTGATTGGAACGGACATATCGGAGGAAACAAACATATATTGAATTTAAAAAGGACTCTGGAGCAACGGGACGACAACACCGAGGCACAGAAGATTGAAGAATAAAGATATGTATTAGAATAGTAGGTAGTGTTTAATATTATAAAACTGATAAAAATTAAGATATTTAGATATAGGATATGTGAAACCACATGGTGTGTCTCCTGGTCTCTTATCTTATCTCCTTCATCGTAAACACTTGATTACTTCTTTTTTTTTACTTGATTAATTCTTTTTTTTTCGTCCTTTTGAAATTAATCCTAATTTCGATTCTTCAGTTCTTCATTTTTTTCTGCAAAATGGTTAAACTGCAATACGCATACACAATTGTAGAATTGATGCGGTGACAAACAATTGAATAAACAAACTTTCCATTAAAGAGTTCTATTGTCAGTTTCAAAAAAAAAGAAGAGTTGTATTGTCTCTGTTAGCTAATTAACATAATCAAAAAACATAAATAAAATTCAAGATGGAAAGTAGATAATAGAAAATTTAAGTTGCGTGAATATTATTCTTAAAAAAAAAAACGTTGCGTGAACTAACGCTATAGATATGGTTTTGAGCATGTGAAACAAAAAATGAATAAAGTTCTAACATCCCAGTTGTGGTATTTGAAAAAGTTTAAAAGAATTAGTTTGGTTGTCTATGTCATTAAAATGCGCTTATCTTTTTCGGTACGTACTCCAGAGTTAGGCGTTGGAATAATGGAAAAGGATGGGTGATCTATCGGGAAGTGATTCGCGATATCGTGTAAGTGAGGTTAAACACGAGAAAATATCATGTGGTGATTGAAGGGTCAGTAAACAATGATTTCGAGTCTTGAAAAATTTATGGACCGACGATTGGAACGAGATGGGACTTACGGGCCAAGTGAATGAGCGTGGGAGGTTCATTAACCGTAGACGATCGGGGCGTTACAAATGGTATCAGAGCTGGTTAGCTATCTTGGTTCTGACCCGAGAAGCGTCTTGAGACCTGTCGTGGAGCGCAACGAAGACGTTGCGTTATTTGAGAGGTGGTGAATTGTAACATCCCGAATTGTGATATGCGGAAAAGCTTAGGAGAATTGATTTCGCTATCTATGTCACCAAAGTGTGTTTACCTTTTCTGGTACACATCTGTTTAGAACTCCAAAGTTAAACGTGCTTGAACTGGAGTAGTGGAAGTATGAGTGACCTATCGAGAAGTGATTCGCGATACCGTATGAGTGAGGTCAAAGCACGGAGAAAGATCATGTGATGATTGCAGAGTCAATAAACAATGATTTCGAATCTTAGAAAATTTACGGACCGATCGTTGGAATGAGATGGAACCCATGAACTAGAGTGAACGGATGTGAGAGGTCCATTAGCCGTAGACGATCGAATCGTTACAAAAAGACACTAGCCGAAAATAATACCGGAAAGAATATTGAAGTACCAAAAGAAAAGTAAACACAAATAGTTAGAGGAAGACTTAAAGGTCACATGGGATGTGATTTGATGGTATCATTGCATCAAATTCTGCACATGCACTGCCTCTTAACTCTTTTTCATATTCCTTTTTTTTTGTTGTTGCTTGTTGTTATTTGATAATTTAATATCCACACGGTTTTAGTTTTAAAATAATGTTTTTAATATAAAGTTATAGAATAATGTTACACTCTGTAAGAATGTAATTACCCTTAGTTACAAGTTACAACCACTTTTCAACTCTCTACCACCTCCCTTGTAATATATATACGTACACAACCACTTCTCTTCTCCATTTCATCATCATCATCAACCCAACCCTTCTCTCGTCTTTGCTAATATATATTATAGCTTCTTTCTTCCCATACCATATAACTTAGAGTTGATATATTGAAAACATGAGCAGAACGGAGACAATGGGGTTGACCAAAAGAGGAATGTTGCAGTCAGGTAGTTGCAATCGCCTTATGGAACGTTCTGAGTCCCTCAAGAGGGACAATGTGATGAGCAATGGTGGTTCAGCTAAAGTGAAAGGAAGCTTGGAGCGCAAGAAATCAAAGAGTTTTAAAGAAGGAGAAACCTTTCCTTCTTGGCTCATAACGGATGCTCCTGGGAGCATAGCCGCCGTGAGGAGGGAGCAAGTGGCTGCGCAACAAGCCCTGAGGAAACTGAAGATTGCTCATTACGGCAGATCCAAATCAACCCTAACTAATTTCAACTCCTCCAAAATTGTCCCTCTTGTTCACCCTAACCCTCAACCTCATCCTCAGAGATGCAGCTTCATCACCCCTACTTCTGGTATATTAGACTTCCATTTTATTTATTTTTTACTTGGTATATTAGTCTCTCTTCAAATTCTGATTTTTAATGTCAATTTCTCAGATCCTATTTACGTTGCATACCATGATGAAGAATGGGGAGTCCCTGTCCATGATGACAAGTACGTCACATAATGTCTTTTTATTTCTTGCAAATCATAATGCTGACACTTTTATTTATCATAATAACCATCAAAATTCTATAGTTGCAAAAAATACCAATGATTTTAGGTTATAGAGTGTTCTAAAATCTTGGGAAGTAGGATATTATCCTAAATGATTTGGTACTAATCTTAAATCTATCCCCCTAAATATTTGAAACTAGAAGTGACTGAAGTTTCTTTTTGCTCCTTAGTTTTTTTTTTTTATATCTTACTATATCACATTTTCATTTTGGCCAAATAATAAACTAATTATCTCCATCTCAGGACGTTGTTCGAACTGCTAACCCTCAGTGGCGCACAAGTAGGCTCCGATTGGACTTCAACCTTGAGAAAACGCCATGACTTCAGGAAGGCGTTTATGGAGTTTGAAGCGGAAGCGGTTGCAAAACTTAGCGAGAAAGAGATGAACGCAATAAGCATCGAATACAAGATACAGATGAGCAAAGTGAGAGGCGTTGTGGAGAACGCTACAAAGATCCTAGAGATCAAGAAAAACTTCGGGTCACTAGAGAAGTACTTTTGGGGTTTTGTGAACAACAAGCCCATCGCCACGAACTACAAGTTTGGCCACAAGATTCCGGTCAAGACATCCAAGTCGGAGAGCATAAGCAAAGACATGGTCCGTAGAGGCTTCAGGTACGTGGGTCCCACTGTGGTTCACTCCTTCATGCAAGCCGCTGGTCTAACCAATGACCACTTGCTCACTTGTTACCGTCACATTCCTTGCACTCTCCTCAGTACCACTCCCTAATTTGTTTTTTTTTTAATTTCTAATTTATTTACTTGATTGAAAGTGTGTTTTTTAACTTTCGAGTGATTTGTGTACAACAAATGTAGGTGTAGGAGGAAATGGATTGTGTGTTTTTCATTTGCCATGTAAGATAAACCAGCCGGGGTAGCTGGTGTATAATTTGTTTTTTTTTTCTTTTGTGTGAGCTTTTTATTATGATCACATGTATAAGGGTTTTTGATGTATGTGTGGTGTGACAAATTGAATTAGTAATTGATTTTCATTTGATTTATTTTATCTTATAAGACAATAAGGATGTGCATGGAAAAATATCCTCTTGGGTTTTCAAAATATCATCTCTATCCATGATATTTAATTTCATTGTTTAAAATTTTGTATTGAGACTTGAACGAAGAGTACAATAACCAAAAAATGGTGATTGGTTTTCGTAGAAGCAAATAGAATGATGATGAAGCATGTGATGCTTCTCTGTCACCAATAATGATTGCATCATTTTAGTGGATGCCATGATGGGATTGGTCATTGCCCATTGGATTGGGTCAGTCCTCCCCATCCCTAATATAACTTCTTTCCCAGTTCTACCCTTTCAATTATTTATGATCATGGACATCATTTTGAATATTTACCTCCTTATCGTATGTTTTAGTGGAAGATGTAAAGTAAGGATGTTACTTGTGGTATAAAACAAAGTACTCTACAAGACTACAAGTTTTGTTAATGTTCCATAAATGAGAAAGTGGAAAGAAGAAAAAAGAAAAAAGAATCAAATATGCTTTGAGAAGAGAGCACATGAGACTGAGACAACGATGCATCAGATTCCTACTTTCCTCAACACCGTAACACAGAAGCAACACTTCTTTGTCAGAGTTCGTGAACTTAGTAAAGACCAAGCTAACCGAATTACAGCCCTTTCTGCTCCTTTCTACGAGGCCCATTCAACAACGGATTATTTACAAGGCCCAATCTTGATTTTCAGGAAATGAATGCTATCTAACAAGTTTTGATAGCATTATTTATTTTTTCACTAACAACTTTTTAATTCTGTCAAGAAATTAAACACCAAGATAAATGGATATATCTAAAGGCAGGTAGAAGGAGCAAAAGACAAACTTGAGGCCTCAATATCAAACTCCCACAAATGATTCTGCTGCATTATATTCCCAAGGACATTAAGAGCCTGAGCTTTAGCCATCACAAACCCTAAACACCTGATTCCTGGCGCAGCGTGTATCAGGTAGCTTCTACGATAAGGCGCGAAACGAGTACCCCCCATGAAGTGAAACGACAACTGTGGCAGCTTTCTGTCGTCGAACTTGCTGGTATAATAACAATACTCTATTGGTAGTCCTTCTGGTTTGATTCTTTTCACACCAACAAGGTGACGCTGTAGCCCTGTAACCACGGCCTTGTACGCGGCCTCAGCTAAGAACGTGAGGCTGCTACCTGAGTCCAAAATGGTCCCACCACCTTTCTTTACATCCCATACTTGTGGAGGGATGTTGAGCATTTCCTCCCCGATGGAGATTCCAACGAGGTTGACGGCGTAGTAGGGAGGAAGGAGATTGATGTCGAGTCGGGTGGTTCGTCTGGCGGGGGACTTGGTGGCAGATGAGGGGGTAGAGCCGAAGATGAGATAGTTGGAGACGTTTTTGTGTGAGGTGTGGTCAACGAGGCAGTATGAGAATTTGCCTCCGAAGGTGCTGATGGCTTTTGAAGTGAAGGAGTAATCGCTCAAGGCTAGACCGAGGATACCGTCTGCTTCACGGAAGGCACTACCTTCGGTGGAGCTGCTGCAGCCAATGAGGAGGCCACGTATACTAGTAACGCTGTCATTGGTGAGACCAAGAGTGAATGTCTCCTTAGCGAATACACCTTGTGCTGATGATCCATCAACATATCTGTTATACCAAAGTCCAAGTAAGAATGAAAAAAAAAACATGGATAGATTATTACCAAAGAGGCAAACCTAAGTCACAATAAGTGACATTTATGTATTGTAATCAATAGTAGCACAAGACGCATTTAATTTTCACATCTTCTCTCTCAAGTTCTCCAGATGGAGAAACAAAGACCATAATATGAGGCCCGGATTTGGGTACAACCCAATGAAACATTAACACTAATCCTCCATTTTTTAAAGATTATGTACATAGAAATAGACTTCATATTTGGAATTTTTTTTATTAGTCATTAATAAATATTTATAACCCCCAAAAATCTCATTGATGACTATCATCATCATCATTTCAGTACAGATACATAATCAGAATGTTATCATATTTATAACCCCCAAAATCTCATTGATGAAAAATCATCATCATCATCATTTCCATTCACTACAGATACCTATAATCAGAATGTTATCTTTAATAAACTCCTTATTAGACTCAACCTAACCACATTTTAATTATTGATCAATAATACAAACAGCACCATTGAAAGAGAGATTCTTTATATGAAATCTACCTGTAATCGTATGCGCATGGAGTTCTAGGGGTAGGGCAAATGGCGAGGGAGAACATTTTCGCCAAATCTTCCGAACAAGTCTTCGTCATGCATCCAACTTTTCTGAAACTGGACGAATTCTCTGCTCTGAAGACTTCACGATTCTCAAGTTTCTCTTTTCCTTTCCCATGGAACCTACAGTTCACCCACGTCAGCTCGCTCCCTGTGTCCACTATCACCCTGAACTTCTTCGCCGGCGTTCCGACCATGATCTCCGAGAAATACTGCGCCGATCCGAAGTCGAAGCCTGCTCCCAGCGACATTTTCGCTCCACCTTTAGTTGTTTTTATTTTCTGAGAAATGAGGCCGTGACGCTTCTGGTCCATGCCCATAATGTCTTCAATGCGATGGAAAGGTGTCGGATTCGGTGAGAGTGTGTCACGGTGCTTCATGTCGAGACGCATACCGGTGTCTTCCTTGGAATATGCGGAGGCTATTAGAGCATCGTGATGAGACACAAGAGCATTGTCGTTGTCTTCATTTTTTCATCCTCTTGTTCTGTTTTTTCTTTTTTTTTTGGTTTGCTCCTCTTTTGGGGTTGTTCTTTTCTAAAACAGAGTATTTATATTCATTGACCAACACGCCTTTCTCTCGCTCTTCTTTTTTTAATCAATAAATCTAAAAAACCTTAATTGATTTGTAGTTTTTAGATTTGTTTTAGTTTAGGAAATAAATAATTCTGATTCGATTTAGTTTCTGAAATCACCATATTTATCAGGATTTTGAAATGTGATTTTCCTACAAAATAGGGAGACTAATTTTGTAGCTACAATAAAAACTAAAAAACACACCATGTTATTTAGGTTTCTTATTAAAAAGCCTATTTTTTCCCAACGACCGTTTGTTTTTCATTTATTTATAATTCTTAAAGACATGTTTTTATTATTATCCAAAATTCAAAAACTATTTTAAAGGCTTCAAACATCTGCAGTAAATTAAAAAGAAAACATTTGAGGCTAACATGTCAAAAGTCAAAACCATGTTTTCTATGTATTTTAGTTTTTTAAAGTCCTATAATTCCTTTTGTATTTTAAAGCTATTAATTCAGAAATATTCGTTTAGACTACTTGATTCTGATCAATTCTTAGCAAGTCAACTTGTTTTGGGAAATTAAGATAGGAATGCAAAACATGACAAACGTATATGCTTGGTGCGTGTACAATGTGATCGTAATTTCTATTATATGTGAAAAGGTTTAAAAAATTGATTTGGCTGTCTATGTCATTAAAGTGCGTATACCTTTTTTAATATACATTCATTTAGAACTTTAAAGTTAAACGTGTTTGAGTTAGAGTAGTGGAAGGATAGGTGACTTGTCGGGAAGTTATTCACAATACCGTGTGAGTGAGATCAAAGTACAAGAATATGTCATGTGGTAATTGGGGATCAGTAAACATAACTTTTCAAACCTTCGTAAAAATAACGCACCACCCATCGGACGGAATAGGGTTTACGGTCCGAGTGAACGGGCGTGGATGGTCATTAACTATGGACGGTTGAGGCGTTACGAGTGGTATCAGATCCGAACCCAGACGAGTGTAGAATCTGTGAGGGTTCACATTAACATGGGCGCAGCATGCAAAAAGGACGTTGCGTTCTTTGAAAGAGGATGAATTGTAACATCCCGATTTATGGTATATTTTGAAAGACCAAAGAGAATTGATTTGGCTACCTATGTCACCAAAGTGCGTTTACTTTTTCCGACACACATCCGCTTAAAACTCTAGAGGTAAGCGTGCTTGGCTGTAGTAGTAGAAGAATGGATGACCTATCGGGAGTGATTCGCGATACCGTGTTAGTGAGACCAAAGCACAAAAAATGTCATTTGGTGATTGCAGGATCAGTGAATATAACTTTCAAACTTCCGAAAAATTAAAATCCGAGTTACCCAAAAATAAATGATATCTAAGACTATCTTCAAGTGAAAATTCCTTTGCTCCAGTGGTTTTGCTAAATATTCATTAATTCTTCTACACCATAATGTCTTGGATTCAAACCCAAAAGTGCAAATTATACAGATTATGGATAAAAGAGTTACAAGAGATCTTCAAAGATGGTGCATAACATATCATCGACATAGATCTCATAGGGCGGACGGTTCAGTTAAACTTGTATTCTAATAAGTTGATAGAATTGTCATACCGTAAAATCGCCATGTAATATTTTCTATTGTTATAATAACATAATTAATCAAATATCTGAAAAACTATCTTCAGGAGTCTCTCATCTAAAAACATAAAAATAAAGAAAAATATTCACAATGTCTTTTCACTAGTTCATCATTTTACTGTTAGACTTTTTATTTATAAATTGATCTTTCAATTTTTATATTGTTTGTTTTGTATCGAAATTATTAATATTTTCATAATATAATTATAAATTTCTATAAATAATTTTATATTAAAAACTAAATTTATGTATAAAACAAAGATATAGTTAAAATAAAACCATTTTGGCTAAAAATTTAAAATTATAAAATAACAAACATTGTTAGACCTAATAATAAATGTTAATAATTAATGACAATTGTCCCATCATATATACATTTTGAGTTTATTCATTTCGAAAGAAAAAATGATCTTAACCAGTGAAGATGCCTTGACAAGTTTTGATAACATTATTTTATTCCTTCACTAACACTTTTTAAAAATTGTCAAGTACAGTAGTAATAAAACACCGAGATAAATGAATATCTAAAGGCAGGTAGAAGGAGCAAAAGACAAGGTCGAGGCCGTAAGATCAAACTCCCACAAATGATTCTGCTGCATTATATTCCCGATGACATTAGTAGCCTGAGCCCCGGCCGGCACAAACCCTAAACACCTGACTCCTGGAGCAGCAGTAGCTATTAGGTAGCTTTTACGATAAGGCGCGAAACGAGCACCGCCCTTGAAATGAAACGACAGCTGCGGCAGCTTGCTATCGTCGAACTTGCTGGTATCATAGCAATACTCCATCGGTAGTCCTTCTGGTCTGACTCTCTTCACACCAACAAGGTGGCGCTCTAGCCCTGACACAACCGCCTTGTACGCTGCGTCAGCCAAGAACGTGAGGCTGCTTCCTGAGTCCAAGATGGTCCCACCACCTCTTGTTACGTCCCACACTATGGGAGGGATGTTGAGCATGGTGTCTCCGATGGAGATTCCGACGATGCTGATGGCGTAGAAGGGAGGAAGGAGATTGAGATCAAGACGAGCGGTTCGTCTTACGGGGGTTTGGTGGTAGACGAGGGGTAGAACCGAAGATGAGATAGTTGGAGACGTTTTGCGGGAGGTATGGTCAACGAGGCAGTATGAGAATTTGCCTCCGAAGGTGCTGATGGCTTTTGAAGTGAAGGAGTAATCGCTCAAGGCTAGACCGAGGATACCGTCTGCTTCACGGAAGGCACTACCTTCGGTGGAGCTGCTGCAGCCAATGAGGAGGCCACGTATACTAGTAACGCTGTCATTGGTGAGACCAAGAGTGAATGTCTCCTTAGCGAATACACCTTGTGCTGATGATCCATCAACATATCTGTTATACCAAAGTCCAAGTAAGAATGAAAAAAAAAACATGGATAGATTATTACCAAAGAGGCAAACCTAAGTCACAATAAGTGACATTTATGTATTGTAATCAATAGTAGCACAAGACGCATTTAATTTTCACATCTTCTCTCTCAAGTTCTCCAGATGGAGAAACAAAGACCATAATATGAGGCCCGGATTTGGGTACAACCCAATGAAACATTAACACTAATCCTCCATTTTTTAAAGATTATGTACATAGAAATAGACTTCATATTTGGAATTTTTTTTATTAGTCATTAATAAATATTTATAACCCCCAAAAATCTCATTGATGACTATCATCATCATCATTTCAGTACAGATACATAATCAGAATGTTATCATATTTATAACCCCCAAAATCTCATTGATGAAAAATCATCATCATCATCATTTCCATTCACTACAGATACCTATAATCAGAATGTTATCTTTAATAAACTCCTTATTAGACTCAACCTAACCACATTTTAATTATTGATCAATAATACAAACAGCACCATTGAAAGAGAGATTCTTTATATGAAATCTACCTGTAATCGTATGCGCATGGAGTTCTAGGGGTAGGGCAAATGGCGAGGGAGAACATTTTCGCCAAATCTTCCGAACAAGTCTTCGTCATGCATCCAACTTTTCTGAAACTGGACGAATTCTCTGCTCTGAAGACTTCACGATTCTCAAGTTTCTCTTTTCCTTTCCCATGGAACCTACAGTTCACCCACGTCAGCTCGCTCCCTGTGTCCACTATCACCCTGAACTTCTTCGCCGGCGTTCCGACCATGATCTCCGAGAAATACTGCGCCGATCCGAAGTCGAAGCCTGCTCCCAGCGACATTTTCGCTCCACCTTTAGTTGTTTTTATTTTCTGAGAAATGAGGCCGTGACGCTTCTGGTCCATGCCCATAATGTCTTCAATGCGATGGAAAGGTGTCGGATTCGGTGAGAGTGTGTCACGGTGCTTCATGTCGAGACGCATACCGGTGTCTTCCTTGGAATATGCGGAGGCTATTAGGAGCATCGTGATGAGACACAAGAGCATTGTCGTTGTCTTCATTTTTTTCATCCTCTTGTTCTGTTTTTTTCTTTTTTTTTTTTGGTTTGCTCCTCTTTTTGGGGTTGTTCTTTTCTAAAACAGAGTATTTATATTCATTGACCAACACGCCTTTCTCTCGCTCTTCTTTTTTTAATCAATAAATCTAAAAAACCTTAATTGATTTGTAGTTTTTAGATTTGTTTTAGTTTAGGAAATAAATAATTCTGATTCGATTTAGTTTCTGAAATCACCATATTTATCAGGATTTTGGAAATGTGATTTTCCTACAAAATAGGGAGACTAATTTTTGTAGCTACAATAAAAACTAAAAAACACACCATGTTATTTAGGTTTCTTATTAAAAAGCCTATTTTTTCCCAACGACCGTTTGTTTTTCATTTATTTATAATTCTTAAAGACATGTTTTTATTATTATCCAAAATTCAAAAACTATTTTAAAGGCTTCAAACATCTGCAGTAAATTAAAAAGAAAACATTTGAGGCTAACATGTCAAAAGTCAAAACCATGTTTTCTATGTATTTTAGTTTTTTAAAGTCCTATAATTCCTTTTGTATTTTAAAGCTATTAATTCAGAAATATTCGTTTAGACTACTTGATTCTGATCAATTCTTAGCAAGTCAACTTGTTTTGGGAAATTAAGATAGGAATGCAAAACATGACAAACGTATATGCTTGGTGCGTGTACAATGTGATCGTAATTTCTATTATATGTGAAAAGGTTTAAAAATTGATTTGGCTGTCTATGTCATTAAAGTCATTATACCTTTTTAATATACATTCATTTAGAACTTTAAAGTTAAACGTGTTTGAGTTAGAGTAGTGGAAGGATAGGTGACTTGTCGGAAGTTATTCACAATACCGTGTGAGTGAGATCAAAGTACAAGAATATGTCATGTGGTAATTGGGGATCAGTAAACATAACTTTTCAAACCTTCGTAAAAATAACGCACCACCCATCGGACGGAATAGGGTTTACGGTCCGAGTGAACGGGCGTGGATGGTCATTAACTATGGACGGTTGAGGCGTTACGAGTGGTATCAGATCGAACCCGGGCGAGTGTAGAATCTGTGAGGGTTCACATTAACATGGGCGCAGCATGCAAAAGGCGTTCGTTCTTTGAAAGAGGATGAATGTAACATCGATTTATGGTATATTTTGAAAGACCAAAGAGAATTGATTTGGCTACCTATGTCACCAAAGTGCGTTTACTTTTTCCGACACACATCCGTTTAAAACTCTAGAGGTAAGCGTGCTTGAGCTGTAGTAGTAGAAGAATGGATGACCTATCGGGGAGTGATTCGCGATACCGTGTTAGTGAGACCAAAGCACAAAAAATGTCATTTGGTGATTGCAGGATCAGTGAATATAACTTTCAAACTTCCGAAAAATTAAAATCCGAGTTACCCAAAAATAAATGATATCTAAGACTATCTTCAAGTGAAAATTCCTTTGCTCCAGTGGTTTTGCTAAATATTCATTAATTCTTCTACACCATAATGTCTTGGATTCAAACCCAAAAAAGTGCAAATTATACAGATTATGGATAAAAGAGTTACAAGAGATCTTCAGCATGGTGCATAACATATCATCAGACATAGATCTCATAGGACGGGACGGTTCAGTTAAACTTGTATTCTAATAAGTTGATAGAATTGTCAGCTGTAAAATCGCCTATGTAATATTTTCTATTGTTATAATAACATAATTAATCAAATATCTGAAAAAACTATCTTCAGGAGTCTCTCATCTAAAAAAAACATAAAAAATAAAGAAAAATATTCACAATGTCTTTTTCACTAGTTCATCATTTTACTGTTAGACTTTTTATTTATAAATTGATCTTTCAATTTTTATATTGTTTGTTTTGTATCGAAATTATTAATATTTTCATAATATAATTATAAATTTCTATAAATAATTTTATATTAAAAAACTAAATTTATGTATAAAACAAAGATATAGTTAAAATAAAACCATTTTGGCTAAAAAATTTAAAATTATAAAATAACAAACATTGTTAGACCTAATAATAAATGTTAATAATTAATGACAATTGTCCCATCATATATACATTTTGAGTTTATTCATTTCGAAAGAAAAAAATGATCTTAACCAGTGAAGATGCCTTGACAAGTTTTGATAACATTATTTTATTCCTTCACTAACACTTTTTAAAAATTGTCAAGTACAGTAGTAATAAAACACCGAGATAAATGAATATCTAAAGGCAGGTAGAAGGAGCAAAAGACAAGGTCGAGGCCGTAAGATCAAACTCCCACAAATGATTCTGCTGCATTATATTCCCGATGACATTAGTAGCCTGAGCCCCGGCCGGCACAAACCCTAAACACCTGACTCCTGGAGCAGCAGTAGCTATTAGGTAGCTTTTACGATAAGGCGCGAAACGAGCACCGCCCTTGAAATGAAACGACAGCTGCGGCAGCTTGCTATCGTCGAACTTGCTGGTATCATAGCAATACTCCATCGGTAGTCCTTCTGGTCTGACTCTCTTCACACCAACAAGGTGGCGCTCTAGCCCTGACACAACCGCCTTGTACGCTGCGTCAGCCAAGAACGTGAGGCTGCTTCCTGAGTCCAAGATGGTCCCACCACCTCTTGTTACGTCCCACACTATGGGAGGGATGTTGAGCATGGTGTCTCCGATGGAGATTCCGACGATGCTGATGGCGTAGAAGGGAGGAAGGAGATTGAGATCAAGACGAGCGGTTCGTCTTACGGGGGGTTTGGTGGTAGACGAGGGGGTAGAACCGAAGATGAGATAGTTGGAGACGTTTTTGCGGGAGGTATGGTCAACGAGGCAGTATGAGAATTTGCCTCCGAAGATGTTAGTGGCTTTTGAAGTGAAGGATTGATCGCTAAAGGCTAGGCCAAGAACACCGTCGGCTACACGGAGGCTGTCACCCTTTGTGGAGCTGCTGCAGCCAATTAGTAGGCCAGGGAGACTAGCTACACTACCATTGGTGAGGCCAACTGTGAATGTATCCTCAGCGAATACACCTTGTGCTGTTGACCCATCTGCATATCTGTTACACACGATCCAAATTAGTATTAGTAAAAGAATGCATAAACATATGAAATATTTGCATTAAATTTAACTATACAATAAGAGAGGCTAGACTTTTATCTATTTACTCAAATGGCAAACCTAACTCACAAGTCACAATAAGTGACATTTATATATTGTTATGAATAGTAGCAAGACACATTTAATTTTCACATCTTATCCCTTTTTGCATCTAAATCTATGTCTCCTTCAAGTTCTCTAGATAGTTGGAGAAAAACAGAGAGAAGGATATGGTAACAGTTGAGAGAGGTCTCTCTTCTTCTCACGTTCATGACCATCACCATCATTTCCACTTTGGCATATAACCACTACACATTTAATCATATCGTTATACTAATAATCTCCTGATAAGAATCTACCTAATCACATATTGTAATCACCACCACGAAATGAAACACACATAGTACCTCTTCGGTATATAAGTCATTACATATAAGCTAATCAGACTGTTATACTAATTAAATAAACTCTACCTAATTAATCACATTTTGACTATGGATCAAGAATGCGATCACCACCAATGAAAGAGAGATTGTTCATATGACATGTACCTGTAATCATAAGCGCATGGAGTTTCAGGGGTAGGGCAAATGGCGAGGGAGAAGAGGTTCATCAAATCAACCTTACAAGTCTTTGTCATGCATCCAACTGTTCTAAAACTCGACGACTCCTCTGCTCTAAAGACTTCACGCTTCTCTATTCCTTTCCCATGGAACCTACAATTCACCCAGGTCAGCTCGCTCCCTGTGTCCACCACCACCCTGAACTTCTTCGCCGGCGTTCCGACCATAATCTCCGCGAAATACTGCGCCGCTCCGAACTCGAAACCTGATCCCAGAGACATTCTCGCTCCACTTTTAGTTGTTTTTATTTTCTGAGAAATGAGGCTGTGACGCCTCTTGTCCTCGCCGATAATGTCTTCAATGCGATGGTAAGGTGTAGGATTCGGCGAGAGTGTGTCACGGTGCGTCATGTCGAGACGCATCACCGTGTTGGAATATGCGGAGGCAATTAGGAGCATCGTGATGAGACACAAGAGCATTGTCATTGTCTTCATTTTCGTCCTCTTGTGTTCTGTTTTTTTATTTTGTTTTGCTCCTTTTTGGGTTGTCCGTTCCTAATTCTAAAACAGAGTATTTATATACATTGACCAACACGTCTTTCTCTCTATCTCTCTTCTTTTAGTCGTCATCTAAAACCTTAAATGTTTTGTAGTTTTTAGAATTGTTTTATGGGGCCCGTGTTTTAGTTTAGAAAGTAGATAATTCTAATTAGATTAGTTTCCAAAATCACCGTATTATCATGATTTTTGTAAAATGTGATTTTTCCTGAAAATTAGGGAGACTAATTTTTATAGCTAAATTTTCGATTTTTTTTCAGAACACCATGTTATTTGGGTTTCTTATGAAAAAAAACAGTACTCCTATTTTTTCTATCGAGAGTAAATTTAGTATTTATAATTATTATTTTAAACATATTTTGCTATTATCCAAAATTCATAAACTTTTTTAAAGGCTGGACACATCTTCCATGAATTAAAAATAAAACATTTGAGGCTTACAGGTCAAAAGTCAAAACCATCTTTTCTATGTATTTTAGATTTTTCAGTCCTATAATTCCTTTTGTATTTTAAAGCTACTAGTTATTTGAACTCCTTGATTTTAGGAATTAATGACAATCTTATCAATTCTTAGTAAGTCAATATTTCTTTGGGAAATTAAGGTAAGAATGCAACTAAATATTGTATTAAACGTTATGACCAGATTTGCATTTGTTATATTATAAATCTTATTTTCCTTTTTTATAATACTTAAATTCGTCGAATATCTTTGAATGACACTAAAATATTAGGAAACAGTCAATTCGTTGACCATTACACAATTTCCATTGACAAAAAAAGCAATCAATTTATATTTAAGTATCATTCAAAAGATACTTAACCTCGAACCTTTTCAAATACTCTCTCTATATATAACTTGTGAACTCGATCGGTGATTGGATTTTGTGAATGTCCTTATATATTGGCTACTCTGTGTTATCTGAGACTTGAAAGCAAAAAAAAAAAAAAAATAAGAAGTGTGGTGGCATCGTTTTTCTTCTTTTTGGATCTCGATAATAATCAAAGACTTTAAAACGAAACTAGACTATCCAATTAGCTAAAGTTAGAATTTTAGATACTCAATACATAATTTTAAGAAAACAAATCATTTGGGGTAATTTGACTCATGGATTTCTTCTCTTTTGTCAACGTCACAAGGGCTTGCAGCTGTCTTATTGTCACAGGTAGGCTGTTGAATCCTTGGATTCCTCTAAAATTCATATAGATTTTATTATATTCATATTTCATAGGTTCAAATTTTATACTAACAAAAACTGCAAAATTAGAAGATAGAGAGACACAAAACATAAGTTGGATTATCCAGATCCAGAGAGATGCATGTGCACTATGATGAACTCCAATCCAAGCCACAGTACTACGTACAATCTATTGTCCATTATTCTTTCTCACTTCTATTTGATATTTGCTCATCAAATAATATCATAAGCATAATCGTCTTGTGGTCACATTAAGATTGTTATAATTACTGGGAGGACTTTCCTAAGGACTTCCCAAATGGTTCACTCCGCAAGAACTTTTTTTTCTTTCTTATTACGAATATTAACATTCGTAGCAAAAAAAAGAAGGCCAGAGTTGGTTCTCCGCCGCAAGTATTTTCTTTTAAGAAAACGACTTACCTTAATAATTACAAGCAAGTAGCCACATGGCGATACTTGTTTGTTCAGTAGTCATTGATTACCATTTATGGAGGTTTTTGATATGATAAACGTGAAAATGAATTGACGAAGAGTATAAACAAATGGATATCTGATCACTTTGTTTGACACTCGAGCTTATAGTTTGGATCCCATCTCGAACGACTCAGAGGCGAAACGGTTTTGATGCGATTTGACGATTTGTATTGAACTAAAACCTGATCTAGTAATAGTATGACCTTTCTTTCTTTATTCATTCATGCATGCATGCATACTCTGGGGTTTTTTAGATCCAATACTGATTTGGTCCGCAGATTGCGGAACGGTCTACCCATAACATCGTTGCTCACACCATGACCAGCTCTTAAATCCACGTTGCGAGTTGTTGTGGAAATAGTCAATTGTCACCGCGTCAACATATATTACTAATTTTTGTTTCTGTAAGGCTTGTTTACAAAACCAGCTTAATTCTATAAAACTCTTAAGAAATAAACGTCATGCTCTAGCATTCGTATGACATAAAGATAACAAGTACTTCAGTTACAACAAGTACTTGATTATTAGAACTTAGAATACGCTACAAGGAAAAGAAGAGGTGTGTAGTGGTATCATGACATCATCCATTCCCCGCCATTTGCTTGTTTTCCGGATCATATATATTACTATTTTTTGAAAAAGGGCTTTTAGGGATCGTCTATCTTATTATTGTTTTTTTTTGTATTTATCTTTTTGTTTGTATGCTATTTCACAGATTTCTATTCCTTCAAATCTTCATCTATTTTGGAACTTAGTCCACTAATCTTGATCAGTTTTCTTTGTCCCACTGTGTCACTAAATTTTGAAGTTTATTTGATTATTTTTAAATTTTAGTGCAATTACGTGTCTATCAGAAAAGACTTTATTTTTTTGTGTCACCGAGTCTATCAGAAAAGACTATTTATTCCAATTCAGTGATAAGAATAACAAGAGGTTTATTTTGACAAGAAACGAATATCATAATGAGAAAGTATTGCAGCCAATAGCTTAAACGTCAACGATCATCTATCTTATATTTGTTGGTTGTGAGCTGTGTTTATCTCTTTGATCAATATTCACAACACACAATTCATATTTCTATTCCTTCTACTCATCATCTAACTTGGACAACGGTCCACTTAATCAGTTTCATATGTCACTAGATTCTCAAGTTTTTTTCTGAAATTGTTAATGCAATTTTGCTTACATAAATGGTATAATCTGTCAGAAAGACCTTTATCTTTTTTATTTCAGTTGATAAGTTGAAAAACAAAAACAAAGCATTCACATAGCTTGAAAATTCGCCAACAATGTTAGAACGGAGCTAAAATTCGTTATGGGCTTCTGTTGATTAAAACTTAAAATGGGCTTTACTAAATAAGCCCATAAAGGATTGATAGACATGTCAAATTCATCAAGTAAAAAGGGTAAAAACCCAAATACGACAGCATGTTTCTAAATTCTCCGGTCAGTTTCTTTTTCCCGCAACTTCTTAAACGGAACTCATGGCTTCTTTTTCTACGACCGTTGCAACTGCGTTGAAGAATATCCATTGGGACATGTTGCTGTCGGGAAATTATATTTTCTCTGTTGGTCAGAGAGAAAGAGACTAAGAGACCATACGTACAGATGAAGCAGAAGATGAGGAGAATGTTTAATGACCAGGTGACCTTTACCATTAGACATTTTTTAATTCATTTTTTGTAAATATTTATTGATAAGATCATATGTCTCTGTCGCACCATATTTTTGTAAAAAATGAAGAAGATATGTCTCTCTCGATGGACCAATAAAACTGGCTAATTTAGTCAAGAAAGAGAGAAATTGACGGCAAAAGACATGCATTGATGAGATGAGAGGCTAAGAACATTTCACTCGCTCCATCTCTTTTGCATCTCCTCATGTCTCTTCCTCTCTCTCTGCTTTACCAGGTGGAGATACTATTAAGAGGAAAACCAATGTTTTACAAAAACACAAACCGATCAAAGCTCCCCCTCATGTTTTCTTTTGGATAGGAATGTTGGAACATATTATTATAACAACGGTTTTGTTTAGATGATTTGTGATTCGTATCCTCTGAACTACACTTATGACACGGATATTTTAAACATGGTCTGCATTCTTGATTTCTTGAAACATTTTTCTGTGTGATTATACCTGTTTATGTGACGCATTACAATTTCTGTTACAATTTCTCCTCAAATTGTCTTTTAAATCATCAAGTAAACGTGTGATCATCATCCCAAAACATTTTTTTGTCAGTCTTTTGAATAAGCATCTTAATTTGAATTTCATTGATGTCGCAGGTGAGAGCTACTTTATAAGCCAAAAGAATCATCAGAAGCCTGGAGACATGGACTTAGCTTCCGATAAGAACACAACAGCCAACTCTAATGATATAGATCCACCCGTAAAACCTAAGTCGCCTAGACCAAACAACATACAAGCCTCTCCATTTTCGCTTAGACTAGGAGACAATGTTCCCAGGAACCCTCATTTTGATCTCAAGAAGATGGATCCTCTCGTCAGACATCAACCCTCAAAGTCTCCTGAACCTCCTTCCTCAGCTAGAGGAACCAACGAGAGTGATAGCTTAGGAACCAAGAAAAATGCTCTTAAAAATCTTTATTATGATCCCAAGAAGATTGTTCCTTTAACCACACCAGAAACACACTCCCCAAGCGCCAGAGCTCATCACCAACAACACAAGACAAAGTCTCCAGACAACAAGAGAGCCCCCAGACAGAATGGAGATTATGGTTACGGTGATAACTCGGTGGGCCCATCAGCTACACCTTTCAAGCCCCACACGGGAGGAGACGTGAGATGGGAGGCTATTAACTCAGTCACTTCAAGAGGTCCTCAAATAGGTCTAGACAGCTTCAGGCTTCTGAAACGTCTAGGGTATGGGGACATAGGCAGTGTCTATCTCGCTGATCTACAAGGGACCAATGCGGTTTTTGCCATGAAGGTGATGGATAAGGCCTCGTTGGCTAGTAGAAACAAGTTGCTTAGGGCTCAGACCGAAAGAGAGATCCTATCTCTGCTTGATCATCCCTTCTTGCCCACGCTATATTCTTACTTCGAGACGGAGAAGTTCTACTGCTTGGTCATGGAGTTCTGCAGCGGAGGCAATCTCCATTCTCTCAGACAGAAGCAGCCCAACAGGCGTTTCACAGAAGAAGCTGCAAGGTGAGACAAAGCATTCCATCTATTTAGAGTAGTTCTGTGCATATTATAATAGAACCGAACCGACCAAAAGACAAAACCGAAACCGGACCAAAAAATTTACAAAAACTTTTCCTGTTTCTCTTTAAACTCGAAAAATCACAATCGACCTAGAAGCAAACCGACAACCAAACATAAACTAGATATCCGGAATATAATGAAAATATTAGTAAACTTTAATTTTAAAATAGCTATAAAAAAGTACAATTTAAATCAAAAATTTATTCCAAAACTGAACTATATATTTTAAGTTTTTGGGTTTAACTTAGATTTTTGTGTATTTGTCGATTTTTCGGTTTTAAACTCGAACTAAATTCGATTTTTTTAATTCGATTATATTTTAGTTTTATAAAATAAATAGAAACCCAAATCCAAACTCGACACTACCCAAACCGATCCGATCTAAAAATGTCCTTCCTAAATGGATCTTAAACACCTCAATCCAAATACCCTAAACCGACCTGACCGGATCCGTAAATTCGAGTACTTGTTGTCTCTCTGTCTGATGAGTTTCTTTGACAGGTTCTACACTTCTGAAGTGTTGTTAGCATTGGAGTACCTACACATGTTAGGGGTCGTGTACAGAGACTTGAAGCCAGAGAACATCCTTGTCCGAGACGAAGGCCACATAATGCTTTCTGACTTCGACCTCTCCCTCCGTTGCACCTTCAACCCCACCCTCGTCAAGTCCTCATCAGTCTGCAGCACGGGAAGCGCCATCCTCAACGAAGAGTTTGCAGTCAACGGCTGCATGCATCCCTCAGCCTTCCTCCCACGCCTCCTCCCTTCCAAGAAAACCCGTAAAGCCAAATCCGACTCCGGCCTAGGCGGCCTCTCCATGCCAGAGCTCATGGCAGAGCCAACGGACGTGCGTTCGATGTCCTTCGTGGGCACGCACGAGTACCTAGCTCCGGAGATCATACGCGGAGAGGGACACGGCAGTGCTGTGGACTGGTGGACGTTCGGGATCTTCCTATACGAGCTCTTGCACGGGACAACGCCGTTCAAAGGCCAGGGCAACAGAGCCACGCTGCAAAACGTGGTGGGCAAGCCACTGAAGTTTCCAGACACCCCTCACGTGAGTTCTGCCGCGCGTGATCTCATACGCGGCCTGTTGGCGAAGGAACCTCACAGGAGAATCGCTTACACAAGGGGAGCTACGGAGATAAAGCAGCATCCTTTCTTTGAAGGTGTGAACTGGGCTCTGGTGCGTAGCGCCTCTCCTCCACATATTCCTGATCCTGTTGACTTGGGACCGTTGACCGGTGCGAGAGGGAAAGCCAAGGGATATGATCAGTATAACTCAGTAAAGCATGATGCTCAGGTCGCTTGTGCTGCTGGTCCCGCGACTCCAACTGATGATACGGCTTATGTAGACTTCGAGTACTTTTAGAACTAATACAAGTAATATACTCTAATCTATATTTTCTTATTGTTCATATTCTTTTTGATGAATACAGATTGTAATTTGTAAAGACAAAGAAGTGTAGCTTAAACAGAGTTTTGAGAATAACATTTGAACCTTACGTTTAGCTCAAATTTTACAAAGCTAAAGTTTTTAATAAAGTATCTAAAATCATTTGATTAAATGTTTTCTTAACCGAATCACTAGCTTTTGAATAACATCAGATTTGTTGGTTTTTATACATGGAAACATTTGTAAATGAGAGATCCAACAGAGATGCCGAAGGACTTTGTGTCTCATAACGCCAAATGCTCTGTATTTCTCTGTCTCATAATGTTGGATTCCAAGATGTTGCCGCAAGTCATCCACAACAAGGTTTCACCTTTCTTTCTCTCTCCTTTTTGCTACCATTGATCGTCACTAAAGCTTTTTGATTTCACTTGCGTGAAGGTCCTCATAGCTGCTGGGTTTTCCAGAGCGATTGGGCAGAGAGCTCTTAAAGCCCATCAATTCTATAGTTTTCAGACAAGAAGATCCCTGAAGAAGTGTCTCTTCGGTTTCTTTGGTTAGCTTCGGTGTTTTATTCACTTAAATGTAATAAACAAAAAAAAGCTCTCAACTCTTTGATCCAAAAAAAAAAGCTCCCAACTTTATTTATCTAATGATAAGAAAGAAAGATAATTAAATTTAATAATAATAATAAAGAGAATCAAGTGGAGATGATGTCAAATGAAATTAAGTTTCGTGGGATCTGAGAGAAAGGGAACAACAACAAACCTCTCTCGTTAGGGTTTTCAATCCGAATGGCAGCACATCGTCACCAATTGTTCACCTACGCCCTCCAACCTTCCCTCGCCGCCGCCTCCACCGTCTCCCCCGCTCCGCCTCAACCCCAACCTCAGCCGAACACCGGTCTTTCCTCTCTTTACGGCGGTGCTGACCGCTACTACCCCGACGCCACGTTCCGCTTCTTAGCTCGCGACGGATCCGAATCTCTGACCAACAACTACTCAGCAACGGTCGCTTCTTCTTCTTCGTCTTCCGCTATGTACCACCACCACCACCAACTTCCCAACGCGGCGGCGGCGTCGCATTTGGCTTACCCTCAGCTGATTCAGCAGTATCAGGAAGCTTGGCCGCCCGGCGTGGAGGCTCCTCCCTCCGCCGCCGCCGTCGAGCCTCTTCCTCCTGGCGTCAAACGCACCTCTGAAGGTTTGTCCTTTTACTAATAATTCTCAGATCTGCATCGTTTTTTAATTTTGTTATTTATTGCTTGGGAAAGCTTTAAAGTCTTCACCTTTCCGTTTTTCTCTGTTCTCGTAGTGATTCTATCTTTGATGGTTCATTCAATTCCAGCATTAACAGAGCAAAAAAAAAAATGCATTTGCTATTCTAGGATAGATCTTGATTTACATTTGAACAAGCATAACGATGCTGGTTTTGTGTTCCCATGTGATTTACTTAGCCCAACGATCTTGTAATAGAGGGTAATGGGTGCTTTTGTATTGGGATACCACTAAGCTTATAGAAGTCTCTCTAAGGAGATGCTTTAGCTATTCCTTACATCTCTGTTAAGTATATTTGACTACTGTAATGTTCTCTGTTAGTCCAAGTTCACAAAGACTGTTACTTTTTTTTCCCTTAAAGTTTATACGAAATTTTGAAGTAGAAGACTTTGTGATTGATTGATTATATGTAAGACATACTTACCGTAAATCTAAGGGAAGATACTATTGAGGCTATATTTGCTTTCTGCTGTATTCTTTCGTATATTTCATTATCCGCAAATTTTATTTTCAAGATATAAATATACAGCAGCATATATATAAATCTTCTCATGTTGTTGTATATTACTGTTTATTATGTAATATAGCGCTCTACTATCCGACCCTCTATGGTGCCCATAATACAATGGGTCAGGCGGAAGCTTGGTATACGACAGACTATTTAACCAAGCGCCTTAAGTTGGAGAGTACGAGCCATTTGCCTGTCTATCCACAGAGGGCAGGGGAGAAGGATTGTACCCACTATATGCAAACCAGAACTTGTAAATTTGGAGAGAGCTGCAAGTTTGATCATCCTATTTGGGTTCCTGAAGGTGGAATCCCAGATTGGAAAGAGGTGATCGTTTACTACTATCTAAGTATTTTGTTCTCCCTTATTATGATATTTACATTTATCTAATGATAACGTTTTTTCTTCTCTGGATTTATGATATATGTTTATACCACGAGAGTTTGTGTCTAATTACTTTTAAACTATATACTAATACTATTTTTGCTTGGTGTCTGGAGTCATAAACTTACTACAGTATATCATGGAAGTTTAGGCACGATATTTGGTATCTTGATACTTGATAGTGATTTTAAGGCTTCAGTTTCTGTCGCTGCAACTGTGTTTGTCATTCTTGCATTTTCGTTTGTCAGATTGTTCTTTGACTTGGAAGCGACTTCATACTCATTGTCTAGGCATTCCAGGATTCGATGATAAAATCATTTTTTTCTTTTGAATATTTTTTTCCTTTCAGGCACCAGTTGTTCCAAACGATGAGTACCCTGAGAGACCAGGTGAACCAGATTGTCCGGTAAGCTGTTATTGAAAACGTTTCTTGCTATTTAGTTCTGTTTTCCCTTTAGAATCTGACCATCTCTGTCTTCACTGCTGCAGTACTATGTGAAAACACAACGTTGCAAATATGGTCTAAGGTGCAAGTTTAATCATCCAAAAACCGCGGCTGCAGTAAGTGACTTTTCCATCTCCGAACTATATTCCTCAGTTTTTGTATGGCTGCAGACACTACTGCATTCGATGTCTTGCTTCTAATATATGCTACTATGATCTTGATGCTCTTCTGTATATCAGGTTACTGTTGAAAATCCAGATGCATTACCTGAGAGGCCTTCTGAGGCCCCGTGCACTGTAAGATATACTGATATAGTAACATAACACATCCGTTTTCAAAGAATCTAAACCTAATTATTAATTTACTGATGTTTCTACTCTGCAACAGTTCTACATGAAGACTGGAAAATGTAAATTTGGTTTAACATGCAAGTTCCACCACCCAAAGGATATCCAGCTACCATCATCTAGTCAAGATAATGGTAGTAGTGAGGCGGTAACCAGTGAACCTGATGCCACCAACAATCCGCATGTGACATTTGCTCCGGCAGCCTATCACAACTCAAAGGGACTACCTGTTAGGCCGGTAATGGGTTCAGTTTCAAGTTCCATAAGAATGACATATTAGCGTGTAGTTACTATTCTTAGAACTGATGAAGCTTGTATGCTGACCTGTTCTGTCATCTTAGAATGAAGTTTCACTGATTAGATTGTAAATTTTGCAGAGTGAAGTAGACTGCCCGTTCTATCTCAAGACCGGAAGGTGAATATCTAATACAAAGTCGTTGTTTACAACTTTGAAAAGAAAAGAAAAAGCGACACTAACTTTTCATTTTGTTTACCATTTCCACGATCAGCTGCAAGTATGGCGCCACCTGTCGCTACAATCACCCTGAGAGGACTGGTTTGTGAGCGTGTCTCTCATGTCAATATTTTTGTTCTTAGAATCCAAAATGTACCACAAACACTTCTTAGAATCTTTACGCTATCTTCTGTGTGCCTCTTTCTGTTTTGATTTTGGGCACAGCCTTCACTCCCCAGGCTGTTGGGGTAAACTATCCTCTAGTGTCCCCGACCACTGCGAGTATAAACCTTGGGTTGGTTAACTCAGCTGCCTCCCTCTATCAGACTTTTGCTCAACCCACGGTAAATGTCTTCAATCATGCTGTAATATATATTCAAATTCTCCTTCTAAGTTGCTGTAGGTTTGATTAAAGTAGAACTTGTTACAGCTAGGAGCGCTTTCAGCAACTTATCCCCAAAAACCTGGACAACCAGAATGTGATGTGAGTATTCTTGTGCTCTTTTTAGGTTGTTGACATGTTAGTTGAAATTTTACTGAAATCCCTCAGTATCTTTCATATATTATAGTACTACATGAAGACAGGGGACTGCAAGTTTGGAGAGAGATGCAAGTTCCATCACCCATCAGATAGGTTAAACGCAACGAGCAAACAAGCTCCTCAACAGCCGAATGTGAAGCTGAGTCTTGCAGGGTATCCCAGAAGAGAGGTACCTACAAAAAGCTTCTCAACTGCTTTACTTGTATTTTATGTGCTAATCCAATATAGGAAACAATAAAAACTGTTGCAGGGTGCGGCAAATTGCCCGTATTACATGAAGACAGGGACTTGCAAGTACGGGGCAACATGCAAGTTTGACCATCCTCCTCCAGGTGAAGTTATGGCTAAAACCGCTTCAGAAGCTGATGCTACTGCTGGTGGAGCAACTGACACGACTCAGTGAATAGAGCCAGCTCTGTGTACGATAAGATGATAAGCGTGTTGTAATCTTATTTTACTTGCTATGTTGTCTGATCTCCTTTCTCAAATCCCTTTTATCATATCCTAAAACTAAAAGAAGAGATTGAGTGAGTCTACTTTGCTGAGTATCTTCTCTATCTACAATTGGTTATGCAGTAAGAGCTTCTATGTTTATAAAGGCAACAAGTGGGTCCAGAGTTTTCACCATTACCATTATTCTCCCTATCATCAATCAATGATTCTTTTTTTTTATAACCCCCTCTCAATGATTCAATACTTGATAAATGATGTAAAAAAGCAAACTCCAACAAAATTCCACAATAACATTGAAGAACACACATAAACGAGATGTATGATGTAACCAAAACCATTCACTATATAGAGATCATGTAACAGTGTGTGAGAGAGAGAAGCCAGTAGTTCTTGGAAAACATGATTCTTCAGCAAGAAACATGTCGGCGCCAACTGCTAGTGGATCCAGAGTTTTGTTTGTTAGTTTTTGACTTATAGACTATTGTCTCTAGTTTTGATGAAAACATGTGAATGCCTCTTGTTAATGACAAAAGAAAATGATCAGAGTAGCAGAGAAAAGACTCAAAAGTTTGATACCTTTCCCATCTCTTTTCTGATTGGTTTTAAATTGGACGCACAGTTTCCAAGACCCTCTTCTGGGCCTATCTTATTACCAAAACACTATGCAAACTTCCACAATCTCAACACGAGTGTGTGTCTTCATGGTATTGAATGAAATCTACAGCTCATAAAGACTCGGATGGGTCAAAGCCACAACTATGTCGAAATTAAATAAAATTAAAAATACGAACTTTTTTTTATTATTATTTTCTTTTTTTTTTGGAGGTTTAAATAAGAGGGGAGGGTCTCGCAGGTTATTTAGCTTAAAGCCGCCGCCTTGAAAATCCAGAGAGGCTATTGTTTCTTGACGAAGGTAGAAATTTGCATTTCTCGTTCCCACTTTGTTGTGTGTTCTGTCTCTTTCTTAGGAAGAAAGTGTTTGTCTTTCAAAAGGATTGTCTGCTTAACGTGTGTGTGTTCTTGATGATTTAGGTGAAGCAGAAGAAGAAACTGAGAGACAAACCGAACAAAATGAAGTATGTTTTGGTGACAGGAGGAGTGGTGAGCGGACTTGGGAAAGGAGTCACTGCAAGTAGCATTGGACTTCTCCTTCAAGCCTGTGGCCTTCGTGTTACTTCCATCAAGATTGGTGAGATTATTTAACAAACCATCCTGTGTTTTTGGCTACGAGATTGCATGTAACAACTAAAGGAGACACCTTTTTGTTCATGTAACCACTTGTATTGCTACCAAGGATGTTGGTTCCAAGCTAAATGATCATTTACATCGTATACGCAGATCCTTATCTTAATACTGATGCTGGGACAATGTCTCCTTTTGAGCATGGAGAAGTGTTTGTCTTGGATGATGGTGGAGAGGTATGTCAGATTTTTCCTGTATAAAACTGATGCATTGTGTGTATTTAACCGGTGAGCATTCAGGTGGACTTGGACCTTGGAAACTATGAGCGATTTCTAGACAGTACATTGACCCGTGACAACAATTTAACAACCGGAAAGATATACCAGGTTCGTCTATTACTACTATTACTACCTCATTAATCATCTCATGTTTGAACCTGGTTAAAATGTTTTCTTGTCTTGCTTTTTTGCAGTCAGTCATTGACAAGGAAAGGAAAGGGGACTACCTTGGAAGAACTGTACAGGTTCATACTTGTGCTCTTAACTTTTATTCTGGTTATATAATTTGAGTGGGTGTTTGAAACTACAAAGCGTTTTGACTTTTCATTAAGGTGGTTCCGCATATTACTGATGCAATCCAAGAGTGGATTGAGCGTGTTGCTAATGTTCCCGTGGATGGAAAGGAAGGTCCTCCTGATGTCTGTGTCATTGAACTAGGAGGGACTATAGGTAGGTACTTTTTTTGTTGGTTGTTATTACTATTCTTTACAATTTCTCAGATGAGTGAGTTTTATTTACTTATGTTCTGTGCAGGTGATATTGAATCTATGCCCTTCATTGAGGCCCTTGGTCAATTCTCCTATAAAGTTGGTAAGCTGTGGTCTAGATTTGTATTAACGCTTCGAAGATCCACCAAGCTGTTTTGATTATCGGCTCCATCACCTTCTGTCTTTTGTTCTCAGGGCCTGGTAATTTCTGCTTGGTTCATGTGAGCCTTGTGCCTGTTCTCAGTGTTGTTGGTGAACAGGTAATTTTCTGTGGTTTTCATATCTTCAGTGGAGATGCTATTCTGTGGTTTGTAACAGTTGAGGTATCAACATCTGTATTGCAGAAGACGAAGCCAACTCAGCATAGCGTGCGAGGACTCAGAAGTCTTGGTTTGACTCCAAATATCCTTGCATGTCGCAGCACGAAGGTAATGGTCTCTCTAATACTGTTCATTTACTCTAGTGTTAAAGAGTAGCTATGAATTTGAGTTTTTTCATCTTATCAGTTCTTGTTTTGAAACAGGCACTTGAAGATAATGTGAAGACGAAACTATCTCAATTTTGCCATGTGCCGGTATCTGTTTCTTTTTAAAGCTGACCTGTTAGAGCAGAGAGGTTATCTTTCATTGAAGTCTTATGTAAAATTCTGTCTGCTTTTCTTTTGTTTCCTAGGAAGAGAATATTGTAACACTCTATGACGTTCCAAATATCTGGCACGTTCCTTTGCTCTTAAGGGTAAGTAAAATTGTGCTTGAATAGTTTCTAATACTATATACAAATTCAAAGGAGCTTGTTGGGGTGTTAATTCTTTCTTCGTCTTACTCTTTGGGTGTTAACTTCTCTTCTCTAATAGGATCAAAAGACTCATGAAGCAATCTTAAAAGAGTTGAACCTCCTTGGGTTTGTCTCTAGACCATCTTTTCATTATTCCTTGACTATAAGTGTTATTTTATTCTGCTCTAGGTTCCACACTTTAGCTTGGCCGTGATGAATTTTTCTCTACTAATTGACATTTGCTTCTTTGCAGCAAAGCTGGAGAAGCTGATGTGACAGAATGGACTGCAAGAACCAAAATCTATGATACGCTGCAAGATCCTGTTAGTCAACTTTTTCCAATTGCTTTTGAGGCCAGCGTGTCTATATACTGGATACCAGTTCATTCTCAATGGTCTTCTCTTTCAGGTTAGAATTGCTATGGTTGGAAAGTACACTGGTCTTACAGATTCTTACCTTTCCGTGTTGAAGGTAACTGGATCTCTGTGGTCTTGATTAAAGCAATTATAGTTATGCATTTTTAAGCCAATCTTCAGTATGTAGCCCTCGTTTCCTTCAAAACTGCGCTTAGTATTGAGTATTCTGAAAAGTGGGGTTTTCATTTTTGTATACAGGCCCTTTTGCATGCTTCTGTTGCATGTCACAAGAAGCTTGTTGTAGATTGGGTTGCAGCCAGTGACCTTGAAGAGATTACAGCACAGGAAGTGAGTCTTTTTCTTCGTTTCTCTCTCAGTTGACTGCAACTGTATTTAATCTCATGAATATTTGTACGACTTGACAATATTGCAGGCGCCAGATGTCCATAAAGCTGCATGGGATCTTTTGAAGGTAGGTTAATCCTAGTAGAGACTGGTACGCTATTTCAGTAAAATATATTGGGACTCAGCATTTTGCTTCTTTTTTTTTCAGGGTGCTGATGGTATTCTAGTACCAGGAGGTTTTGGTGACAGAGGAGTGCAAGGGAAGATACTTGCTACAAAGTACGCCCGTGAAAATCAAGTCCCTTTACTTGGCATTTGCCTGGGAATGCAGCTGGCTGTCGTTGAATTCGCCCGCTCCATTCTTGGCTTTGAGGATGCAAACAGCACAGAGTTTGAACCGGAAACGCCAAGCCCTTGCGTCATTTTTATGCCAGAAGTACCAAGACCATATAGCCTCTTCATTTTGACTGATTACATGCTTTCAGTTTCTTAAGTGTCTTCATTAACCTTGTTCCATCTATTTTTTAAGGGGTCCACAACTCATATGGGTGGCACAATGCGATTAGGGTCAAGGAGGACTTACTTTCAGGTTCCTGATTGCAAGTCTGCTAAGTTGTAAGCACATAACAGCTTCAAAAATTATAATAGCACATGAAAACTCTTTAACTCGTTTCCAAAGCCTATATAACTTCTTATCTCTATTGTAGGTACGGTAATGCTAAGTTTGTTGATGAACGACACCGGCACAGATATGAGGTAATATTTTATATTCTATATATTCTTTTCCTTGAGATCTCTCTCCTAAGTTGTTAAGAGTGGAATATGATTTTGTAATGACAGGTAAATCCAGATATGATACAAGAAATTGAGAATGCTGGGCTCTCATTTGTTGGAAAGGATGAGACTGGGCGTCGTATGGAGGTATTATGCTCGTAGAAACCTTGTTTAATGTGTAACTTTAGTGAGCTTGGAACTGTATATTGATGTTGTGCTTGTGTGGTGTGCAGATTGTGGAACTAGAGAATCATCCATACTTTGTGGGTGTTCAGTTTCATCCTGAGTTCAAGTCCAGACCTGGAAAACCTTCTGCATTGTTTCTAGGTAATTTCTCTATTATATAGCATAATAGCAAGAGCCTGTGTTGATGGTTTTTTGGGCTTTGCTAAGAGAACATTTTGAAACAAACAGGTCTTATAGCAGCAGCGTCTGGGTGTCTAGAAACAGTTCTGCAAGCAAGTGGTAAGGTGAGCAAAGTTTCTTCAACAACTAGAGTGGCCAACGGAACAGCAGCGGGGAAAGTTTACCAAAACGGCAATGTGCATAGCAATGGAAACGGGTTACGTCACTGACTCAACAAAAGGAGAAACTTTTTACTGCATTTTAAGCTCTCTCTCTCTTTAATCAATCAAAGCCACTCTGCATGTATAGCACCTGAGTTTTGTGTCCTTGTCTTTGAACACTTTGTTGTTTGGTTTTGGGGATAGACAGGGATGTCAAATGTGCTTCATGTTCTTGTGGTGCTTTTGCTTTTCTTATAGAAGTAATAATCATCTTTATCTAGTTTTGCATTCCTTTTGTCTCTTTGATTACATGTAACGCAACCAAACAACAATGGACCATTTAGTAAAAGAAGCCTTGCAAGTTTGTATTTTCTTTATTGGCTTCCAATTGAAATCTCTTACAAACTTATCCAAGCTTCCAAATAAATAAAGAACTTCTGAGTTTTACAACATTCTTCAACCCTTATTGAATCATCAATCACTCTATTTCTTCTTTGGATATTTGTTGCCTTATTCCATACAACTTGTGAAGCTTCAAGTGTTCTTGTGCTTTTGTTGGCTTTGCTGCTAATCTCCACTTTGTTTTCTGGCTCTCAAAAAGTTGATCTGATCATTTTTGATTATTGCACTCTGTTATTCATTGTCAAAGTCTTAACCATCACATCACCAGACCGTCATGAACAACCAAAAGGATGAGATCACAAACGCAAACGCCAAGTTAGGAGTATTAACCGCTGAAACTCCACTTGTTGAGTTGGCTTTTGCAGAAGAAGGTGGCTTAGCGGTAGCGGCAGTAGCAGCAGCAACAACGGGCTTAGTGGTAGAGGACGGTGGGGATGGTGGCTCGTCAGATTCATAATCATCATCACCAGGAGGTTGTGCAGGGAGTGGTGAAGTTGAACCATGATAAGAAGAACCTTCAGGATTCATGATAGATATGTAACTACTGATATGAAGCACCGAGATGTTATACGCAAGCGTCGCAACAGAGTCTATTAGCTTAGCGTCAAAGCCAGATCCACGAACCGCGGAACCAAACATAACGTCACCGTTGTTCATAACGGTTGCGTTAACGAACCCTTGCAGGCCTTTGGCTTGACCGCTTGCTTGGAAGAGAGTGGTGAGTATTACTGATTTTTTGTTCAGGTTCTTGAGTTTCTTGATGTCGTAGTAATCTAGAACGATGAGGAGGCTGAGGCTTTTCTTGTTGTCTTCGGTTGATTGGGAGGAGAAGAAGGACATTGCATCGTTGGAAAGGGCGAGGACTGTTATGGTTTGGCGGGAGTTGATGGTGGAAGCGAGTCCGGTTTGGGAGAGGAGGTTGTTGAAAGTGGAGAACTCATTGTTCTGGTTTAGGATGTTTGTGATGTTGAATGAGTTTGATGAAGTGTAGAGGGATGTGGAAGCAAATAAGAAGAAGAGTGTGAGTGAATAAGAAGAAGAAGAAGACATTGTAGTGGATTAGTTGTTGAGGTTGGTGGTTGTTTGCTGTATGGTGTGAGCTTTTTATAGAGTGGAGATCTGCAAGTTTGATTTGGTATCTTTATTTAGGCATGAGGAAGAGAATGTGTTTCTCCAAACTTTGAGGAAACTTGTGTCATGTCTCTTTTGGATTGAGAGCACTTGTCAGGACCGATTATAGTGGGGTAATATTTTATTCTCTCTGTATATTAAAGATAGATCGATTGTTTGGATTTTATTTTTGTATTTACAAAATTGAAGCTTTCAACTTTAATTAATTGAATTTATTTAAAAATTAAAATATAATTGAAATCTAAAAGTATAAATAATAGAGCTTGGTTTGAGATTTTTTTTTTTTTAAGTAAATCCTAAAATATTAATATTTCACATTCAAATACGGAGTAAGTGTTCTTTTTTTTTTGGACAATCGGAGTAAATGCTCTATTCTAGGGAAGTTGTATCGTAAATGTACCATTGTTAAAAAAAAACGAAGTTATGGGCTCTATTCCAGGGACGTTAAGAGAATAATCAATAGAGGGTTTTTAGGGGATATTTTTAGAGTAATATAAGAAATCGTCTCTTAACTTATTTGAGAACCGATTCTTAACTCTTTTAGTTAAAAATTAAGGAATGAAATCTTATATTCCGCTAAAGACTCCACTCTAAGAACACCCGTTAATCATCCTCTAAGTTTATGGCCAATTGTATGCACTAGCCACTAGAGATGTGTAATCGTAAAGGTAACATCTCTATAATATTATTTGAGAAGTCAGTTTCCTACGTGTCGCACTCACGTTAACTCTCACAGTGGTTGATTACGATGATAACCATAATGAATTAAAATGTTATATTTATACACTATTATTGATTTTTTATTTAAATTACTTTTAAATATTTTCCAAATAACATATATAATAAAAAGGAAATATTATAAAGTTTATAAAGCGAATTTAAAAATGAAAATATATGTATAAATAATATTATTTCATTAAAAAGGAAAGTTCACAAAATAGTAATATTCCATTTTAAAATATTTTTAAATAACATAAAATATACTAATATACTTTCTTTATATTTATATTTTCACAGATAATCTTGATATTAGAAAAAGAAATATTATTTATTTTAAAACATAATTTTAAACGGTACAACAATATATATTTTCACAGTAACAAAAATATTTTCAATATATTTATCTATTTTTTAGATAATTACATAAAATAATTAAGTAACATAAACTGATATATGTTTTATTGACTAAAATATTTTATAATTAGTATTATTGAAATGTTATTTGTATTTTCTTATATTTATTTGACCATAATATCTTTCAATTATAGCAAAAACTATATATACATTTTTTTCTTATATAATAAGATTTCTCAAATACAATCACAATTTTTTACTGCTTATTTTTAAGAGATATTGAAAAACGAAAAATAAATTTTAACAATAAACATCTTTTGATCAAATAACAAAAAAAATTAAAATCACATTATACACTTTAATGAGGCAGATATTTTATATTTTGCATTATTAAAATTATATGTTTTCTTAATATTAAATTTGCTTTTAAATTTTATGTTTTTATGTTTGTGGAACTTAATATAACCATAACCAAAAGGCATAAAATCACTTATAATTTATAAAAATATTTTAGTTATTGTAAATATTGATATGTGTTCATTAGCTTCCAAAACATATCAATTACTTATTATGTAACTTTCTATAGATCAACGTTTTATTTTCTAATTTCTTTTTTTTAATCAAAATTAAATTTGATATATATATATATATTATGAAAATACATGAACACTTAAACGATAAATAAAATTAATTTGACTTGACTTAATTATAATAAAAATAATTATACCTCAGTTTGAACTTGAAAGAATATATGTAATAAGATACTCACAACATGAGTGACTCGACTAATTCAATTTATATCTAAATCATAGATTTAACTATAATAAGAAAATATAATTTTTTAATAACAATAATAATAATTTATTTTATAAATATAAATTATAAGATGATTCAAAACACCTTAACAAATGAAAATAAAATATTAAGTAACTGTTTTAATTTAATTCTTTTGTAAAATTTTTATATATGCATGAGATTGCAGAATATTATCGTTATATTAATTTACGTAATTTGGAACCAAACACTTTAATTTATTTTTTTATTTCATTATAAGCACAATATATCTTAAGTTATAAATAATCTTCCTAAAATATATTTACATATCTAAGACAAAAACCAACATAATGCAAATAAGAAAATTAATCAAAATTTTTATATATTTTGAATTAAGATTTTTATAATTGAATTCAGAGCAATAGATGCAACCTAATATATCCAAATGATAACTAAACCGATTGTAAAAACCACAAAACCGACTAGATATAACATATCTAAAATTATATGTCTAATTAAAGTAATATATAAATTATGCATAAAACTATAAATTAATTTAAAATTAAAAGTAAATAATAATTTATTATTATAATATATATTTACTTTATAAATATTTATATCCGTGTATGAGCACGGGAAAATCACCTAGTTGTTAAAAAAAAAGAAGTTATGGGCGTTGTCAAAAAACAGCGAAGTTATGGGGCCTTAAGTGAAACTTTTTGGCCCACTATTTACAAAATTAAAAAAAAAAAAAAATGAAAGAGTGAGCTCAGAAAATATTGGGTCTTTGTCTTTCTTGTAAGTCAACCAATTGAACCGATTAATAAACCCTAAGTACGAAGAGCTTCTCCCCAGTGACGACGACGATGATGATCTCTCGTCGATTAGCTTCCAAATTCATTAAACCCTTATCTTCTTCCTCATCACGCAACGCCTCTCTTCATCATCATCATCCCCACTCTCCTTCTCCCATAAGAAACCATTTGATCCACAGATCAGAAATTCACGAGCTGGGTCTCTTAAGATCCTTCTCTTCTTTCATCACCAATCCCGACACCATGAAGCTTACATTATCAACGAGGTACTTCTCCTCACCGAGCGGAGAGGAAGTCAACCAGAACCCAGAGGAGGATGAGCCCAAGATGAAGCACCAGGAGATCGAAGGCCCAACGGTGGAACGCGACGTGTCTGCGCTAGGGAACGAGACGAGACAAGTCTTCGAAGGGATGATGAAGAACATGCACAGTCTAAGCGGAGCCATGGGTCTTCTCGGTTTAACCCAACTGATCGTCGGAGGGGCGGTTCTGTACGTGACTCGATCGAATCCGATGATGCATGCGATGACGATACAGAGCTGCGTGGCGTTCGGATTCCCGTTCGCGGTGGCGTTGATGCTGAGACGATCGCTGAAGCCGATGTTTTTCTTTAAGAAGATGGAGGAAGCAGGGAGGTTGCAGATTCTGACTTTGACGTTACAGGTTGCTAAGAGTCTCGATGTCTTGTTCGTTAGAGCTCGTGTTGTGTCCGTCTTGTGTGTTGTCGGCTTGTCTTGCGGGAACGTGTACCTCTTGCTGTCTCCGTGAAAATGGAATTAAGCTACGTGATATTAATATCTATACCGAAAAAAAAAAAAACACATTAGTCATCAATAAGTTTGGAGTGTGATTATAGAGGAGAAACAAAATGATTACTTCCTGATTTTTTTCCTAAGCTTCTCTTTTTTTTTTTTTATCTATCAAGCAAAATGAGAAAGTCTGATTGTGGTTCTGTTCAGAGGTAAGTCATACTAGGAGCTACAATGTTGCTCCACCTCTAACACTAGAGCGACCCCTAGGGATTCCTATTCGGTATGGTGAGGCTCTTGCGTACCTTCCTGCTCGACGCAGCCTCTTGTTGTTGTTGTCCATTGCTTTCTTTCACAATCTGATACCATCATCAGATATACAAACCAAGTCATCCAAATTAAACTACCAAAAAACCTTTATTTGGTAAAACAGAGTTTTGAACATGAGTTTTCCAATATTTTTATCTTGAGAATCCGAGACGTTTAAGAGGTACCGTCCAACGACAATGCGTTCTCTGCAGCTTCTTTGCGTGTGAACTCGATTATATGCTGACCTGCAAAGGCGAACAACTTCTGCCACTAATGGGTCTCTGGTAACTCAACTGTGCATAACCACCACATATTATATAACGTAGACAACTTTCACCCACTTGGTTGCTCTTTAGCTGGATCTGTTACTATGACAGCTTTAAGCACTTCACCAAACTTGTTAAAGTGCCTTGAAAGGCTATCCTTGGTGGCAGCAAAGTGAACCTGTTTTACGACCAACCACATTCAATTCAATACACCAAATGAGAACATTTTGCTCAATTCTAGTTCGGTTGTAAATAAATAGTAACAATCATTAATTGTCGACGAAGATTGTTTGAGAACTAGCATCTTGGCGGGTAGTGGATAATGCCCTGCAAATGCGAGTATATTATCTTTAGACCAACTCATAGAGAGGAATAGATAAGGACAAATGAAAATTACAATACCATGAACCTCAAAAAAAAAAAAGAAATACATATTTGCTGGGTGATACGAATAGTAAATATAAAGAATGCTCTATGAAATGAAAATAATAACACTTTAATATGACAAGTATAATTTATAGCAAAATGTGCAGATTTCAACGTGAATTTCATTCCTCGACTTATTCAACATTCCACCAATAGTCTACTCTCCTCTCATTCCGAGCTGATGTTTGACATTTAAACTACTCGGTGTAGTTGCATTATTTATTGGACAAAGACTAGGCCTAAGATTAAAAAGACTTTTTTTCTAGTAGGGCTTGGGTTCTGTGTGTACCTGCGTGTAATAGTCATCATGAGATATCACACTTTTGTCTTTCACGAGATAAATCTTGTGCAATCACATGATGATGTTGCATCGTATAAAGAGAGTTGAGTTAATAAAGTTGTTCTTTTTTCAAAGAATGCGTAAAATCTTGCTATAGTCTTTAGAAGATAATCTAACTTGGAATAATGCAAGGCATACAACTCAAACACGTTACTGGCCGCTCTTTTAGACGCCAAGCAAACTTGTCGAGAGAGATGATGTGAGCTGTGACGCACACGAAACAAGAGACACGTTTCTTGATTTACCAAAACACCCTTCATTTCTACCGAATCTTCATACACATGCCACTCGAAAACTCGTCTTTGAGGATCGAGAATATCACATCCGAAGCAAATAAATTACACGAATCTGTAAAAGCTACAACAATATTCATCATTCACTAATATAATTCAAGAGAGAAAAAAAAAAAATTAAGGTTCACATCCAATCGAGAAGAGAATCTCTCTGATCTTTCATTACAAAACAGACATCATCAAACCAATGTCTGCGAGCATCTCTCTGTCCGATCTTTATAGATCGGAGCTTGAACCACGACTGAAGATATGGTTTTTTTTTTTAACTTTAAACTTTGACCATCTTCGCCGCCTTGACGACCGGGTTCTCTCTAGCGATCGCCTCGCGACCGGCGGTTTTATAGTCGTAGCTACAATCATGGCGATCCGAGTAACGGTGCTCGGAGCAGAAAAGGTCGCCGCATCGGCACCTGAATCCGGTCAACCCGACTTTCTTGCGACAGCCAGAACACCGGTTCACGGTCTGCTGATCTCTCTTAACCGGGTCGATCTCCCTGTGACGGATCACGACTTTGGTGGCTGGTGTTGGCCTTATATTAACGGATCTCGACGCTCTCTTCAACATCGAAGGGGAATCTACACCGGCCGCGGCGGCGATGGACGCGTTGAAACATTTCTGACACATGTTGTTGGTCGCTGGATTCGCTGTGACGCCGCAGTTGTTGGAGCAGAGCGTCGCGGTGGTGGCGGTGGTGGTCGTCAGGGATTCGAGGACCTTGAACTCCGTCTCTTCCTTCTCCGTTCTCTGCGCCATCTATATTGATTTCACCTCCTCCGGCGAGTTTACGAGTCGAACAGAGAGAGAGATGGAGAATATAGAGAGAGGAAATGAATAGAATATGAGCCTCATGGAGACGCGTTCCCCTCTCTTATCATCCTCTCTCCACCACGCCCACTTTCCGTCCTTTTTTATTAAACTACCTAAATACCCTCTCCACTTATGCTAAATTACAGATGATTTAAATATTAGTACTAGTACATTTCAATGATTCTAGAATGCGTAAAGCGGACAATATGTTGTCTTTTTCATATTTTTTTTTTCGTTTCTGATTTTCTTTGACTATACTATACATTATGTTATTATCATCGAGATATGGAAACCGATGGAGATATGGGCCAAGTTGCTTACAGTTTACAGATCAGGTCTCTCTCTCTCTATCTCTCTCATCTTTTAAGGATGGGCCAAGTTGTTTGAAATTTACAGATCATGTTTCTCTGTCTTATTAAAAAAAAAACTGAGATTTATAGTTGCTCAATTTCTCTCATATATTTAGAGGTGCTGACTAGGATCGGTAACAATGTAGCTTAATGCTTAATCCTTTTAAAAAAATTAGTAACAATTTTTATTAATCTTGAAAATTAAAAAAGTTGCTAAAATTAGGAGAAAATGCTGCCTAAAACGTCGGGTTGTTTCCAAGGTCAATGCCTAAACAGCTAAAACCCAAAATCAAAAGCAAAAAAAAAAAAGAGCATCACCGAAAAGAAAAAAAAATCAGAAAAAAAAACAAAAAGAGAGAAAATCGAACATCCAAATATGGAATTCAGACAGTAGATTTGTCAATCTCCCTCTCGTAAATCCAACCGGAGTTACGATCTTCCCCCCTCTGTATCGTAACTCCTCAATCAGAATCAATCTGCTTCCGATCTCGATCTCGTTCTCCCTCAACGCAAAAAGGTATTTTGATTATCACACTCATGTTCTGTCTGATTTACAAATCGATCCGTTTCCATTACATACAAAGATAATGTTCTTTTTTTTTTTGGTTAGGGAAGGAGCAAGTTTTTGATCTGTTGGGGTGTGTTATAAAAGTATATATCTTTCTTTATGGTATCGGAAACTATATTGCGGATGATAGCACCGTGTTGGAAACGACCTTCCGTGAAGGGAGAGCATTCTACGAGAGGAGACGCTAACGGAAGATGCGATGGTCTTCTCTGGTATAAAGATTCCGGTAACCATGTCGCTGGTGACTTCTCGATGTCTGTGATCCAAGCCAACAATCTCCTCGAAGATCATAGCAAGCTTGAGTCAGGACCCGTTAGTATGTTCGATTCGGGTCCGCAAGCTACTTTCGTCGGTGTTTACGATGGTCACGGAGGTCCTGAAGCAGCTCGGTTTGTTAACAAACACCTCTTCGATAACATCAGAAGTAAGTAAACGTTGTTGTTGTTGTTGTCTTGGCTTTCATTAGATTTGTGTGTTGTTGAGACTTTTGTATTGTGATGCAGAGTTTACCTCGGAGAATCATGGAATGTCTGCGTCTGTGATTACGAAAGCGTTTTTAGCTACGGAAGAGGAGTTTCTCTCTCTTGTGCGGCGGCAGTGGCAGACCAAGCCGCAGATTGCTTCTGTTGGAGCGTGTTGTCTTGTAGGGATCATATGTAGTGGGTCGTTGTACATTGCTAACGCGGGGGATTCTCGGGTTGTGTTAGGAAGACTGGAGAAAGCGTTTAAAGCTGTCAAGGCTGTTCAACTGTCGTCGGAGCACAATGCGAGTCTTGAATCTGTGAGAGAGGAGTTGCGGCTGTTGCATCCTGATGATCCTCAGATTGTGGTCTTGAAACACAAAGTATGGCGTGTCAAAGGTATTATACAGGTAAAAATAATAATAATGCAGATTGTCTCTTGACTGTGAGTGTATGCGAGGTCTGCATGTAAAAAGACTCGTTACTTCTATTTCTATGTTTTTAAAATTAGAGTATAAGAAGAGATTTACAATGTCTTTATCCCTTTGAAGTGTCGAATAGAAGACTTCTTGCCAAACTAAGTCTTTGAAACATTTGTTTTGGCTCTTCAAAGGTGTCAAGATCAATTGGTGATGCCTACTTAAAGAGATCAGAGTTCAACCGGGAGCCACTATTAGCAAAGTTCAGGGTGCCTGAGGTTTTTCAAACACCGATCCTCAAAGCAGAGCCTGCGATTACAGTACACAAAATCCATCCAGAGGATCAGTTTCTTATATTTGCATCAGACGGCTTGTGGGAGCACTTAAGCAACCAGGAAGCTGTTGACATTGTGAACACTAACCCTCGTAATGTAAAGACTCTTCTCGTTCTTTTCTTTTGTTATATCTTTTTTTTTGTCTGCATATAGAGTAACATAAGAATGGGTGCAGGGGATTGCGAGGAAGCTCATAAAAACAGCTCTAAGAGAGGCAGCAAAGAAGAGAGAGATGAGATATTCAGACCTGAAAAAGATTGATAGAGGAGTGAGGAGACATTTTCATGATGATATAACAGTCATTGTTGTGTTTCTTGATTCACATCTCGTTAGCAAAAGTGTCTCACGCCGACCTCTCATCTCAATCTCAGGCGGTGGTGACTTGGCAGGTGGACCTTCTACCACTTGACACACTCTCACCACAATCTTATATATATTCTATAAGCATTTCCACTATATATATATAAAACACATTGCAGAGAAACACTTCAAGCACCTTTTTTCTTTATATATAACAAAATTTCTTTTTAATTCATTCCAAACCAAATGATGAGTTGAAACACCAATGTATAGGTCTCTTGGCAAACTAAGTTTATTAATTATTATGATAAAGAGATATCTCATTTGTTGGAAAGATTTGATTTACTGATTGCATCATTATTCATCTGCCATTTTTTTGCTTCTGTTGTCTAATACTAACGTATCAACATGAACATAAATGAGTATCTGTTCATGTTGATATATTGTAAATGCTGTGTGTTTACGAATTGTTTAGTACTGATGATTGATGAATAAACCATACATATAAAAAAACAGAGAAAGACAGCTCCATGAAAACGGATCTTGACACCTTGGCATGTGATGGGAGTTGAATAATGTCATAATCAAGACAACGGGAATAACGAGTTTTAGGTCATAAATGCTGGAAAGCTCTGATAGTTTATAGTTAGTACTTAGGGCAGGCGCATTAACGGTTCGCGTGAAGAGTTCACACGGTTATCGAAAAAGAAAAATATTAAAATAATTGAATATGCATGAATTCGTCTCGTCCCACCCCTCCCAGATGAACCTGGTTTATCACTATTTAACAGATCCACGTTACGTGGCGGTCCACTATTGGTCAATTTTTTTTTTTTATCTTTTTATTTTTTAAAAGGTCAAACAGAAGAGATTAAAAAAAAATTAATAAAAAATAAAAATAGTGAACTCCAAATGCTCTTAGTATTCTCTCATCCAGGTTTTATGTGAAACAGTCGATAAAAAAATAGTTGCATGTAAAATATTATCAAACCAATTGCAACAAATGTCGATGATGGTATGGCTAAGACACTAGGAAAAGAAGGAAGAAGATCGGAGTCTGGTGGACACAGGGGTGATGCTTAAAGTGGTTCAGTAGGACCACATGAATTACATATAAAAGTATTTATGGAGGGCCAGCCTTACGGGGTATTTGTTTTATCAAGTGTTGTCTCTAATAATCTAAATTATCAGTAATTGAGAAATCACCCTGATTGCTGGCCATCTAGAATATCAGCCATAACAGGCTTTGTGGGGCTATTCCTTTTTTTTTTTTGAACCGGCATTGGTCTTTATAAAGCTATACATATATCTTTTGTTCAAAACTCTTAAAAATGTTACAGCATCGAGAAATGAAACCAACTTGAGAGTTTAAAAAAAAAACAAAAAATTCGAAAGGAATGAAACCAACTTCAGAGTTTTATGCACACTTACACTTCAATCGTCAACTCCTCTGCCCATCTTCTCCTTATGCCATTTACAAAATCCTTCAACCAATGCGTCCTTCATCCAAGCGTGCCTGCAACTCCCTACAGCTTCTTCAATTGTCAGCCATGTCCTTGTTCTCGTCTTCTGTTCCGGCCATGTCTCTAGCTCTTCCTTCACATACAAGGCGTACATTGCAGCTTTACATAACCCTTCGGGGCTAAACTCATCTTGGTGTGTTTTGCTTTTGAACTCATAGTCTCCCAAGAAATCCTGCAAAAGTCGCCTCTCTTTTACACATCCAGAACCAGGCTGCTAACATTTAAGACAAAGGTGTCTAATTACCATCAAAATGCCACGGACACCTGCTTCTTCCACTGCTTCTCTTACTGCAGCTTCTTTGACAGTCTCATCATTCTCCCATCCTCCCTTTTGATTCAAAATAAGTTACTTCAAACGAAGATGAATCAATAGGAAGAAGAAATTGTATTTGCTTTATACCTTGGGAAACAAAAGTCCAGGACCACTAGATGAGCTGATCATCAACACTTGAACAACTTTCCCATTACCAGAGTTTATATACCTAAACGGAATACACCTACAAACGCGTGACACTGAACTTGTTAAGAAAGATTCCGAAAACTAAAAGACAGCTAAAAGGATTATTAAACTCATGTCATGTCATAAACTCAAATCCAAACAAGGATCAAAGTAATGGGATAATGATCAATAGCATTATTCTTATCTGTGAATCCTAAAACCAAAAAAGCATGAATCCGATATAAAAGACAATTCAAATATCATGATCATGATCAATAATCCGACAATCTTTCAAGTAGAGTAAATAAAAAATGGAATCACATTACAGAACCAAAGCATGAACTCCAAAGAGACAATACATAGGCATGTGTATAAGAACACAGTACCCGGCAATGAGACGCGATCCATCCTTGTACCGTTGCTGGAGCCGACCCGTACGCGCGACCAAATCACACATCACCACCACCGTAATAAACAAAAAGAAAATATAGCTAGAGGAAATTCGAATTGTTAGCCATCAAGATGAGAAAAAAACACAGAGCCTAGTCGAGGAGACAATAATCTTTGACGACTCTTTTGGATACCCACAAATGCGCTTTCTTCTTCTACCTCCACCATTGCTGTCTCCAACGGTTGAGAAGAGATCTCCCCATTGATCTCGATCTGACGGCTGGGGAGGTGTTAGATCTAGGGTTTTTGAGAGTCTCGATATAGATTTTTTTTTATTTTTTATCGAAGCAAACCGAGAGCGCGAAGAACGGATCGGCACCGTCAGCTTGTCACGTGGGGTTCTGTGACAACTTATTGGGCCCATGGGCCCGGTTTCTCAGAGAGTGTGGATTAGGAAGCGGTTTAATCTTTTTAATTGAACCGGTTCGTGAAACGTAAAAATAAAGAAACCATTTTAGACAGACATCGAGATCTGATTCTTTTAAATCTACGTGAGAGATCTGATTCCAACAAGCGTGTTTGTGTTTGAGTTTCTTGATATGGTCCTTGTTAGTTTGAGTTTGTGTGTGTGTTTCTCGCGATAGAAAGGTTTCTCTGGGCGCCATCTGTGTGATGGTCCCTTTTATCGACGAGAGAACTGCCAAGTCCTCTTGTCGGATTGTGTCATGGTTTGGTTTTTAGAAGCTTTGAGTCTCAACTTCTTTCTTAAAGTTAAGTGTGATCCCATAGCGGAGTGGATATCGCGTTAGACTCCGAATCTAAAGGTCGTGGGTTCGATTCCCACTGGGATCATCTGTTTTCCTTGTTTCTTTTTTTCTTATCATCAATCAATTTTTGTTCTCTTACCACTGACCAATTGAATTTTGGGTCTAGCTCTAGTTGTATTTATTATGGAGCTCAGCTGCTTGTTGTTGTTTACCGTTATGACTTGCAATTCAATTTAGTGTAGTTACCACATTTTCTTTCTCTGTAAAGTTTGTGTTTGGTGAAACGGATAAAGTATATGGGAACGCATGTTGGGTATTCCTTATATTAAAGAAGATCATTGTACTGTTACAACCGAGTTGTTTATTCTGTTTCGTTGTTTCTTGATGGAACAAGAATTGGAAAATGTTGTTTAGTTTGCAGATGATCGATGATCAAGACTTGCGGTTTATAGTCAATTTGCTTGGCGTCTCCATCTTTGCATTGGTACTACTTACTAGCTTATCATTACGTAGCTGCTGATCCCAAGTATGAAGCCATTTAAGTAGTGAAAATGTAGTTGATGTATGGCTTTTTACTAGGGCTGTTCAATATCGTAAAACCGAATCGTACCGAACCGAACTGAAATAGACAATATGGTTTGGTTTTGGTATATACCATATAAACCGAATGGATGTGATTTTATAAAAATCGTAGGATTTGGATATGGTTAGGTTTATAACCGATTAAATCGAATAAACCGAACAAAACCGAACAAAAGTAGAAACATGTAAATATGTATCTATTTTATAACGATACATGAAAATCTGTTTGTTATATAAGTTAATTTTTTGTTAATAATTATTACCATATTTTTTATAGTGATAAAGAAGTCTTAATTTGTAAAACACATGAATCATAATAATTAAATAACAATACATCACAACCGATGCTTCTTATTTTCTTAGTGTATTTGTTAATCTTTTTGCTTTATTTTAGCATTGACTATATTGATGTGAATGTTATAAATTTGATGGACAACATTTAGTGAAAATTCTTCATAATTTTTTTCGTATCTATAAACGAACAAAGTTCCGTGTTCAATCGAAGAAGCATGATTTTGATGAACACTAAATATGGAAGAACGGAAAAATTTTTCTTTCATCCTTGTGTTTTGTTTATTTTTATTTTCAAAATTTCGAGCTTTGAATTTAATTCTAGATTTGATTATTTTACTTGATGGTAGATGCGTTTTTAATTTTATGTTCATTTATTTGAACATATATTATGTTTTAATAAATGGTTGTGTTGACAATATGACTCTAAAATTCATATAATATGACCTCAAACTAAATAATTATTTTCTTTGGTATAAAACTGAATAAACCGAAAATCGAAGGGATATAAACCGAACCGAACCGAAGTAAATGTGGATTTAGAATGGTAGTTATATTTTACTAACCGAGATACCGAAAAACCGAAATAACCGAACCGAAACCGAACCGATATCCGGATTGAACACCCCTACTTTTTACGTATAGGTTTTAAATAAACTGAGAAGAGAATAAGAACAGTCCTCGATGAGATGAAAATGTTGTTCGCTTTTAAATTAACGCACTAGATCCTGACGTGCGGGTTTCTTTTTCTATACGAAAATATTTTAGTTTATATAACAAAATTTATTAATATAATCTGGTGTTATTTATTATTTAACTCTATAATACATATGTTTATGTGGCTAATAAAATTATTAGAGTTTAATTGTTTGTAAATTGTGTTGATCATATTTCTAATCAGTTTTGGATGTTAAAACAATAAACTCATGTATTAAATAAATCATTTTTATTTTGATGATTTTCTTTTGTATTTTTTATGAAACATACAATTTAATATAATTTGGTAAATGAATTTATTTTTTAAATAAACATTATTGAGCGAGTTATAATTTATTATGTTTTTCGCTTTTGTATGAATCACAAATTGATTTGTATGCCAAATATTTTTAACACTTGTACTACTTACCAAAAATATAATTATTTGGCAAACTTTATAATTTAATTTGTATATATTACTTTATAAAATTCATATTAATAATATAGTAGATTAGTAACTTAACTTTTAGTGTTTATTGTTATAATTAAATAGATTTTTGGAATATTATTATAGGAAATTTAGTTAAAATTGGTTTAAAAATTACTTGATACATATATATATATATATATATATATATATATATATCATTTTTCAGGATTGGTATATATATATATATATATATATATCATTTTTTCAGGATTGGTATATTGTTAATGGAATATTCAATCTTATGAAACAATTAATAGAAGTTTTTAACTTAGTGGAATAATGCAAGATCTTTGTTTGTTTGGATGCTAGATTTTAGGAATATATTATATACATTTTGATTCAATTAAAGTAGCATTATTGTTATTTTATATATTTGTGTAACACTAAGCAATAATTTTCTAAAATTTCAATTTAAATTAGAGAGTCAACTAAAATAATTGCAGGTGATTAAAAAATTGATATTTCCAGGATTGGTATATATATATATATCATTTTTTCATTATTGATATATTGTTATAATAATATAATAACTAGAAACATGTTACTGTATTTTATTATTAAAGAAAATCATAATATTTTGATAAATTTTTATGGTAACTTCTAAATATTTAATTGATATTTTGTTGTATTATTATTAGAAGACCCCACACCAATCACAAAACAATATTTTATTATTTTTATCCGATCCCTAAAGTTAAGATTCCTCTGACAAAACCTATCATCTATCTATAAGAAATGGTCCGAGAGTGAGAGGTCACCCTCAAGAGCCGGTTAACCGGAAAAGAGAGGGGTTTACTACAAATTGCGAGAGTAACCAGCCAATAACCGGTTCACCGGTTTTCCTCAACTGCCTGATCCCAAACCCATTGTCATTTATGTGGTCAATAAAAACTCTTTATTATTTATTTATTAATGAGAATATAATTTTTTTTTTGCGTCTTCTTCCTTCTTTCCTTTATAGGGGCAAGCAGGCCTATTCATAATTCGAAACTCGATAATCCTTTCTTTTTCTTAAATCTCAGAATCTCCAATTCTCTGTATAGATCGATTCTCGTTTCTCCTTTTGTACATTATTTATATACATACAAAACATCGAATCTATTTGCGTGATCTGTAATTGAAGTGGTCTCTGATCGTGATCAAGGAGCTGGTGAGGTTGAATATAGCTCTATATAGAAAAATTATCGAATCTTTATTTTCTCAGAGAGTAATACTATATCCATATATTTCATTTCTAATTGTCTCAATTGGATCATCAACTTCGGTAACAAGAAACTCCTCTACAATGTTGATGATCCAACTAAGCCAATTAACAATGAAATATATGGAAATAGTATTAATTTTTCTAAGTAAACAAAGATTCGATGTTTTTTACTTGACCATGTCATTTCTGTATGTTTTCCAACGTAATGGTCCGATCTGGGCCATTGACCAATTGTACTGCAGCCCATAATCACGAAGGTTACAAAGGGTCCACCACCTATCAACAGCGTAAATCACATCTAGTAGGTCACGAAAAGTAAAAACAAAGTATATTCGATTCAACACCTGGCCATTATTAGGCAAGAATCAACAGTTTAACCATTTTTTGTCGGCAACAACGCTTAAAACATATATACCAATGTTCAAAAGAAATCACTAAAAACTGTTGGACATCTTATAAAAAAACTAATGTTTAGACAGACGTTTATACCATTAGAAATCAACACATTTTGGCTCACATTAGCCCAAAATATTAATTAATCTACAGAAAATAGCCATAAAACTGGCGCATCCAACACAAGAAACATGATCGAATATCCACACTCAGTTATGCAAACCTTAAAAAACACAGAGCACGTTCATTTCAGCCACATTCGCACATGATTCTACACATCTAAACATATAAACAAACAATCACCGAGGAGTTCATGTTATTATCAGTCAGATTACTGAACCTCGTGACGACATTATTACCAAAGCTAATGGACTTTCTCAACCACGTGGTGAAGAGAGAGACTACTTCTGTTTTGTTGTATTATTATTAGAAGACCCCACACCAATCACAAAACAATATTTTATTATTTTTATCCGATCCCTAAAGTTAAGATTCCTCTGACAAAACCTATCATCTATCTATAAGAAATGGTCCGAGAGTGAGAGGTCACCCTCAAGAGCCGGTTAACCGGAAAAGAGAGAGGGGGTTTACTACAAATTGCGAGAGTAACCAGCCAATAACCGGTTCACCGGTTTTCCTCAACTGCCTGATCCCAAACCCATTGTCATTTATGTGGTCAATAAAAAACTCTTTATTATTTATTTATTAATGAGAATATAATTTTTTTTTTTTGCTGTTTTCGTCTTCTTCCTTCTTTCCTTTATAGGGGCAAGCAGGCCTATTCATAATTCGAAACTCGATAATCCTTTCTTTTTCTTAAATCTCAGAATCTCCAATTCTCTGTATAGATCGATTCTCGTTTCTCCTTTTGTACATTATTTATATACATACAAAAACATCGAATCTATTTGCGTGATCTGTAATTGAAGTGGTCTCTGATCGTGATCAAGGAGCTGGTGAGGTTGATTGGGTATGTTTCGATCTGTAAACTATAGGGTTTTTTGAGGTGATTTTTGATCCCTGGCTCTGATTTTCATTGCAAGTTCCGAACTTTTTTTAATGGGTCGACAGATTGATCGAGATCTGATCAGGTTACTCTTTTGTTTTTCAGCTTCAGTGTGATTTATTTATTGGATTTGTAAGAAAAGTTCTCTCGTTTGAGTCTTTAAACTTTTCCTTTGTTCAATTGTGTTCTTTTGCATTCCCATGATCCATCTCTCGTGTGCTTAGATCAAGGGCTTGGGTTTGGTTGTGTTGATCTGATCTCTGGAAATTGGGTTACTGATCGATTCTCATGGCTACTTCCTGTTTCGGTGTGTCTGATCTGCCTGCTTTGCCCCCAGTTTTGATGTTTTGAAACAGTTGGATTTCTTTTTTTCCAGGTTTATATTAGAGTGTAATAATTAGACACCAATAAACTGAATTACACTGGATCTATAGTCTTGAAAATGCTTGATATCTTTTCGTGTTTTCTCAAGTTACTTTGGTCTCTCATTATGCTTAGTTCGTTTAAGCTAGAGAGATGATCTTCTTAAGGTTTAATGTTTGTGTGCTGATTCTCTTTATTTTGTTGTGTGTTGCTAGTGTTATGCATATCCGAGAGATGGTGTTCAAAAGGAAGTTAGATTGCGTATCTGTTGCCTTTGATTACCCCAATGTTCCCAGGGGTCCTCGTTCTTGCAGGGTAAAAAACGATCATGTCATTAATTCTCTCCTTATCTGTGTTATGAATTGCTCTCTGATGACTCTCGGTTGATTTTTTTCAGAGGAAGATCCTAAACAAGAGAACCGATGAGGATGACACTAAGATGTGTGCAATGGACTTGCTCGCTTCTCTAGCTGGAAAGATACTAGAGGAAGGCCAGAGTTCCTCAGCGTCTTCTAATGCATTTGAAGGGAATAATCACGAGAACTTCGGCAAAGAAATCAAAACAGAACGAGAAGATCATCACAACCCTCTTAAATCTGAGTCATCTGACCAAGGAAACTCTGTTTCAAGGCCTACATATGAAAACACTAGTGACAAGTGTGTGGTAAACAGCTTCTCATTTCCAGATAGCGACGGCATTTTGGAGCGAACTCCGATGTCTGATCCTCACAAGAAGATTCATGGGGAGACCGGTGATGCTCATGTGAATACTGGGTATGAACAGGGAGAAGCAACCCATGGCGTGAGAGATGGAGGCTTAACCACTAACACTTGCAACTTAGAGGATGAAACTGCATTAGGTGTGCAGTTTCCTAAACCAGTCTGCGTGGATGGTGATGATCTGAAATCGCCATCTTTCGTGAATATGACCCCTAATGGTTCCCTTGCTAGACATGGGAATCATACTAACCTAGGTAGAGATGATGATGAAAAATTATATAGTTATCATAAGTGTAGCAACAAGTTTAAGTCGTATAGGTCTCCAACGATACGAAGAGTAAGAAAGTCCAAATACTGGAAACAAGTTCCTAAGGACTTTGGACACTACAGAGCTGGTAAGTATTCACTTATATCTAAATACATTTCTCCAGTGTTTTCTATGCACTGCTCTAACCTTTTGATCACGATTGTCTAGATGTTGGCAGAAAGGTTCTTCACCGGAAAAGAAAATCATGTTATGGATACAACGGATGGCTGCGTGAGACCATTTATAAGAGGAGAAGATCACCGGACCGAAGCTCGGTTGTAACTTCTGATGGTGGACTTAGTAATGGAAGTGTTTCCAAGTTACCTCAAAACCGAGACTCAGGTGGTTATTCAGTTATCTTATCTTAGCTGTTTTGGTTCTCATTCAAAGGGTTCCCATGGTACTTATCCGAGAAGATTGTAAATGTGGTTCTCATGTATATTTTTTAAATCTCTGGTGCAGTAAAGCTAAGCATCAAGTCGTTTAGGATTCCAGAGCTTTTTATTGAAGTTCCAGAAACTGCAACTGTAGGATCACTCAAGGTACATGGCAATTTTTTATCTTCTTTCATTCTCTCAGTCACATATATGATTGGTTCTCTTGTGTGTGGACATTAAGGTGTTAATATAACAGAGTCGTGACCTTTGACCCTTTTGGTTACAGAGGACCGTGATGGAGGCTGTCAGTGTTTTACTCAGCGGTGGAATACGTGTTGGGGTACTGGTACATGGGAAGAAGGTCAGAGATGACAAGAGAACTCTGTCACAGACAGGGATCTCATGTGAAGAGAATCTAAGCAACCTTGGGTTCACCTTGGAGCCTGGTCCTAGCAAAGTTCCCATACCTTTATGTTCCGAAGATCCTGTGGTGGTGACACCAACCGAGCCGACAAGCTTGTGTGAACGGTACTAAAGAAACTCACTATCTTGTCATTGTGCTGCGGGATTTGCTTTAATCCCGCAGAAGATACCTAAGCAAAAAGCGCTTCTTGATGATCTTCCCAGGTCTGCAGCTTCTCCCACGTTAGATTCTGGAATTCCCATTGCAGATGATGTGATTAATTCAGGAAATGTTATGGACAATAACCTTGAATTAGTTCCATATCAGAGTGAGATATCTGTTGATGATCCTTCATCAGAATCAAGAGCGCTTGTTCCACTCCCAGCCTTGGAAGTAAAGGCGCTTGCCATAGTTCCGTTGAACCAGAAACATAAGCGTACTGAGCTGGCCCAGCGCAGAACCAGGAGACCCTTCTCTGTGACAGAGGTAGAAGCTCTCGTACAAGCAGTTGAGGAACTCGGGACTGGAAGGTATAGTTTCATGTAGTTTAGTCGTGAGTTAATGTCAAAACTCAAAAGCTAATAATGGTTTATAAATCTCATCACACACACAGATGGCGTGATGTGAAATTGCGTGCTTTCGAGAATGCAGATCATCGGACCTACGTGGACTTGAAGGTAAAAACATTAAACTCGTAAATCTGGAACATATCACGTCTCATAGTGTCTTAATGTTGTAAGAATATGTGATTTTTTACAGGACAAATGGAAGACGCTGGTTCACACAGCAAGTATAACACCGCAGCAAAGAAGAGGAGAGCCGGTGCCACAAGAACTGCTAGACAGAGTGTTGAGGGCATACGGGTATTGGTCGCAGCACCAAGGGAAACATCATGCGAGAGGAGCACCTAAAGATCCAGACATGAACAGAGGTAGAGCTCTTGAATCAGTGTAAAAAGGAGGCAAGTGTTGGTGGGTGTACAGCTGAAAACAAGAATAATAATTGTAAACTCGGTTTCTGCATAGATTAATCGTCTTTAATTCTGGTCTCTCTCCTAAACATTTTTTTTCTGCTTTGGCATTTTGTAAATGACTCTGCAAAGATTAGCTTTTCTGTACTTGTTTAATCTCAAACTGATTACGTTGTGTAATATGGTTGGTCCAGATTGTAATACTAGACATTCTTTTATAATTGTTTATCCTTTCCTACAAGTGAGATAACACAGTGGAGTGTTGGTTATTAGATACTTACAAAGACAACATTTTGCACAGTTCTTCACAAATCAATGACCTTCTGTAAGGCTTAGAAGCTGCTAACAATTTGTTACTTATTTTTATACGGTAAGTTCAACGATTCGCCCACCAAGTTCTTTATATTCTACACCTAACTTCCCTATTCTAAGACCCTTAGTACATCAAAACGACAGACAATTATTGAACATGGCATCTTTGGCAAGAACGCCTCACAGTTCTTGACATCCTTCGTGCGCACAAGTTATTGTCCAATCTCCATCTGCTGCAACATCAATAGAACAACTTAAGTTTAGCAAATTACAAAAGAAGCACAAGTTATATGGAGCTGGCATTTTTGCAGGTATGTGTACCTGTGTAAATGCGGAATAATAAAGTGTTACGGCTTATGACGCTTTGCCTGATTCCATTGCTCCAGCAAACAAGTAACACCCTCCTCCAGCGTAGCCTTCCTCTCTTCTCTAAAGTTCCACAGCTCTGAGGATACGTATCTTCCACTCGGGTTATATTCGTTTATCTCCTGCAATGCATTTGCCACTGCTTGATACGCATCATCCCCCAGTTCAATCTTCAGGGTTCTCAACTTCTCGTCATCCTCATCTATCACTTCCTGACAAAAATATTATCATGCACCAATTCATAAACTCCAACAGCCATATGCGGATTGCAGTTGTACGCATGCACATGAATAACACTTAAGAAGCATATTCTTTAGGTACCACTATAGTTTCTGCAGCATCAAGCTTTATCCGTTTGAAAGGATGCCAATCTGGATCCTTAAGATATTCTTCCCAGAGCTGGATGATTTCAACTGCCCAGTCCTCAAGATCTTCTTGACAGTACTTTCTTCTCATTGCTTCCATGAAAGGTTTCGTGTCAAGCTCCCCCATTCTCCTAACACCAATATGCGATCTCATCTCTCTCAAATTCTACAAACGCAATCAAATTAAGAAAAACCATTTAGAAGGAAAAAATCAAGTAGACTCTTGTTCGTATGAAATAGATCGACATACGCTGATCAGTGCTCTTCGAGCTTCTTGAAGCTCATCATTGGTCTTCCGCTCCCGTACGATAAGATCTTGATTAAATTTGTTTACATGTGCAAGCTCTCCTTCCTTCTCACTAAGGTCTCTGAGGAAGGTCTCCACCTTGTTCACAATTTCAGTACCGCCGTTGAACTCCATGTGCCTCATCACGCTCAACTGTCGTTTCAGATGTTCTACCTCAAGTTCAAGATCTTGTTTCTGATCAAGCTGTCTTTCCAGTTCAGATATTCTCTCACGAAGCTTTTGTTTTTGCATCTGTAGATAAAAAACACGGCAGGACCCTGTCACATAAAGTTTAAAGAGCAAAGTTTTTTTTTTTTTTTGAAGAAGGAAGTGTTGTCAAGACCTTGTGGTCTACAGCCATTCTTTTAACTTTCTCTCTGGTCTTTTGTTGTTCCACGGCTACTAGTTGAACGTAACTATATTTAGCTGCGCTCTGAAGATAACAGTAATGGAAAAAAAATTCAGAAGAAAGAAGCAAAACCAGATCTTAGTTTAAGAAATGAGAACGTTAGCATATATACCTGTTCAAGCTCTTTCGCCACGATTTTCCTCTGTGTTTCATTCTCTGCCTCACGTTTTGCCAAAAAAGATTCTCTAATTTGAAGTTCCTTCATCTGAGTTTCCAGCTGCGCCTTTTGCTTTTCATGGTCAGCAAAGATTCTATTGAAATGATCAGTCGATCTTTGTTGTCTTCCCGTGAGATCTTCAGATGCAAAAAACACAAAACATAAACAAAAGCAATACAACATATCTACTACACAGCTGGGTGATGCAACAAGAGGGGTAAAGCTCACCTTGATTGTAACCATGGAGAATCTTATCTTTTTCTTCAGTCTCACACTTAAGTTTGATCGAAGTCTTTGAGAATTTTTCCTCTAGCTTCCTCAAATGATCCTGTATGTTCTCAGAGATTACGCTCAGACGCTGCACAAGCTTACGGTCTTTCCTAGCCTCTTCTTCTGCAAACCTAGAAATACTTTTGAGGTCACCCATCTTCCGCAAGTACTCTCCTATATAATTAGCCCTATAATAATCATCAGTGTTGGCAAGCCATGCGTAAAGGCTCGAGTCGTCAGCAGCACCACCACCACTCAGCCAATCTTTTTTACCATGACCATCTTCTTGATAAGCCTTCTTGAACAGCAACGCATCGTTAAGTCCATTCCAGTCTCTGTTAAATTCAACTATCCCAGTTCCTGAATGACCGAAACAGTCCCACACGGTACGAACTCTAATAGGGTTAAACCCTCTCCGGATCAGTTCATCCTTAAGCTGTGGTCCACTCTCCCCAGTACAACACACACCATCATCTCCCATCTTTGTTGGAATATTAACCAAAATACCTAACCACAGCCACAAATACAACTTATATCACTATGCTTACATAAGAGATGAGTGGGCCTTATTCGTTACCTTTCCAAGGCCACACGAGTTTCTCGAACTGATCATCATAAGCCAGAGGAACATCGCTAGCCAACGATGCCAAGGCCTTTGAGCGTTTAGAGACCGTAGCCGTGGCGTAATCCGCGAGATCTTTTCGAAGGTACTTGGCGAGAGCACGGTGGCAAGCCTTCTCCGTGAGACTCCGTTTCTTGGAGCTGCTGTTACCGACTCCTGAAGCGTGCTGGAGGATGTCGATGTAGAGACCAACCTTCTGCTTGGGGCAGTAAGGACAGAGGAAAGTGCGGTAGGAGACTCTGACCTCGAGCTTTCCGTTCTTGAGTTTTTTGTACAGATTGTTTTCGTAATCTGTCATCTTGTCCTTCGTCGTCACCATCTTGTTGCATTATTGTTGTTTATGCATCAAAGGAACTCTTCGAATCACATTGTAATGAAAAAAAACTTTTACTTAGTTGGATTAAAGTTTAAACCTTTTTTGATGAGAACATGTTACAACTTTACAACAGAACACAATCCTACAGTTTGATCGAATTGTTTCCTATAAAAACAACATGCATGTTTTGGTTTCTGGAGAAATGATGAAAGATTGGGATCTAGAGTTCATCGAATTGTGAAACCCTAAAACTGAAAGGGAAAAACGTCGGCATCAATCAATCAATCAATCAACACCCAGAAGAGAATTGGGTGGAAGAAACGATGGAATGTCTAATCAGTTGATGATGAAGACGTAAGATTTTTACCTGAGAAAAGAGAGATTGCTCTCGAGAGAGAGGCTTCAGTAGATTCTGGAGATCATTAGAACTTTGTTCTTCTGATTCATTTCATCTTTTTTTTATTTTTTTTTCTGAGGTCCATTTCGAGGTAGAAGCAGTAAACCTCTGTTTGTCTTTCACGCGCTGTAGTCGCGCGTTCTGTTTATCACTGTGATTTTTTCTTTTTACCACAGCAATGTTACTACTTACTAACAGTATTTTGATTTTAACAGCATCGTGTGTTGTATCAATAGTGTCTTTTTTTACAACAAGGTTGCTAAATGCTAATACATCTTTTTGGAATGATAACTTTCAAATTTGTGGTATCTCTATGGGTCCGACTGGTGACCATTCTGGTAATAAAAGGAATGAATAGAAAAGGAACGTTGAGGAAAAAAATGGCAGGAATGAAAAGGAATGGTTGTTCCTCCTCAAATTTTACAAGGAACATTTTTGTTCTTTATTTTTCTACAGAAAAAGGAATGAGGGGGAATGAGAAGGAAAATTTATTCCTTGTGAATGGTGAATTTTTTTAAGAATGTTGAGGAATACATTATTCCCCGTCATTCCCTGGTCACCATTCATACCCTATAATATTATTTGAAAAGTCATTTTCTTACATGTCGTGCTCACGTTAATTCTCATAAACGTTGATTACAGAGATACCTTTAGTGAATTTAAAATATTATATATAGTTACTATTATTTTTTTCCTTTTTATTTGGTAGTTTTGTATAATTAAATATTTATTTAGTTTCCTTTTTTTATTTTTTCCAATAACATATATAATAAAAAGGAAATATTTATAATTTTTAAAAACGAAAATTTTAATAATAAATATACAATGTGATTTCATAAAAAAAAGGAAAGTTAATAAAAATAATCTTTATATTAATAAAAATAATAAAATAAAAAATATTATTTTATAGTAATATTTTATTAATTTTTATAAATGTAAATTATGGATACCTCAAAACATATTATGTTATACGAAATCTCACTAAAATAAATTTATGGATACCTCAAAACATAATATGTTATTTTGAATCTCATGCATATAAATTATGGATACCTCAAAACATATTAACTAAATTTAGCAATTTATTTCTATCGATAATATATATGCATGAGATTCAATATTATCTTTACACCCTTTTATGTAGTTTTTAGTCAATCCATATTTTAGTTTATTTTGTCTATTTGACTCTCAAAGAGAAACTATGTTATACAAAATCTCACAAAAATATATTTAAGAGAATAACCAACCTAAATGTAAAATAAAAAAAATAAAAAATATTAATATACTTAAAGAAACAAAATATTATAGTTGAATTTAAACAAGTAAATACAATCTAACCGATTAGATATTACATATATAAAATTACATGTCTAACTCAAAAAAAATATTATTTATATAAATTATACATATAAATTATAAAATTATTTAAATTGAAAGTATAAATTAATCACTTATTATGTTATATTTATTTTAAAAATATTTATATCCGTGCATGAGCACGGGAGAATCACCTAGTATAATGTAGTTCCCGTGATTACTATAATATAGACTACTACGTCGGTTTAACCTTTTCTTTATATCACAAACTTATATTAATAAACCAAAGTCACCGGAAAGTTATCCCGTGGAAGCAGAGAGCTGACTTCGTTATTGAATCAGCAGCAGGGGCGAAGCCAGACTTTTTAAATCCCGGGTGCATACAATTAATACAAGTTAAAAAATTATCAAATATAGTGATTTAATACAAGTTAAAAAAATCCTTATACATCAATCTATCAATTTTATAACCAATTTATAAAGCTCAATACATATTTTAATACTTTTAAAAATAAACAATACGATTTCATAATGATTTTATAAGCTTTTATTATTTCTGAAATTTGTCAAGATAAAATAAATTTTCTTACTTAGAGTAGGACGCTAGTCTTCTTTTCCTTTTTTTTTTTTTGATTTCTGACCTTCTGCTCATACTTTCCTTAAATCCCAAAACATAATGCATGATTATTCTTTTTCTTTTTGATTTATAAACCAAAAAGTTGTATTTTTGTTTTATTGATCAATAAAACAATATCTTTGATATATTATTAGTGGTTTATTGTATTACCACATCTTCTGCTGTATAGACTCTCAACTATATCATGCATACACAAATTCATTAATTGTTACTTAATAGTTTTAAAGAAAAATTTAACAAACCGTGTGTATGAAGAAGAAAGAGAGTGAACTTACTGCAGGTGAAGACCAATCTCCACGACAAAGCACGAACATTAGGTTCGGTTCATCGCATCTGAATCCGTACCGTTTGTGTACATCAGTACTTACAGTTTCCATAGGTTCGCATGGACTATGCAAGATGGATCCTTCAATATCTAGAGCAGAGAGTTGCGTTCCTCCCACGTCAATTGTTGCCTGCGACACAAGTCAATGTGATTAAGTATTAGAAGTTTAAGATGAGTCATCTTAGATGACTCTCTTTTTTTTTGAATGAAATTAAGATGACTCTTTTGTTATTTATTACGTACCATTTTGAGAATGATTATCAGTTTCTCCTTTGATGAAGGTAGTCCATGTTCCAGAAATCCCTGCAAACAAATTCATGTTTTCAAAGCACTTAGACTTTGTTTCAACTAAAGATGCATATATGAGTTCTTGATCAGAGCATAGTTACATTCATGACGCATGCGTTGTAGGTATTGATCCAGAACGCCATCTTTTTCTTGTGATTCAAGAAACTCAAATCCACTTTGCTCAACTTCTCCTTCAAAACCCTACACATGTGTGGTTTTGATTATACATAGATAATGAATGATGTCAAATGGTTAATTAGAAGGAACCTGAAATGTAAGTACCTTAAGTTGACAAGAGAAGTTGAGCAATCAGATAGACGGCTAACATCAATGCAGGTTCGAGTGATGTGGATGAAGTTCTTGTACTCTCCAATGTCTCTGAGAGTAGTCCCTATTACAACTCCATAAGGATCAAGGTTTGATGCGTTCTGACCATACACTGATGATCGACGTTTGAAAGAAGCGTTCTTCAGGTGTGAGAGGCTCAGCTTTGAAACCGTTCTTGAACCTTCTCGCTCACGTGATGACCTGTTGAGTTCCAGATAGATTCCCATCAAGCACTTCAACAGATCTTCTGATAGGCCATTTGGTGTCGTCTCTTGCACTTTCTTGTTATCTTGCATTCTTGATGATGTTCCATAAGAAAAGGTCGAAGAACGGCTTCTTGGTGAGAAGGGATTGCTCATTTGAATGTCCTTGAAACCATGAGGATCTTCACAACTCTGTAACTTGGATCTTTGTTTTAGATCTTTAGATCTAACCTTTGTAATGTCATTGTCAGGTTCCCAAGGAAGCTGATTCTGCCTTTGTAGTAGTTTCTTAGGAGTCATCATCATCATCATCCTCTCTTCTCTTTCATCAAATTTGGCTTCAAGTTCTTCATTCACTTTCCTCTCACTGTACACATCATGTTTCAGGTCTTGGATTTGTTTCTCGAGGCAGAGTATCTCTGCCTCAACCGTTGCAAGCTCCTCTATTATCTCTTGAACCTAAACAACCTCAAAATCATGTTACATTTCTTCATTTAAACATTCAAAACGCAGAGTTTTTCATCTATAAATAGACTTGCCTGAGGAGGAAGAAGCAGTAAAGAGAGACGAGGCTGAGACATGACAGGACCACGAAGTATACCACGTAAAGCTTTGTTGAGTGCTTGCTCCTCCTCTAGCTCTCCTTGCATTTTCATCACATCCCTTTGAAGACGAAGTTTTTGTTTCTTCCTTAGCAAGTCACTATTCTCTTCTTGATAGCTCTTATCATCCTTCAGTTCTATAGATGAGTTTTGACTTGCTTGGTGTTGCAATTCCTGGCGGTTTAGACGGCGATGATGATCAAGAAGATCCGCTACACTTTGTTGACCTTCAAGTGAGTTTTCAATATTCATTTTTGTGTTTCTATGGGAGTCTAGAGAAAAAAATGTTAACTACCCATGTGCTTAGTGAAGATATATAAACGAGATTAATGTGGTGAAGATGTGAGATCATAAGTAAAAGTCGTGCGAGCAATTATAAGTCATATGATGTTTTTCATGCATTGGCTTGGAATTGTTTTTAGGATTAGGAGAAAGTCGTCATGATCGTGAGAGCCATTAACACAAAAAAGGTTTGATTCAGGTTAGAGAAGGGCAATTTTAATTTAAAATAAAATCGAAAGCACAACATGGCTTTACTAAATTTCGTTTGACTCAATATAAGAGTTTTGATTGGTGACATGGGTTATACTTTATTTAATTTGAGTCTTGAGAATACTTCAAAAATATTACCAATCCTTTGTAATATTTAGTTTAAAACTTAAATCAACTTCATTGCAAAATTCATGTATTAGTAGAATTAGAGTTAGCATTTTTTTTTTTCTATTAAGATATAGCAATTTTACGTATTTTCTGAAATTCAGAAAAGATTACCAACCAATTTTTAAAAAATAATAGACGTATATTTTTACATATAAATCTACAAATTATTTTGGCTGAATTCTTACTTTGATTTCATGTTGTATCATTTCTACCACAACAATAGTAATCTTACCAGACAGTGTTTTGTTTTTCCATTTAGTGTGGAAACTGAGATTTTCTGAGATATAGCAATGGCTGGCCAGACTGATCCTCATATATCTCCACAGAGGTTCTTATTCCTACTCTTTGTTTGTAATTTTGTATGTGTTTTAGTCAAAAAAAAAAAAAAACTTGTATGTGTTTCTTCTCTGCACTATTTTAATTGATTTAGCATTTCGCACCAGGTTGAGTTTATGGAAGAGGGCGTGTGTTTTACAGAGACCTCTAAGTCTAAGGCAACGGTAATTAAGGAGCTTAGATGTTCTTGCCTAAATGAGTAGAAGGCAGGTATCTTCTGTGCCAATTGTTTCTCCTATTGTACATGTTGTTTTATTCCCAATCTATTTTCAATATCTATCAACCCTAGGGCAATGAAGTAGTGTAATGATGAAAAGGATACTTTAATCAATCATAAGAGGATATTATGATTAGGGCTGGAATTATTATCCGAGATCCGTATCCGATCCGAGATCCGCTCCGAAAATAGGATATCCGGAGCGCCCGGATCCGGATCCGGATAGTAAAATGCTGGATCCGTCGAATTCAGATCCGGATCCGGATACGTATATCTGGAATTTTAGGTCGGATATCCGAATCCGGATCCGTTTTTTTAATATATATAAATTTAAATTTTTATTAATAATTATAGTTGATTTATTAATATTTATACATAAAATTAGTTTTATAATATTACATTTTAATTTTAATAATATTATATGCATAAATACATTTATAAATTTTGTAAAAATATTTAATTTATGTAATATTTATAGATTTTTTTGTATTTTAAAAAATATTTTTATTATTTTATAATTATTTTGACGGATCCGGATCCGAATTCGGATACTCGCGGATATCATGATATCTAGACGGGTATCCGGAACCCAGATATCCGGAAAACACGGATCCGGATCTGGATATTAAAATCACGGATCCGACGGATCCAGATCCGAATTCGGATACTCGCGGATATCATGATATCTAGACGGTATCCGAACCCGATATCCGGAAAACACGGATCCGGATCTGGATATTAAAATCACGGATCCGACGGATCCAGATCCGAATCCGGATACCCCGAATATCCCGGACATCCGATTCCGTCCCAGTCCTAATTATGATGGTTCTGTTTTCTCAAGGACTAAGTTTTATATATCCGTAAATTAGTCATCTGTTTACCAGACTAGAAAAATTCTCTAAAATGAAAAGCGAATGTCTTAAAGGATGCATTTTCATAAGGAGCAATGAAAATTGAATTATCAAACTACTAACTAGACGATGTGACAGGTTATATGAGCCAGGTAGTTGATTTTTCTCACGGGGTGGAGATTATGATAATTCTTTTAAACTGAGTCTGCAAAATCAAATCATCAATCGAAGAGCAACGTGTGTTATCGGATGCTGGAAGAGTCTGAACCAAACACAGAAGGTGACTCATATTGTAGAATCAAATATCAATAGTCCCCTGGTCTCATGTGACCAGATGCAACTGTCTATATTCTGCTTTTTATCATGCATGAATGTCTCTCTAGCAATGTTTTGAAAACCGGATCGGATACCGACTCCGTATAGCTACTGGTTGACTGGTTGGACCGGTTCAACCGGTCGAACCGGGTTTTCTATCTATGAAACTTATATATATATATATATATATATATATATATATATATATATATATATATATATATATATATATATATATATATATATATATATATATATATTTATATTATATGAACTTTACTTCTGCATATAATATATTTTATATTCTTTTCTATTATTAACTAAATATAAACAATAAACATAAATCTAACTGTATATATAGTAAAATAAAACTGAATAGTGAATACTGTGTAAATTAAAATTGATAAAATCATACTATGATTTACAATTAAAATTATCATATTTATTTATTTTTATAACTAAATATCAAATTTTATGAATATAGTAAAATAAAGATAATATATTAAAGTCAAAAATATATTTTTCACATTGTTTCTTAAGAAAATAAAAAATCAATTAAATAGTGATAATTGAACACTAATTATAAAATATTAAATTTTAGTTAGTAATAATTGAATTATATGTTAATTTTTATGAACCGGTTTTTAAAATTGATCCGGGTCACCGGTTTTACCGGTTTTCAGCCGGTTTTACCGGTTTTTTACAAATCCGGGTTTTAAACCGAACCGGACTCGGCTTCTTCGGCGAGTCACCGGTTTTACCGGTTTTCAGCCAGTTTTACCGGTTTTTTACAAATCCGGGTTTCAAAACACTGCTCTCTAGCTAGGCAAGAAAGTCAAATAAGAACTATATTAATGTCTAAATAAATACTCTATTATCTAGCATGGAAGAGACTGGAAGCAGCCTACAGAGATAGATATTGGAAAGGAGACCTAGTCAAAGTTCTTGTTGTGTACTATAGACATTAATAATCAGTGCCCGCAGGTTTTAAATTGTCGAGATTTGGTCTTCCCATAAGGCCATAATTTGTAAACATGACACGTACGTTGGAACAACATTAGAATACAATTGAAAGAGGAAGTCATGATGAGTAGTTGGGAATTTTTATAATGCCATGGATGAATATTAAACATTTTGTATGGTTTGGTATTGAGTCGCTATAACATAAAATGGGAAATGCAATACGTTACCTTATAATCCATTCTCGAAATCTCAATTTCCTTTTTGAAAAAGTTGATCCAGAACCAGCCGCCTCATATTCATCATACTAACTTTAAAACTTTTCTCTTGTCAACATTCATGATATAAAACTTACGTACGCTATATAGCCTTGACTATATATTAATCCTGCAACAACATTGACTAAAGGGAGAAAAAATTAAAAACAAAACTACCAGTACTGTGTAATACTATTACCCATAGGCATACTCCACAGTCATATATCTAACTTTTGAAAAATAAAATTTTGATGTGACTTAAATTAACATTCATTGATTGCATGTCTCCTGCATGTTGTACTATAAATACCTCTACTTGCCTAAAGAATACCATAAACAAAATGAAGACTTTTCTACTTCTCTTTCTCATATTCTCACTTCTTTTATCAGTTTCCTCAGCCGAGCAATGTGGTCGACAAGCCGGAGGAGCTCTCTGCCCCAACGGTCTATGCTGCAGCGAGTTCGGATGGTGCGGTGATACCGAACCTTACTGTAAGCAGCCTGGCTGCCAAAGCCAGTGCGGTGGTACTCCTCCTGGCCCCACCGGTGATCTTTCAGGCATCATTACAAGATCTCAGTTTGATGACATGCTCAAACATAGAAATGATAATGCTTGTCCCGCTAGAGGTTTCTACACTTATGATGCCTTTATCAATGCCGCTAAGTCTTTCCCTGGCTTCGGTACCACCGGAGACACAGCCACAAGGAAGAAAGAAATCGCCGCATTCTTTGGTCAGACTTCCCACGAGACCACCGGTAATCACTGATTATTTTCTTTTTTAACATAATTATTGCTTTATTTAAATGGAAAACAAAATCAAAATAGCAATTTTAAAAATATAAAAAGAATTAGAAAACAATATAATTTTTAAGTTTATTATACTAGTTTTTTGCTTAAAATGCTACAGATATAATAATTTTCCAAAATGACTTCAATATATAAATCTATCAAAAATGTATATATACTAAACGTAACATATAAGTTTTCAACGCACCATTTCCCAAATTCAAAATTAAACACGTAACGAAGACAAAATAAGAAGTTTAATAAATAACGTAATAGATTAGACTTTTTTAAATTAATAAAAGTCTAATATGTTACGTTATTAGACTTGTGACAAATAAATTAATGAAATGATTGCATGTTGAAGGTGGGTGGGCCACAGCACCAGACGGACCATATTCATGGGGCTACTGTTTCAAACAAGAGCAGAACCCTTCTTCAGACTACTGTTCACCGAGTGCCACATGGCCATGCGCATCTGGTCGACGCTACTACGGAAGAGGACCGATGCAGCTGACATGGAACTACAACTACGGACAGTGTGGAAGAGCCATCGGAGCCGACTTACTCAACAACCCTGACCTTGTCTCCAACGACGCATTGATCGCTTTCAAAGCCGCGATTTGGTTCTGGATGACAGCTCAGTCTCCAAAACCGTCTTGCCACGCTGTGATCGTCGGCCAGTGGCAGCCTTCAGATGCTGACCGTGCTGCTGGAAGAGTACCGGGTTACGGTGTGATAACGAATATTATTAACGGTGGTTTAGAGTGTGGAATTGGCCAAGACGCTAGAGTCGCGGATAGAATTGGGTTTTACCAGAGGTACTGTAACATCCTTGGAGTGAATCCTGGAGGTAACCTTGATTGTTACAACCAAAGGTCCTTTGCTTCTGTTAACTCCTTCCTTGACGCTGCTATTTAATAAGGAGTGTTATGCAGCTTTGTAACCATATTTAATAAGGAGTGTTATGCAGCTTTGTAACCAAAAACAATAGGTGGTTACATATCAAACTAAATAAAACTCTTTGTCGTATCTTAACTCTACTTCTCATTTTCCGAAGAATGTACCAAATAACCAAAAACTAATCCTTCTCTAATGAGCCAAACCAAACTAAACCAAGAAACCTGGTTTTGATCATTGAACCAAGCAACCTAATACTAAACTTGCTAATTCGGATAATAATTACATTTTCGGATTTTGTTATGTGAGAGTTGGAATGGGCTTTTTAACTGGGCTTTGGTAGACAAAGCAAGACCAAGTCTATTACGTTTACAAGTTTCAAAACAGTCAGAGTGCCGACATCGGATAACGTGTCGCTATCTCCAAGCATCATTTTTAAGTGCAAGCCTCTATCGTCGACGTCGTATATAAATATAACCGGTTTAGACCGAATTAAAACCAATCTAAAACTTCAATAGCCACCTCTTTCTTTAATCGTTAAAAGACGAAAATCAATTGACATCGAACCAAGTGTGAACATTATTAAAAGAGAAAGTACTGTATCAAACCACATAAACCAAAATTAAAACTAAACCGAAACTAAACCAAAACCGTATTGGGAACATTTATTACGGGACACGCGGTCCAACGACCTGAAACTGTAGATGATTAATTCCGAAAATATCTAAAAAAATCAGAGCACCGAACCAAAATATAATAAAGTGGGACGATGAAAAGACATATCTTCTTCACCGTTGTTATCTCTCTCTCCATCTTCGTTTCCTCTGTGATCGCTAGTGACTCAGGGTTCTGTAACGACGATATGGCCTTACTCGGCGGCGTTCGCGATGTACCTGCTAATCAGAACAGTGACGAGGTCGAGAGCCTCGCTCGTTTCGCTGTCGATGAGCATAACAAGAAAGAGGTTCCCTCTCTCTCTCTAGATTAGAGTTTCTGCTATGATATTCGTTTAATACAAAGCGCGATTAAAGTAGTTTTTACTCTTGATCTCGATTTCAATAGGCTAAGTGTAGATCTTAGGAAGATGAGTGCGTTTCTATTTATGTATATCTAGTTAGTGATCTGATTATCGAGTGACTGTTGTAGAATGCACTGCTGGAGTTTGCGAGGGTGGTGAAGGCGAAGGAACAAGTTGTGGCAGGGACGATGCATCATTTGACTCTGGAGATCATCGAGGCTGGGAAGAAGAAGCTTTACGAAGCCAAAGTGTGGGTGAAGCCTTGGTTGAACTTCAAGGAGTTACAGGAGTTCAAGCCTGCCTCTGATGGTGCCTCCTCTACCATCACTCCCTCCGATCTTGGCTGCAAAAATGGTATTATAAATGATAGGTGTAAGACTGAGTTTATGTTTAAGAAAAGAGTGTGGATTATAAAGATTTGTGTTTTGTGGGATCAGATGAACGTGCATCTGGTTGGAGGGAAGTTCCGGGAGATGATCCAGAGGTGCAGCATGTTGCTGATCATGCTGTCAAGACCATCCAGCAGAGGTCTAACTCTTTGTTCCCTTATGAACTTCAGGAGGTTGTTCATGCTAATGCTGAGGTATATTTGGCTTTACTTCACTTTGATTTTATTCAACCTTTAACCAACTTAGTGGCCTAGTTGGTGATTTTTGAAGATTAATGATAAATATGGTTTCTCAGGTCACTGGTGAGGCTGCAAAATACAACATGCTTCTCAAGTTAAAGAGAGGAGACAAGGAAGAGAAGTACAAGGTGGAGGTTCACAAGAACCATGAAGGTGTTCTTCATCTCAACCACATGGAGCAACACCATGACTAGTTCCTCTCCTCTGTAATATGTAATCTCGAGTGTTGTTTACTTGCTCTGTAAGATATTTTAGCTTCTGGTGCAGACTATAAACCCTTAAATAACATATCAGGAGAAATAAATCAAGTTTTTCTAAAGGGTTTACAACCTTTGATTGATACAATAAACAGAAACAGAACGAAGATTGTGATAACAGAAGAAGCATTGTCTAGAGAAACCACTAAATGCTGCTACTCTATTTATGCCTACTTGTGCTGCTTTGCCTCCTTCGGGACTCGTCTCGTTGCCTTACCTCCACAACTGGGATTACCCTAGCTCCAATCTCGTCGGTCTCGTCTCCGAGGTAAGCTCCGCTTTCGGTCCCGATCCTCCTCTCTACTCGCGACGCTGCCCTAGACCGCGTGATCAATCAGATGACGTGGCGGAGGTTTACAAGTTAGTGCGTTTGCAAGGAGTGGTTAGAAGACGAGAGGAAGATGAGATCAAGAGAAGGTTGAGGGAGATGGTGGAAGAGAAAGAGAGGCTTGAACAGCAGTTACAGATCATCTCCACGAACACTGATCATGATGTTCTTGACTCTTGGGTTAGAGAGAACCAAGTAAAGATACCGAAGACTCTAGTTGACGACGTGAATGTGGATAAGTGTTTAGATGCAATCTCCAAGCAGAATGTGAGATTGTTAATGTCGAGGGAACAGTTCGTCCAGCGAGCAGCCACGGGTTCTAAAGTTGAGGGGCTACACAGATATTGGAAGATCAGGTTGATGCGATCGCATGCAGGTGGTAGGTTATAATCGTGAATGAGTTACAAGTTTTTTTTTTCTTTCTTTTTGTCACGATGATGGTTAGTTATATAGTCTTGTGATTAGCATCTTTGATGGGGAATTATGTGGCTTTACTGTGATGCCTCCTCTTTCAGATCGAATTACAAATTTGAATGGATCAAGCCATTTGCTTCTTTGTTCTGTTTGTAATGGGAGAATCATCTCCATTTCTTTTGTTTTGGGAGTCTTTGTGGTAAATGTCATTATCTAATGAATCAGTTGGTTTGAGAATGTTAATGTCTTACATCGGAAATTGGAACATGAGAAATTGGTGCTTGAGTTGAGTTCACCATGCAGAAGTAAACGTAGCGCACAGACATAATAATCCATAACACATGAATTCCTCCTAATATAAAACACAAACAGCCTGCACATGAGAAGATAGGAGTTGTGGATTCTCAATGGATCATTCATCAGACTGTTCCTTCTTTAGGCAGCCAGGTTCTTGACAAATAATACCTTATCAAGTTCATAAGAAGGTTCTCTGTTTTGTTCTTATGCTTAAATATATAATTTTCGGATATTCTCAGGAGAGGAACACGACGGTGTAGCAGCGTGGCAAGGGGTATGAACTTTTGAACATTAGTTTCTAAAAGAGAGCTTAGTGGTTTCTTGTTAAACTTATTGTGATATATATACAAAGGTGAGAGACAGGTGTAAAGGGAATGGACGATGTTCCAAAGCAGAATGGCGAGTTCCGAGAAGATGTACCTGAAGGAACTTGCAGCCGCTTCTTCAAACTCTACCGTTCCTTAAAAGTAACAAACAGAAAGACAAGTGAGGGCTGGAATCAAAACCAAGACTGTTGTAGCAAAAGTCCATAAAAGTTTTTTTTTTCCTTGTTACTGTTCATATGATTACGCAAATTCAAACTTGTAACTTTACACACAGGACACATTTTTCAAATAGAACAATGAGAGATTGTTGATTGTTTTTCACTTGACCCATGTTAACTCCTGTCTCAAACATGTGTGTCATATATGGTATTCCTTGTCTCATTTGTGATAATAACATAATAAATCAGAGAAAGCTTACTCATGTGAAAAAATCTCTTAATATTGATGCAAAACTTGCCAAAGTAGAAACTCAGAAGAACACATACATACTCACCTCATGTATGTTTGAAGACATAAGATCACAGAAATGAAGGTTTTCATGCCTGATTCCAAAATCAGAATCCTGAAGAAACAAAGAGATCTATTTATATACAAAAAGCTTCTCGGAAATGCCTGATCAAATGCTCTGCAGCTTCCCCTGACAACAATACGCCTCAGGACAAACAACACAGGGA